>OY986973.1:11160904-11276185 GCA_963920575.1 Narthecium ossifragum
CCGCCCTCCGACCTACCAGGCCGCTCCGGCCTCCCCTCTCCTTGCAAACACCATGAACCTTCCCCTCTGCTCACTACAATACAAATCCCAACCTCAACCATCCTAGAACTCTCAACCTCTGGCACCGGTAACTCTCCCTCACAACCTTGCCGCCGTCAACTGCCCCTCCGACCACTCCTCTCCACTGTAACACTCTTAAACCACCACCAAGATACTCCTAGAGCTGCCCCCTGCCGGGATCTACTTCTCTCCACCCTCGAACCCCTCAACCCTCGCCGATCTCCACTTTCGTCAACCAAACCCGCCGCCGACCTCCAGAACCACCGTGTACGTCGGCTAACGGCCAGATCCGGACCGTGTGATCGATTGACAAGGGTCCCAAGACCCTTCCTCCTCCGGTGCCATCCTCCGAGAAGGTTCCCTGCCGGCGATCAAGCACCGGTGACCTCCCAGCCCCCGGATCCACCTTACCCCCATTTCCAAATTTCCAATCAAGCTTGGAAGGACCTCGACCGTTGATCTTGATCAGGCTTGATCTCGAAGCCTCAGTCTGATTTGGACATGGTAAGACTAGACCTTGTCCAATTCTATCTACACCTCTCCAACTACTAAGGACACCGTTATTGCTAAGTGCAATTGTGATGTTGAGAGCAAGTGGATTATGTCGTGTTAATGTAGAATAGGCTTTTCCTCACGTCCCGTGGTCGGGGTGGGTATATCCCGGGCGGGACGTGACATACTAGAAGTAGGAGAAGGAGGAAGAGTCCGGTGGGAGATGGATTAGCAAAAGAGGAGGGAGAGAAGGGAGAGAAGGGAGAGAATGGGAGGGCGGCCAGTGAGGCGGCTCCGGGTGGCGGCGATGAACTGGGAGGAGCCAGGGCGATGAAGAGGGGGTTGCTGTCGAGAGGCTCGGTGGTCGAGGCAAGCTGGGTGTGACCAGGGGGCACAAGCAAGTAGCCTTTGGGCCACTACCTCTCCACGAGGAAGGTGGCGTGATACGCATCAAAATTTGAACTTTCAAAAACATAACTTGGTGCTCATGATCAGAGCCGACATGTGCGCAGACCCAAGCCCAACTGCCCCTACCAAGGGCCCAGCCACACAAGGGGCCCACCCCTCCTCTCCTAGTCCCACTAGAAGTCCGAGTCCATCTCTGCTATCATTGTTTAGTTAATTAAATGCTTTCCTAGTTTGGTTTCCTAGCTTAGTCATCTGAGTTATAGTATGACCCTTTCTTCTTCCTTTCTGTAATAGGTTATTGCTTGAATAGTAAGTCAATAAGCCAGATTTCCACTCTGTTTAGGTCTCTTGTATGATACCTAAATGAAAGCCCCCATATCTCTGTAGAAATCAATCAAGAAATAATGAAACCTCCCCAAAGGCTTCTATCACAAAACTCGGTTCTCTTGACGAAGGGATCCTTTTAGGGAGCTTGCTCCCAAGTCAATCGCTTCCCGAAGCTCCTGACCCGAGCGTCGATCATGAAGATCACCGACGCCCTCGCTGGTGATCCCTTCTCTTCTGGGTAGTACTTCCATCCCTTCGCCTTGGTCTTGCCCACGTGCTTCTCCCTCTCTCTCTCTCTCTCTCTCCCTCCCTCCCTCCCTCTCTCTCTCTCTTTTTCGGCCCTCCCAGAATCAAGTCGTCTATACGCCACCCCACGATCGTGGCTGACGCCGCACCCTTCCTTTCTCCCACTCTCTCTCTTCCTTCTCTCTCCCTGGAGCCTTCCCCTTCTTCTTCCCCCACCGGCACCGACCCTCCACGCACGTGGCTCCACCGCCAGCCCACACTACGACGCCCACCATCAACGCAAGCTACGCGGAGAGCCTCCTCTTTCTCTCTCTCCTCTCTTTCCTTCTTTCCTTCCCCTAGCCTGACCCTTCTTCATCAACCCCGCCGCCACCGGCTCCCCCTCGCGCCACCTCCCTCACGGAGAGGCACGACTCAAAGATACTTCGGCCCAGGCTTTGCCCAACCCCGCAGCGCTACTCACTCCAACTACCGTCACCACCTTCAACCTCGTCCGGCTCGCCAGTCGCCACCGCCTCATCGGCCACCATCTTCCCCTTCCTCTTATCTCCCTTCGTTCCTCTTTCCCCATTTTCCCAGACTCCTTCCCCTACTCCTACTCCTACTCCAACTCCACCACTACCACATCCTTCCTCTTTCCCTCTCCGATTTCCACTCCAACTCAGTCGTCGTCGTCGTCCCCTCTCCTCCCTTCTCCGCCCGGTGTCCCGCCGCTCTCCCGATGCCCCTGTGCCATCATCGAAGCCCTGACCTCCCCTGGGCACACCACCTTCGCCAAGCAACACAACGCCGCGCCACCCGTGCCACGATCGCGCCGCGCCACCCGTGCCACGATCGCGCCGCGCCATCTTCCCTTCTGTCACCCCAAACTCGATCCAGGTCGCACCAGGAGGACAAGACTCGCGTCGAGACTCCCCGCCATCCTAGGCAAGAGGCGACCCCCCAGCTGGTGCTTTACACTTTGCTAGTTCTCGAGCAAAGAAAGTATAAAAAGAAAGCAATAACTCTAACTAGCCACTTTCGTAGGTCTCACGATTGTACTTAGCATGTGCAACAAGCCATTTAAACCCCTGGGTTACCCCAGTGGAGGAGTTATAGTCTTCTGAGGGTTTTCAGGGATGACACCCACAAACATCTATACATTCCCTCCAATATATCATTAGAAATTAATTATAATATTCATTAACTCTAATGCATGAAATAGAAATAGTATCCATTAATAAATCTTTGAACTCATAATCATATAAAAACATAGTAAATCAAAACATGTCATAACATATTTACAACACTTTAACATATTTAATCATAACTAAAAATAACTTTAACTCTCCTGTGGGTGAATAGGATTCCACATGCTTCAGAGCATCAATTATATCTACACACTTCAACTATTCAAGATCACAATTATAGCCAAGCACATATCTTGCACTTATCACATTGCAATCTCTGCTTTTTTTTTTCTTTTTTCTTTTGCTTTTTATCTGCATGAATTTCAACTATTTTACGCGAACAACACATCTTGTTAGACACCTTGCCTTGTTACTAAGTATGAAACCCTTCTTTCCTTTTTTTTTCCTTTTTTTTCAGAAAATTCAACCGTTTTACGTGAACACCATGCTGGCTTCTCACACTGCCCGGTTACTAAGTTAAGAGTCCTTTTTTTTGCATACTCAGATAATTGCAAGTGTTCATGTATTTTCTGTGCCTTGACATAGAATTGTAACTCTAGTTTAGTATCATGCTTAGATACTAATATCAACCCCTTAACATGTGAAAGTGAACATGTGCATTAGGATATGTCAAGTTATCCTTAAATCATGATAAAAGTGTTAAAGTATAGAAATTGTGTCATGCATGACAAAAATTTACTATCCCTTATATGACATACAAATCTCAGAATAATTCATAAAATAAATTTTTAAAACATGCATCTTTGTCAAATGATATCATAATTTCATCCTTTTGACATATTTCAAGGGATGTATAACATCTACTTAGTAAAATAAAATAAAATAAGCAGAAAATTTAAATTCCTACAATTTTACCCCCAACTTAAATGTAATTGTCCCGAATTACACTAAGTCATAAAAATAAGGCAATGAATAAAGGGTAGAGATCACCATAATATCGTGTCAGATATAGTAATCGTGCTCATTAAGACTACCACACCGCCCATATGGCAGAGTCGTCACTAAAGAAAATCATGTCTCTAAAAGATATTAAAAGAATACAATCATATAACTCACCATAAAACATGAGAGATGTCGCGCCCCGACCCGCAGGAAGCACTCGGGCCGGGACCGCGAGGGGGAAAACCAACAACTACTAGCCTCAACTGGCGGAAACAGTCGAGACTAAAAGACAGCTGGCGGAAACAGCTGCCAACAAGCACAAGGCGGAAGCGAGCTACTACAACATCTATTAACATTTATTACAACACAGTAATAAAGGAGTTAACAAAGGTATAGTACAACAAGCTACAAGGGATCAACAGTCCCCAAAAAGAAGCTACACTACCCATCGGGGTCTCCGCGAACGCACAAACGAAACCATCCTGACCCTCAGACATGGTCAGGTGCCGGCGCGCTACCACGGGACGGGCGACGGGGAAGCACCGGAGGAGAACGAGGACCCGCACCTGCAAACACCACAGTCCAGGTAGGAATGAGCAACAGCTCAGCAGGGTCCTACTCTACCACTCTCGCTAAGAAGGCAAACCCAACGAACCAACCCTGAGGCCAAGTACCGAGGCTTGCCAAGGATTCCTGTCCCTAGTACGCCCCTCCGACAACCACTGCTCAGGGGTGGACAACTCCGACAATCCCTGACCCAGGATGGACATGACGCTACTGGTAGGACACCCTTCCCTAAGCGGGATCTCCACACTTGGCGGAACGACCGAGGTTAAGACTACCATCTCTCAGTACTACAAGCCACAGAGCCAACAAGACCCCTTACTCCTGACCCAAGACTAAGTCTGGTCAGGGAGTCCATCGATCTCATCGATGTCTTCCCCCCCCCCAGGGTTCCTGTCCAACCTACGTCCCTCCGATAGCCTCTGCTCAAGGACTGGGCTACCTCCGACGGTTCTTGGCACAGGGTGGCCCAGACGATACTTGTAGGACACCCTTACCGGGGTAACGGCGTCAACCACTTAGTCATTGATCACCGAAGTCCACGGGTCAACCCCACCCAGTCTAACCTAGCATGTCTAATGCACAGGAGCAGGGCAGGATATAAAATAAAGCGGTAACATGCAACACAGCAAAGGCACACCTTCGGCCCATTTATTCTAAACACTCCCGAGGATCATGACTTCCTTCGGTTCACCATAAAGCGATAAAAGGGCATAACCCATGGCCCAGTTACACTAAGCATTCCTGAGGGTTCATTACTCCCTCGGTTAACCACAAAGCGGTAAACATTCAAGCATGATGTAAAACATAGAAGCCCCAAGGGCAAAATCGTCAAAATCCACTTACATGCGTAGCCCAGCGGGCAAAACCCTCGAAAACCCTCTCTGCTACCGAAGGATCGATCCTCACCAAGGAAGGATCGGTCATTCAAGCAACAGTGAGCTTCCCTCACTGTCGAGTCAAAGAAGATCGATCATTCCTCCCAGGAAGATCGATCTTTTTGGTAACAGAGGGCGCCCTTCCAGTCGCACCAAGGAAGATCGATCCTTCCTCCCAGGAAGATCGATCATTCTCGGGACGAAGGGTAACCATGCTCACCCAGGCCCCATGATCGATCTCCTCCCATAAGAAGATCGATCATGTGCTGGGCGCAGCAAGCCAACACCAGAAGGACCGATCCTTCCTCCCAGGAGGATCGATCCTGATGGGTTCCGGCGTGCTTCCGGCCGGAAAAGCCGCCGGAAGACACAACCAAACCTCACCAAACTTGGTGGGCTGGTAGATCTAAACAACACGAAGCTACTCATGGCTTCAAAACCGGAAACCAACAACTCCACAAGGAGATCTATCGAAAACAAAACCCGGATTTAAACCCTCAAAACAGTCGGAGCTTTGAGTGAGAACCCTACCTCTTCAACGCAGCTTCGATCCCCAAGGTCTAGCTAAGGATCTTCCTCGCCTCGCCACGAACCCAACGAGCCTTCAAGCTCCAGGAAAGGTGGCCGGAGGAGGAAGAACGGCGAGCGGGAGCTCTCAGCCGGAACAGGGGAAGAAGCAGAGCCGCGAGAAGAAGAGGGAAGAAGAAGAAGAAAGAAAGGAGGAAGGGAAGGGGGTAAGGCCGGGGGAAAGCCGGCGAATGCGGGGAAAAGCTGGGGGAGGGGAGGGAAAGTCTTCCCTCCCCTGACAGGGGAAGCGACGGCCACCGCGGTGGCCGTCCTTCGAAAGCCACCGACAAAGACTTCCAGGCACAGGCAGGATCGATCCTCCACGACCCAAGGATCGATCCTCCCTGCCCAGAAGTGCAACCTTGGGCTGGAAAACGGGCCCAAGCCCAGAATTTTCAAACTAGGTCCCACCTAACCTTTCTAACAAACCCAAGCATCAAACAAGATCTGTGTGTGCACACCTAGTGTGGAACGACCGTCAAGGCGCAATTTCCCAAATTGCCATTGGGGTCAACACAAGCCAAAAGGGAAAAGAGGGGCAGGTCCTCACAAGAGACATTTATAAAGAAAGTAAAATAACCCCTTGATGGATCTATATTTTGCATAAATATCCGCCCATGAGTAATGTCCAAAGGAAAACCTGTCGGAAAAGTGCCTTTCCAAAAGATCAAATAGAATAGAATGGAAAATATAGTAAGAATAGCAAAACGGCATAAGCATCATTAAAAATTTCGACATAGTCTCATTTGTATTTAGTAACTAAGAAACGTATACAATCATTTATCCACCGAAATCCACATAAGATTTAAAATGTATAGATGAAAACATTAAAATACTTCAAGTCATCCATGCATAACACCAAAAATAGTGAACATCTATAATATCATCCTGATTGAAGATCGGCACCATTCGATCAGAAATCGAAGCTCTGTAGCACCTGGAACGCGTCCATCAGGAATTGGATGGCTGGAAGCTTGTCGGAGGTGATCAACGGCAAAACGGCTTCTCCGGAGGACAGGGAAGGTATAGGAAGAATTGTGGATGTCGGAGGAGTTCTCTGGTGAGCTCTGATCGAAGAATGGAGGTCCCCAGGTGGTAGAACGGAGGTCGCCAGATCGGAGTAAGATGATGGGCGGAATTGGATTCCGATGATCGGGGCTCCAATCAAGGACGGGGACGATTGCAGAAGGATCGTAGAAGCTTGGGGAAGTGGTTTATGGGGTTTGATTGATGAATTGAGCTACCAGACGGCGGATTAAAGGTGGACGGTGATGGCCGGCGATGTGTAGGTCGATTCCGATGATCCTGACCCCAAGTTCAGGTTTTTAATGGGTGGAAACCGATCATGGTAGTAAGAGGAAGCTTCTGGAGGTGTTCTGGGGCGCTGAACGGCCGTGTGTGATGGTGAAGACGATGGCCTCTCATCGGTGTCGGAGGAGAAGGTTTCGAGGGAAGAGGAGGACGGGAATAAAGAGGTGGAATGTTAGCGGAGGTTTTGGGACTGGTTTGGAGGGATGAGGGCGACCGGAGAGACGGCGATGGGCGGTGGCTGGTGACGGCTCGGGGACGAGCCAACGAGTCGGGACGACGAGCCGTGATCAAAGAACGGAGCGGGAGGAGAGAGGAAAAACAAGGAAATTCATGAAAAATCTGAAATTTTTTTAGAAAAAGACATGGAAAATTTTGAAAAATTAAGAAAAATTCTAAAAAAACAGCAAAAGTTATAAATCTGGATTGTCTCACAGGAAGCGCATAATTTTACATCTTTCACTAGACATTCCTAAAAGGATCAATTATACCACGGATCCGTCAGATTACGGACTCGATCACACCACCCAGAATAAGTTTCTCCACAAAATGATTTAAACCATACCATATCCCGCAGTATATCAAGTATTTGATGATGTAAACTTATTAATTCCTTCCTTCCAACAAGTGTGCTAAAAACCCCACCCTCTATAAAAGACAAACCATCGTCATATTTCATCTTACAACGAGGTTTATAGTATGTGTCCCCTATAGTAATGGAATTATCTTTGAGATGAACCGTAAGTGAAGGGGTAGAAGGTTTTATTTTCAAAATAGATGTTGAAAGCATAGACAGTGGTGCAGATATAGATTAAGGAGGAGGTGGTGGTTCAACATCAGAAGCTATTGACATCTTTGTGCATGAATGTGTTTCAATATAATCAGCATAAAAGTTTCCAGTGTCTAAATCAATGTCAAATAAGGATGGATCAGAAATATAGACATTAATGACATCAACAGCAAAACAGTCATTATTTTCAGGAAAACTTGCATCCTTAAATAGATTCAAACGTTTCTTCATGTTACCAAAAGAGACATCTATAACACATGTATGACAGTTAATACAAGTATTCGCGGTAGCTAGGAAAGGTCAACCTAAGATAATAGGCACATATTTTTTGCAAAGAATGCCGGGCTCCATGTCTAAGACAATGAAGTCAACTGGAAAAAATGGGCTATCAACCTTAACCAGCACATCCTCCAAGATACCTCGCGACGTCTTGAGGGATCTATCAGCTAACTGAAGGGTTACTATCGTAGGTTTCAAATCATTCATGCCAAATTTCTGATATAGGAAATATGGCAGTAAATTAACGCTAGCACCAAGATCAAGAAGGGCACTGTCAATACAATAGTCGCATATGCAACAAGAAATAGTATTGGTGCCTAGATCCTTAAGTTTTGGTGAAGTGTCATATTTCAGGATCAAATTTACATGTTTAGTTAAAAATATTTTCTTAGAGACCTGAGATTTGGATTTGCGTTTTTGGGTACAGAGGTCTTTCAGAAATTTTGCATAGGAAATGAATTGTCGGATGACCTCTAAAAGTGGTATGTTGATATTTAATCGCTTGAATATCTCCATGATTTCCTTTACATAAGATTTCATATTGGGTCTGGAGGAAGGATCCATAAGTGCATAAGGAAAGGATACTTTGGGCACATATTTAGCAGAATCAGGCTCCCTTGAATCAGATGGATCATAATCAAGTCGTATATTGGAGTAATCATGGGGTGGTTGATCGATCGTCGGAAGACCGATTGATTGTCGGATCGTCCGATGGATCAGTCGGACTGGCTGATTCCTCTACTTTATTATCTATGGTTCTGACACTTCTAAAGGTCACTACAGCTTTAGCACTTTCTAGGTTTTGGTTGTCTACATAATACTAACCCCTAGGATTAGTTACAGATTGACTAGGCAAATGATCTTCCTCTCTTTTAGCCACTGTGTTAGCCAGTTGCCCTAATAGTGTCTCTAATTTGGATAGATTGAGCATGTGAATTAACATCATTTCTAAGCAATAATTGCTCATTCCTCATCAAAGTCATTTCACTCTTAAGCTCCGACATGTTAGCATTCATGTTATTCATGCTAGCACTCATGTTTGCAAGAGTAGTCATGATTGTGTTCAAAGTCGGGTCAGAGGGTGCTTGTGGAGGTGCAGTCTGTTGATATGGTGCAGAGTACCCTGGGTTTGGGTTTACAGAGGATATAGATTGGTACTGATTTGATGGAGCATTAGGGGAATTACTCTGCCCTAGAAAGGTTCCTGACTGTGGTGGTGTCCAACTCAAGTTGGGATGATTTCTCCAACCAGGATCATAGCATTGGAATGAGGATTGTGTTGAGGTTTAGAGAAGCCATATGTTGCATTAACGTGTTCCTGAACAAAGTCAGGGAAGTTGGGGGCCAAGTGACAGTCGGTGATATGATGTTGAGGACTAGAGCAGAGGGCACATGTCTCAGGTAGAGTCTGAAATGGTGTAGGAGCAAAAGATTGACCAAAAGATTGATATGTTTTCAACCGATTCAAATCTTCAGTTAGGAAGGCTACTTGTGCGGAGAGACTTTGAATATCAGAAATTTCATGAGTTCCCCAACAATTACGAACAGTGGTAGGCCGATTCCTATAAATTGAGTCATTATGTTGTGAGTTCTCAGCAAGATTATTATATATCTCCCAAAGCTCAGTCCAAGACTTACTAAGAACAAAACCCCCGTATCAAGCTTTGATATCTCGATCATTGATACCATTATAGAATGAATGGGTTAGCTGCCATTCGGGTACCTCATGATGAGGACATCCTCTCAAGAGGTCATTGAATCTTTCCCAAGTCTCATGAAAAAGCTCATCCTCGTTTTGCTTATAAGAGATAATCATGGTACAATAATTTTGGATTTTGATGATGGGAAAGTATCTCTTAAGAAAGGCATCCTGAAGTTGGTCTCATGTCAAAATTGAATTTGGTGCTAGGGTTTGAAGCCAATGTTTATCTTTATCTTTCAATGAGAAGGGAAAAAGCTTTAATCTAAACGCATCATCGTTAAAGTGCTCAAGTTTAAACATGGAAAGCATTTCAAAGAAGTTGGCTACATTTTCATAAGGATCCTCATTCTCATGGCCATAAAAAGATGGTAACGCTGTAATCCAGTTGGGTTTAATCTCATAATGTGTGGCAGTAATGATAGGTGGGTTCATATATGAGGTATAAGTGTAAGGTCGAAAAAGTGATTTCTAATAGGGACTTCTCTATTGTTATTGTGGTTCCCGTTTCCCCCACCGTTTCCACTATTATTTCCTGCAGCTAAGGCCATTGTGTAGAAAGAATCAGGAGGTAAATCAGGGAGTTCAAGTTTAGGGTCAAAAGGTGTGAAAGGAAAATTCAAGGCCCTTCTACCTTGCATACAGGTTCATGTACACCCCAAAAAGAAAAAGAAAAAGAAAACAGAAGTTTCGAAGGAGAGGAAAAAACTCGAAATACTACAGCAAAAAAAAAAAGAAAAGTTGTAGGTTAGAAGACGTACCTGATTGGTGCTTTGGGTGATCGATCGTTCGTCACAGCAACACAAGCAAACTGCACAATTCTCCTTCCATGAACAGTTTTCTTTTTAACGCTGCAAAAATTCCAAAAAATGTCAGATAAATCCTAAAAATTGTAAAATAAAGAAAGGGAAAATAATAAAGATAAAAACCTAACTAAGCAAAAAAAAAAAAGAGTCAAACAAAAATCAATCAATCAATCATCGAATTCCCCGGCAACGGCGCCAAAAATTGATCGTTCACAAAGCGTGTCGTTAAAATATTGCAAACTCAATCAAATATTAAATTTATAATCCTTATTCAATCATTACACTAGTAGATAGAATAGCGATGATGTCCGGAGTCGAACCACAGGGAATTTACCAGGAAATATTGAATTCAATTTTCAAACTCTAAATCTAAGCAAAAGAAGTATTGATAAGTTTGAATTGACTAAAACTATCTAATGAAAGCAAGTAAAAGTTGTTAAACTATTGAGAGAGATACTTAGGGTTTACTCAATCCACCTTAGTTTCACTTTCTGTATTCTTCAGTTATCCTCTTATCTCCTTCTCTAAACATTATGGATCATACGGCTACAAGCTCACTTGAATCCCTAAAATAAGATTTATGTTCCTAACGGCATAACCTATCTTTCTTGGCATAGATTGTCTTCGGTCCTACAATTTTTTTTTTTTTTTTTGAAGAAGTAAGCCGAAGCTGAGTTACAAGCCACTAAACCCCAACACCAGGGAAATCAGGTGGTGGCACACCAGATCCCTTAGACCAAAACAAGTTTCTACAATTACTTTAAGTTATACTACTCCTAATGACGTTGGCATAACCTATCCTAACTTAGCATAGCTTATCTCACTAGCAAACCATAAATCATATGAAAACCATCCTATGAATCTCTACAATCAATCACAGAAATCATGTAGGACTGAAAGTACGTCAAGGGAACTCTGTTCCTTCAACTCTATTAACAATAAAAAGCAAATTCATAGGATCATGTTTTGAGAAGAATACAAGATTCAAACCAAAGAATACAAAAAGCTACACTAGAGTTTCATAGATCCCTAAGTTTAGAAATTAGCTACTCATCTCTTGAGAAAGATCCATAGGTGTTGGGAAGGAAGCCATCGATCCCCGTGGAAAGATCTCCATCATCAAACCCTAGCCTTCTCCTTTTTCTCCCTGATTTTTCTCCCCAAAAAGATGAGAAATTCGGATGGAATAATCCTATTTATAGAAGAACTCCCGAAATTAGGGTTTTGGCTAAGTTGGACTTCTATTACAACTCGGATTTCCTAGATTAATTCGTGGCAGTATATTTCGGTCGCAACTGGGTCCAATCGAGCCCGAATTTGAAACCAAGTCCAACACCGAAGATGTACATTAGTAAGTCTTCTGTCTGATCCCGAAGAATATGCTACCGAACATCGACGGATCAGTTTCCCAACATCTGTTTATCTTCATACTCTTCAAAGCTGCTATTAATCTGTCCAGAATCTCGCAAAATGTCCAACATGAAAGTTGTTCCTCTTGATGTCTTCTAGTAGTTCTCCAAATTTAAGGAATTTAGGATTTATCCGGAGATATTTGCGAATTCGTTTCAAACTGACTGCGAAGCGGTGTAATTTCAACATATTAGCCTTTTTTTGTATTTTCTAACTTGAATATTTTTTAAACCTGAAATCAACTAACAAACTATCAAATACAAACACTCTCGGGCTAACAAAGGTAAATTAAGGGGTTTAGTCATGAATATTTAGTGACTCATAAGTGCTCCGTCCGTAGCAACCCGACATGCGAGCGTGGCCAGCTGAGCGTGGCCAGCTTATGAGTGAAAGACTCGTAGCAACTTGGTATTAGAGCCAAGTACGACCCCCTTGGGCAAGGGTGCCGGCGATGTTAGCGGTCAGAGCTAGGGTAGGAGTTCCAGTAAGCGGTTTTAATTATTTCTTGATTGATTTAACTACATGGTATGTGGGCCTTTATATAGCCATCATGCAAGAGACCTAACCAAAGTGTAAATCTGGCTTACTGACTTCCTACTCAAGTTATAGCCTATTTTGAAAGGGAAAAAGAAAGAGTCCTATTACAACACAGATGACTAAATTGGGAAACCAAACTATGAAAGCAGTTAAGTGGCTAGGAAAGCAAGTAGGAAACTAACTAGAATAGGTTGGGTAACCAAGGGAGGCAGGTGGGGCTGGCCAAGGTGGTGGCCGATTCCAAGGGGAAGCCGGTCCTTGTGGGGCTGGCTTTGGGACTTGGTTGGGCCCATGTTGAGTCTGGCCTAGCGCGTCACATCTAATTTTTTAAGGTTCAAATTTTGACGCATATCAGAAAGATATTTTATTTTTTAGTATATACTTCCTACATCTAAGGTGGTCAAACTCAAATGAGAATGTTAAAAAGTATACGCTTTTAAATTTAAGGCAAATAACATTTTACTACTCTGTAATTTAAAAAATGTTCAGTTTATCCCCTATGTTTTAAAACCACTCAAAATAAACCCTACATTATCAAAGCCATTTGATTTACTATCAAACACACAACAGCATTATGTCAGTAGATGGTAAACCGGCATTAAGTCTTGGTACTTCTTAATTTTTTATTTGGAGACCACAGTACCGGTACCGACGGGGGCATGATCACATTTGGGGAAGACCTAGCCGTAAAAGTCAGGGGAGACATTGTTGCCTACGTATACCTCGGCGAGGTTGACGTAGTGGGGCATTTGGTCGGCCGGCAAGTGCATGCGTTCCTGGAAAGCTATCGCGCAGGAGTAATCGTCAGCGCTGATGGATCTGGCGATGTGGTTGTTCGCGCCGTCAGTGCCGATGATGACGTCGACGGCGAGGGACTCATGGGAGCCGGAGGAGATGTAGTGGATGATGTAAGGATTGGAAGAGGAGGACGGGATGTCGAGGGAAGTGATGAGGGCGGGGATGATATGGGCACCGAAAGAGGCGGCACGGGCATGGAGGAAAGAGTCGAGGACCTCTTGGCGGAGCATGGGGATGTGGGGATGGTCGGGGCAAAAGTGAGAGAAGTTGAAAAGGAGGTTCGAAGGGGAGAGCAGGTGCATGCGGGGGGAGAGGTCGGTGAGCATGGTGATGAGAATGCAAAATATCATATTTTTATCCCTCAATGCATAGTCTTAGGTGCTTATTTGATACCTAAATATACTCATACTCATTACTCTTACATTTTGATTTAGGATGCAATTGAAGACCTTAAGTGTCAAACAAATCCAAATGGATAATTCTGGACAGTTTTCACAACAGTTGGTAATCTGAGCATATCTTTTCCATCCAAACTCTGATTGGAATGACTCAAGATTTTATGGAAGAGAAAGAAAGAGCTCTACAACTTTCATGTTTTGAGTTTTAAGAGATTCTGGGTGGTTGCATCAAAGAAATTGAAGCCAGAAGGTACGAAGAAGATTGCAAAGAAGATAGGTCAGATTCAAATATTAAACTATACCTACTCGGGAAGAACCATATAAAGAACTTATACTATTGGAAAGCTTTGTAAGTATAGTTTCTGGAGAAATTTACGGTTCAAGATTTGGAGCTTCGTAGAAAACGTTACAGTGCTTTTAATAGCACTAGCGCATGGCTGAATAGCAAAAGAAATATGCAGAAAATGAATATCGATATTTTCTTCCATAAAAGATCGATCATTTATACACCCAGAGATGATGGAGCCTCACAGTCGACCGTCGCATCATCCGCCGCATCTATCGTCAGCCTCTGTCACAAATATACCTTCTCACGGTCGATGCGAAGATCGACCGTGAGCGTAAACAGGAAATTAAATCTGGAATAAAAGAACAATCTTCTTTACATAAAAGATCGATCTTTTTCGAGGCGCAACCAAAATCTGGGAAGAAAAGATCGATCTTCACGTATATAAGGATCAATCTTTGTTAGTCGACTTTGCAAAATAAAGGGCTCAGATCTTATCCGAGTATAGGAAACTTTTGGGCTATAAAATGATACTTTTTACGGATTAAAGGAGGCGAATTCTACATACTTTTCAGCCACTTTCTGCTTCTTTTATATTTTTAGGACTGTTCTCTTGAGGAATTTATTCTTTACTAGATTGTTCTTCATGACTTTGCGTGGCTAAATCTTGATACTTGGTCAAGGAAACTGAAACCTCGGAATCCATGAACTATGAGATCTAATCTATTTTTATTGTTCAATTTATGCCTTGAGTATTGAATGTTTTTATGTGATTATATTCATGATTGTCTTGTTTAATTGCTAGGAGGCCTATTAGTTTATTATTCATTACAATCTACTGCTAGGTTGGATATCAAATTCGTAATTGTTTGATCCCTCTAATCTACGAAGCAACTAGGGTTTAATGATGTACTGTATTTCAGAGATTATTAGATCTTAGGAAGAACATTCGACTAAATTGAATGCAACCGCTTGTGCTTGTCTTATTTAGCTTCATTGATCTCTACCAATCTTAAGACTGCTACTAGATTAAATCTACAGCGCTTGTCTTAGGTTGTTTAGTAGTTAGGGTTAATTAGATCGTTTGTTTCTAATTAAGTACGACAAGGAGTGTCACACCCCGACCCAGAAAACCCATCCAGGACGGGGCGTGAGGGTTCCTATCACTATTCACATTCAACTGGCGCGATACATTTGCGAAAAACAAAGATAACCTTAAACAATTTAACTTCCAAAGATAAAGCTATAATTCAATTCATAAATACATCAAGTTGTACTGTTTAAATATCTGATACAATTCTTATCAAACTTTTCCATGGGAAAGATATTATACATATAATTCAAAAATTCACGAAAGATGTTTATAATATACAAACTACCGAAAGTACAATAGTCGTCCTGCAGCAACCTCAAACGCCTCTGGAAGTAGTCGCGCCGGCAAAGGTTGCTACCGCCGGCTCTATTGAGGAAGAAATGGCGCCTGCACCTGCAAACGCTGTCCGGGTAGGAGTGAGCGATGAGCTCAGTTGGGTTCTACTCTATGGCACACTGAAGGGAGGAAAACAACAACAATAATGTCTCCCCGCTCAAGTCTAAGGGATGCCACGGGGTCCCACAACCCTCTATCGACTCCCCAAGGGATCCTACTCTTCTCGACCAACCACGCTGGGAACATCAACCAACACGCTGGGAGGAACAAGAACCAGAACTAGTAGGATCACCGTTACCCAGCAGAAAACTACTGCCTGGGGACCATGTCAGGGACATCGACAACTATCCTTAGCACTCGGCCTTGGGAAGACACCACAACCTCTAAACCTCAAAGCAAAGATCATAGCCAACTATAACACATCCTGGATAACATGAGATTCTAATTATACAATCACGTCCTAATCCTCACTACCCAGCCACGGTCTTAAAGGCTAGATCCGAGCTACCCGAGAGCCTCGGATCGGCGATCAACCCATCGCCCGCCTAACCTGATATGCCTCTAATGCATACAGTGTATGAACCTATGCAAACATCTATCCTAAATGTCTCTATATGCCACAACATCAATTATAGGTTCAACAGTTATACACTAGCCCTCGACACTCGCCGGCAACGGGCTAATGTTCCACAATACCACGTTAGCTAACACTCATAGCTAGCTAACGGTTAGGAAAGCAATAAGCATTTAAACTACTATTCAACCAAGTATTTAAATGCGAGTAAAAATCATAAATTCGTCAAAGAGATTAAACTCCCGATTCAATTCCCAATCTCGATAGAAATCCATTAATATCCCGCGAAAACAACGTGTATGCTTCCTAACATGATTGCATATCTATCATGAATGAGAACCAATTAAAGGAAACCAGAAAATACTGCTTAGGGGCTCACGGTCGATGCGAGGGTCGATCTGACGGTCGACCGTGGGGCCAAGCGAGGGAAAAACATAGGGGCCACGGTCGATCGGTACATCGACCGTGGGAGGGATTCTAGTGTCGTTGTCGGGGGGTGATTCTAGTTGAATTTCGTGCTTTTTGTTATCTTTATTTCAAAAAAATAAAATTCACTTCGTTTATTTGCGCTTTAGCGTAGAATTTTTATTTATTTTCATTACTCTAGATCTTTGCTAATTATTTTTCTCAGTTTATCAGAGTCTTCTTGATTATTTATGAGTATAACCCGATCTTTTAATCGAGACGATTTGCAGTACGATCCAGAGATGGAAAGAACTTTGCACATGTTAAGGAGGCAAGCTAGGAGAAACTCTAAGGGGAATGATTTCGCTCTTGATCTCCTATTTGCTAGCGATTCTGAATTAGAAGAGGAAGAAGTCATGGTCAGAAATAGAACTTTGAAAGAGCTTGTCCCCTTTGATTTCAATCAACAATCTTTATGCTACATTCCCTACTTTGGATGCTGCTATTACTTTTGAATTGAAATCTGGATTAATACATCTCTTACCCAATTTTCATGGTCTTGTAGGTGAAGATCCTCATAAGCATCTAAAGGAGCTTCATGTTGCATGCACAAGTACGAAACCCACGGGGGTGACTGAAGATCAAATTAAGGTAAGAGTTTTTCCATTTTCTTTGAAGGATTCGGCTAAGGATTGGCTTTATTATCTACCCTCTAGGAGTATTGGCACATGAAATGAAATGAAAAGGGTGTTTTTGGAGAAATATTTTCTAGCTTCAAGAGCGGACGAACATTTGAAAAGAAATCTGTGGTGTAAGACAGTACAATGGAGAGTCTCTACATGAGTATTGAGAACATTTCAAGAAACTTTTGTCAAGCTGCCCCCATCATCAAATTAGTGAGCAACTTCTTGGTCGGTATTTTTATGAGGGCCTTCTACCCACAGAAAGCAACATGATTGATGCCGCTAGCGGAGGAGCTTTAGTGGATAAAACTCCTGAATCCGCGAGGAACTTGATTGCAAATATGGCAGCTAATTCTCAATAATTTAGCAGTAGGCTTGATCCATTATCAAAGCATGTGAATGAGGTAAACGTTTCATCCCTTGAACAACAGATTGCTAGTCTAACTTTTCTTGTTCGTCAATCGGCTGTAGGTAATATGCAAACAGCAAAGGCTTGTGGGCTTTGTTCAGTGGTAGGACATCAAACCTATATGTGCCCAACTCTTCAGGAAGAACCCATTGAGCAAGTGAATGCAGCGGGTTGTTTTCCTGGACAATTGTAAAGGAAGTATGATCCCTATTCGAACACGTATAATCCAGGATGGAGGGATCACCCAAACCTCAGTTATGAGAACCCGCAACTAAATCAGTCCGTGACTCAAACCCAACCAAGTGGCCTACAATATCAACAATATAGGCAGCCATACCCTTCAAGAGAACAACCGATTCCAACTTCTAATTTGAGTATGTCTTTAGAAGATATTGTTAAGTCTCTTGCCACTAATACTTTGCAATTTTAACAGAAGACGAGGGCTAGTATTTAAAGTTTGGGCCATCAGATGAGCCAGATGGCAATCGCAATTAGCAAGCTAGAGGCGCAAAGTTTGAGAAAATTACCATCTCAAACAGTAGTAAATCCACGAGAAAATGCAAGTGAAATCTTTTTGAGAAGTTGTAAAGAAGTTAAGATTCCGTTAAAGGAAGCCCATGCATCGTCGGAGCAAGAAAAAGAGAAAAACATCGTTGCAGACAAGGCAACCCCTAATGATGATGATGTACCTAAACGTAAGTTTCCACCTCTTTCTGAGTATAAATCAATACCTCCTTTTCCTCAGGCTTTAGTAGGATCTAAAAGAGATGAGCAAAATAAAGATTTATAGGAGACTTTTCGCCGATGCGAGCTAAATATTCCACTTTTAGATGCTATTAAACAAGCACCTCGTTATGCTAAATTCTTTAAAAAACTGTGCACAATAAAGAGGAAACAAAAACTTAAAGGATGTGAGAAGGTGAGAGTAGGGGAGAATGTTTCTGCAGTTATTCAAAGAAAAATCCCTGCGAGGTGCAAAGATCCAGGTATGTTTACTATCCCCTGTACAATTGGTAACACTAAATTTGAAAGGATCATGATAGATTTAGGAGCTTCTATCAATGTCATGTCATATTCTATATATGCTTCTTTGAAACTTGAACCTTTGAATGAAACTGGTGTTATGATTCAATTGGTTGACAGAACTAATGCCTATCCTAAGGGTGTAGTTGAGGATATTCTTGTGCAAGTTAATGATTTAATTTTCCCTGCTGATTTCTATGTGCTTGATATGGAGAATGGTGATCAAACTACTCCTATTTTGTTGGGAAGACATTTCTTAAAGACATCCAAGACTAAGATAGATGCTCATAGTGGCACACTTACCATGGAATTTAATGGTGAAACTGTTAAGTTTAATATCTAATATGCCATGAAATATCCTGCTGATGATGGTATTGTGTATTCTATTGATGTGATTAATTTTTTATCACAAGAGTTTTTTCAACATGATGGCAAAGATGGATTAGAAATTGCCATTAGTAAGCCTCTTGAGAAAGAAAATGAGGAGCTATCCTTAAGTACTGATTTGCAGGGAACTGTTGCAGCACTGAATGATTTTTCAACACTTCAGCAATCAGGTAACGTCTCTTATACTTCATTACCTATTTCTAACAAGAGATTTTTACCTTCTGTTTTGCAAGCACCTATTCCATATCTGAAACCTCTTCCTAGTACCCTCAAATATGTGTTCCTTAGAGATGGAGGAATGTTACCAGTGATCATCTCTAATAAACTCAGTACACCATAAGAAGAAAAGCTTATGCAGGTTCTTAAGACGCATAAGACAGCTATTGGTTGGACAATTACAGACATCAAGGGAATCAGCCCAAGTACATGCATGCATCGTATCTTGATTGAAGAGGGAACAAAACCTTGCCATCAACCACAAAAAAGGTTGAACCCGCCCATGATGGATGTAGTAAAGAAGGAGGTCCTCAAACTTCTTCAAATTGGAGTGATCTATCCTATTTCGGATAGCACTTGGGTTAGCCGAGTTCAAGTGGTTCCTAAAAACACTGGAATAATGGTGGTGAAAAATAAAAAAATGAGTTAATTCCTGCCCGAGTTCAGAATGAGTGGACGGTTTGTATAGCTTATAGAAAATTAAATGCTATAACGCGCAATGACCACTTCCCTTTACCTTTTAATGATAAGATGCTTGAAAGGTTAGCTGGTCATTCCTATTATTATTTTCTTGATGGTTATTCAGGTTATTTTCATATTACAATTGCCATTGAAGATCAAGAAAAGACGACATTCGCAAGCCCATTTGGAACTTTTGCATATCGTCGCATGCCCTTTGGCCTTTTCAACCCCCCAGCCACTTTCCAAAGGTGTATGGTTAGTTTATTTTCATATTTTATTGAACATATCCTAGAGGTCTTTATGGATGATTTCACAGTTTATGACAACTCTTTTGACAATTGTTTACATAACCTTACACTTGTTCTTCAAAGATGCATAGAAACTAGCCTTATGTTGAATTCTGAAAAATGTCATTTTATGATTGAACAAGGCCTAGTTTTGGGTCATGTAGTTTCATCCAAAGGAATTGAGGTAGATAAAGCTAAAGTTGATGTTATTCAATCTTTACTTTATTCTACTAGTGTGTGGGAAGTTCATTCTTTTATTGGACATGCAGGTTTCTATAGAAGATTTATCAAGGACTTCTCCAAAATAGCATTATCGTTATGCACGTTGTTACAAAAGGATATGGTTTTTGAGTTCGATGAGGCATGTAAAACGGCGTTTGATAAGCTGAAAGAATTATTGACTTCTACCCCAGCTATCCAGCCCCATGACTGGAACGTTCCTTTCGAGATAATATGCGACGTAAGTGATTATGCAGTAAGCGCTGTCTTGGGCTAAAAGTTTGGAAAAGCATCTCATGCAATTTATTATGCTTCAAAGACTTTAGATAATGCTCAGAGAAATTATACCACCACTGAAAAAGAACTTTTAGTTGTTGTTTTTGCTTTAGAAAAGTTTCAATCTTATTTACTTTGTACTAAAGTCATTGTCTACTATGATCATGCAGCTCTTCATTATTTAATGACGAAGAAAGAGGCCAAACCGAGGTTAATAAGATGGATACTTCTCTTGAGTGAGTTTGATTTGGAGATAAAAGATAAAAGAGGGACTAAAAATCAGGTTGCATATGATTTGAGTCATTTAGTGCATGTGAAGGATGAACTTCATGTGCAGGAAACATTTCCTGACGAGCAATTGTTCTCCGCAAATGTGACGTTACCATGGTATGCGAATATTGTGAATTATTTAGTTACTAATATGTTACCTCTCGATTTGTCCAAAGCTCAAACAGATAAGATCAAAAGTGATGCCAAATAGTATGTGTGGGATGACCCATATTTATGGAAGCATTGTGCAGATCAAGAAATAAGAATGTGTGTTTCTGAAAATGAAACTATTTCTATACTCAAATTTTGTCATTCTTATGCTTGTGGAGGTCACTTTGGAGCCAAGAGGACGGCGAGAAAAGTGCTAAAATGTGGTTTCTATTGGCCTTCTTTATTTAAAGATTCATATTTTCTCTGTAAGTAATGCGACAATTGCCAAAAGACAAGTAATATATCCCAAAGTAATGAGATGCCACAAACCCCCATATTATTTTGCGAAATTTTCGATGTTTGGGGCATCGATTTCATGGGTTCGTTCCCTACATCTGTCGGTTATGTCTATATTCTGGTTGCTATGGATTATATCTCAATGTGGGTAGAAGCTAAAGCTACCAGGACTGATGATTCTAATGTTGTTGCAGATTTTATCAAGTCTAACATATCATCCAGGTTTGCAATTCCAAGAGCTCTAATAAGTGATCGAGGCACTCACTTTTGCAATCGGACTGTTGAGGCATTGCTAAATAAGTACCATGTGACCCACAAGGTGTCCACTACCTATCACCCGTAAACTAGTGTACAAGCGGAAGTGTCAAATAGAGAGATCAAGTCAATCCTTGCAAAGACGGTCAATCCAAATAGAAAAGATTGGAGTTTTCATTTGGATGATGCTTTGTGGGCGTATTGGACTGCGTACAAGACATCCATCGGTATGTCACCTTATCGGTTGGTGTTTGGGAAACCATACCACCTTCCAGTTGAGTTAGAACACAAGGCTTATTGGGCTATCAAAAGCTTCAACATGAAGATGGATGAAAGTGGAGAACACAGGAAGTTACAAATACAAGAATTAGAGGAAATTCACAATGATGCTTATGAGAGTGTGAGGATTTACAAGGAAAAGAAAAAAGCTTTTCATGACAAGATGATTTCTAGAAAAGGGTGTACAGTTGGTCAAAAGGTTCTTCTCTACCAATCAGGCTTGTGTTTGTTTCCAAGTAAGTTGCGCTCTCGTTGGATTGATCCTTTTATTATTACTAATGTTTTTTTCATGGTGCAGTTGAAATTCAAAGTTTAGCCACTTTCAAAATGTTTACGGTGAATGACCATAGACTTAAACCTTTTTATGAAGAAATTCAAATAGGAAATGTGGAAAAATTGGACCTTGAGGATCCAATTTATACTGATTGAAGATGGAAGCATGAAGTTGAGCCAATGACAATAAACAAAAGCGCTGTTTGGGAGGCAACCCAAGGGGAGTTCGTTCCTTTCTCTTTTTATTTTAACATTTATATTTTAGTTAGCTTTACCTTTTCTTTGCATTTCACCTTACATCGGGGACAATGTCGGTTTTAAGTGTGGGGGAGGAGATCTAGGTTGCATTTGTCATGAGCAAGAGTCAATTAAGCTTGACATATTCATAACATGATTGAATGAGTAATCTTGCTACTTAGAATTAATTAGTTGAGTTATTTTCCTTGAGATGGTAATGACTAAATTAGTAGACAACATCTGGTGAGATTTTGAGCCTTTAGACTGACACATTCATATTAGTCTGACTATTTTCTTTCATGAGAGAAATTCTTCCAGGGATTTGTTTCTCTAGAAGTTACCTTCATTCTATTTGAGGTCACATTGACACATGCATACATGAACATGATTAAGGCCATTTTTGTTATAAGCTATGTAAGCCAAATAGCATACCTTGTAATTCATTTTTCCTTTTGCTAAACCCCTTTGAGCTTTATTGACTTCATTGTTAACCTACATTACAAGTTTTAAACCTGAAAAACAATGCATTTACCCAAGCCGTAGAACTAGTGGAGCATTGTCCATCGTTATGATATGTATGGGTGTGCAAGTTTCAAGTGTGGGGGTTGTTGGAATTGTGGTATGGTTGTGATTCAAAAAATTGGTGAAATGGAGTATGTTTTCATTCTCAATCTGTGGGTCTGTTGTTTCTGAAAAAAAGAGAGAGAGAGAAGGGCTGAAACAGAAAAGAAGAAAAGAAGAAAAAAATGAAGTGATGGAGGAAATTGTTTTTCATATTACAAAGTGTTCATAATGCCTCCTAATACTCCAAGAAAGGGGTATGTTTATGTATGATTTCTACAAAGGTGGAAGTTTTTACAAAATATTATTCCCTGCTGCAATTAAAAAAAAATTCCTTTAAACAATCTCTTTGTCAATGCAGGAAAGTTACATGGGTTGAGTATTTTTGTGGCTAAATTGAAGAAAGTTGTTGAATGGAGTCATTAGTTATATATATCTTATTGATGCATTTTTGCTCCATTAGTTCAGTTGGCTTTTGAGCTACATTCCCAAATACTTCCTACCTTGATCCTAAACCCCATTATAACCCTTGGAAGTTCTTATGATCCATGTTATGCATGTTATTCTAGTGGTGGAGAATGAGAAGATATGCAAGCTTATGGTAGATCATTTTCATCGGAATGTTCGTTCATGATTTGTTAATTTATGTGATGGTTGAGTGTTAATTTCCGTGAGGGTTGAGTGTTAATTTCCGTGAGGGTCTACTTTATTAAGTTTGCTCCATCATCAAGTGAAAATGCTAACTGAGTGATTTTAGCTTGTTTAGGAATGTTTGTTCATGATTTGTTATGAGTTTTGAAGAGCTTGGCTGTTCTTTGTTGATGGTATTGCAACCTTGATTTTTTGAGTGAGTTGCATTTTAGTTTTGCTCGAGGATGAGCAAAGGTTAAGTGTGGGAGAATTTGATGAGAATGTAAAATGCCATATTTTTATCCCTCAATGTATAGTCTTATGTGCTTATTTGATACCTAAATATACTCATTACTCTTACATTTTGCTTTAGGATGCAATTGGAGACCTTAAGTGCGAAACAAAGCCAAATGGACAATTCTGGACAGTTTTGACAGCAGTTCGTAATCTGCCCATAACGTTTCCATACAAACTCTGATTGGGATGGTTCAAGATGCATTGGAAGATAAAGAAAAAGCTCTACAACTTTCATGTTTTGAGTTTTAAAAGATTCTCGGTGGTTGCATCAAAGAAACTGAAGCCAGAAGGTACGAAGAAGAATGCAAAGAAAATAGGTCAGCTTCAAAGATTAAACTATACCTGCTTTGAAAGAACCAGATGAAGTAATATATATGATTGCAAAGCTCTAGAAGTCTAATTTCTGGAGAATTTTACGGTTTGTGATTTGGAGTTTCGTAAAAAAAGTCACAGTGCTTTTAGTACTACTAGCGCAGGGCTGAATAGCAAAAGAAATATGTAGAAAACAAAAATCGATCTTTCCTTCCATAAATGATCGATCATTTATGCACCCAGAGATGATGGAGGCTCATGGTCAACCGTCGCATCATCTGTCGTATCAACCGTCAGTCTCTGTCACAAATATACCTTCTGATGGTCGATGCGAAGATCGACCGCGAGCGTAAACATGAAATCTGGAATAAAAGATCGATCTTCTTCGGGGCGCAACCAAAATCTGGGAAAAAAAGATCAATCTTTGTTAGCCGACTTTAGAAAATAAAGGGCTCACATCTCATTCGAGGATTGGAAACTTTTGGGCTATAAATTGGACTCTTTTTAGGGATTAAAGGAGGCGAATTCTACATACTTTTCGATCAGTTTCTACTTTTATATTTCTAGGACTCTTCTCTTGATGAATTTTTGCTTTATTAGATTGTCCTTCATGGCCATGCGTGGCTAAATCTTAATACTTCGTCAAGGAAACTGAAACCTCGGAATCCATGAACTATGAGATCTAATCTATTTTTATTGTTCAATTTATGTCTTGAGTATTGAATGTTTTTCTGTGATTATATTCATGATTGTCTTGTTTAATTGCTAGGAGGCCTACTATTTTATTATTCATTACAATCTACTGCTAGGTTGGATATCAAATTCATAATTGTTTGATCCCTCTAATCTACGAAGCAACTAGGGTTTAATGGTGTACTGTGTTTCAGAGATTATTAGATCTTAGGTAGAACATTCGACAAAATTAAATGCAACCGCTTGTGCTGGTGTTATTTAGCTTCATCGATCTCTATGAATCTTAAGAGTGGTACTAGATTAACTCTATAGCGCTTGCTTTGGGTTGTTTAGTAGTTAGGGTTAATTAGATCGCTTGTTTCTAATTAACTACGACAAGGCGAGAAACAGAAATAATTCCAACGGTGACTATTCAAGGTGTGGATTGATATATACTTGAATCCATGATCAGTTACAAAGATTTCGATGGGGGATGTTGACTTAGACCAAGGATTGTTCTCTTCGTTAAATTCGATTCTCCAAATTAGATTATTTCTTATTTGTTTTCGTTATCCTCAAAATCCCCCATCTTTATTCACAAAGCACAAAACTTAGGTTAGACACTCCTCATGGGATCGATCCTTGCTCGCACTACTACATTTATTTTGAGAGCATTGTTTTTATTTTTGGATGCTTGCGACAGCACACCACATGGAGAGAGGGATGGCGCTCCCGCAGGGCTTGGAGCCGGAGGGAGAGCGCTCGAATAGGCAGGTGGAGATGCCGGCGACAACGAGGGACTCAGCAGCACAGTGGCCGGCCGACGAGGCCGCCACCGGTGACGTCGGCACGGAGGAAGGAGTCGAAGACCTAGTGGCGGAGCATGGGGATGTAGAGATGGTCAGGGAGGAAGTGGGAGAAGTCGGATCGGAGGTTCGAAGGGAATTGGAGGTGCATGCACGAAACCCGGCGGACGATGAGGGAGGCGGGGAGGGAGAAGTAGGTGAGCATGGAAAGAGGGATGTTGTCGCCACAGGGCTTGGAGACCGAGGGAGAGCGCTCAAATAGGTAGGTGAAGATGTTGGCGGCAGCGAGGGACTCGGCGATGCAGTGGCCGGTGGGGCCACCGCAGATGACGGCGACGCGGAGCTTGCCGGCGAGGGGAGGGGAGGAGAGCACGATGACTCGAGTAGGCAGTGTGGGGATGGGTTTTGAGCATGATGGTGGAGACTTGAGAACTTGGCCGGAGATAGTGGAGAAGAGGAGATGCACCACGATGGGTGGGTGGTGTAGAGTGTTCAGTGGGAAGAGGTTCTTCCAACTGACATGGCGCAAGATTCAAAATCAAATTTCATGGCGCGAGAAAGGTCTAAAGCCAGTCATGTGACTGGTTTGTTGTCAACATCTTCTAACGGCGTCCAAATAGAGGGTCAAGAATGTAAGTCATTGATAATTCAAGGTTCATTTTGTGCGGTTTTAAAACATAGGGTCCAAACTAAATATTTTCTAAATTACAGGGTAGTAAAGTATTATTTGCCCTTAAATTTATGCCTCTCAAAAGATCCTATTAATATATGTCATTACTTTTCACGTTTAAATACGTGCCAAATTTGGAAAGTATATATGTAAATATCCCTAAAAAGTAGAGTAAAAAACAAGAAAAAAAATGTGATTTAAGAGCTCAGATGTGCAATCGTTGTCTGATAGACATCAGATAGTGGTGATGGACCCATCCTCTCACTAAAGGGCACAAATGTCCTCACAACTCAATGGGGTGAGAGACTCGTAACAACTTGGTATCAGAGCCAGGTACGATCCTCTTGGGCAATGGTGCCGGCGATCTTCGCGGTCAGAGCCACGGTAGGAGCTCCGAGAAGAGGTTGACTTGGGAGCGAACTCCCTATAACGATACCTTCGTCAAGAGAAACGAGCTCGGTAGCAGAAGCTTTTGAGGGTTTTAATTATTTCGTTATTAATTTAACTACATAGTATGTGGGGCTTTATATAGGCATCATACAAGAGACCTAAACAGAGTGGAACTCTGGTTTACTGACTTTCTACTCAAGTTATAGCCTATTTTGGAAGGGAAAAAGAAAGTCTTATTACAACTCTGATGACTTAAATTAGGAAACCAAACGATGAAAGCAATTAAGTAACTAGGAAAGCAAGTAGGAAACTAACTAGGATAGGTTCGGGTACCAATAGAGGCATGTGGGGCCAGCCAAGGAGGTGGCCGATTCCACGGGGAAGCCGGTCCTTGTGGGGCTGGCTTTGGGCCTAGCTTGGGCCCATGTAAGGTCTAGCCTAGTGCGTCGCATCAGATTTTTAAAGGTTCAAATTTTGACGCGTATCAGGAGGATATTTTCATTGTTCAGTATCTAATTCCTACATCCAATGTAGTCAAACTCAAATGAGAATGTTAAAAAGCAGACGCTATCGCGCTCTACCCGCAAAGGCCCAACCGGGCCGGGCGACGTGAACCGGAACCTAACGAGGTGCGGAAAAGTTTTGGTGAGGGTTCCCACTAATCTATTGGTCTCCCTAAATAATTCATAAGCATCCTTATTAAAACAATTATCACAAATGTAAAATGATATAATAAAGATATAATTCAAAACCTCAAAATGGTTAACATTTATACATCATACTCCCTTAGGAGACTATCTAATAAAAAGGGGTAAATAGACGATCATCACTCCTCAAGCACTGCTAGACGCCGCCGCGCCACCAAACACCTGCCCGGTAGGGGCCATTGAAGAAGAGCTAACGCATGCACCTGCAAAACGCAGCCTGGATAGGACTTAGCAACTAAACTCAGTAGGGAAACAACACTACGACTCACACAAGGAAGGAGGGAACACAACAGTGTCGCCCTCAAGCAAGCCTGGGTGTACACAAGGGCCCCATAACCCCACCACGTGTCCCTAAATGCAGGAAACCAACACTAGAGACTCACAAGCAGGAAACTGGCACTGCTAGGCGGGAAATGACACCGCTGAGTAGGCACACCCTCTACTCAAGAGTCATAGAAGACTGGACACCTGTTACACCTTAGATCCGGCTCGAGGCCGACATCGATATAAACTAAATACTACCATCTGATCCTTTACCATGCTACCTGCCACGGTCCTAGAGCTAGATCAGAGCTACCCGAAAGCCTCGGATTGGCGATCAACCCATCGCCCATGCCCTATCCTTATGCATCTAATGAACTGTCATATGCATGCTCTGAACACACATAGGAAAGCAGATAAACATGCAACATATGTGATGATAATAAACAAGGTCTGGACTCAGCACACAGCCGACCCCGGAGTGGTGAACAGGTAAATAAACCAAGGAACTGCTGCAGTGGTAACACCACAAGCTTCCAGCCAGTTCGTAGAGAAAACATGCAATGGGAAGCAACCCCGACCAAACCAATAATAACCACGACAGTAAAGCAACACAGATATACTCGTAGTTATTTACAGCATACAATTATCAATATAGAAAACCTGGACTTCACAAACTATATCTACGGTGAAGTCGTATCCAAAACATCCGCCAAAAATCCTCGAAAAACATCTACTAATAGGATACATGCTTCCTAACATCATTGGCTATGTAACATGGAAGAAAACCAATCAAAAAACCATAAAGATCACTGTTCTAAGGCTGGCGGTCGATGTCACGGTCTACCTTGAGGAAGTGATGGTTGACGGTCGATCAACGGATCGACCGTGAGGTGTTATTCTGATGATTTTAAGGCTCACGGTCGACCATAGAGACCGCAACGGTCTGTCGCGCCCCGACCCGTGAAAGTCCAACCGGGCCGGGCGACGCGAACCGGAACCGAACTAAATACGGAAATAAAGGCGAGGGGTTCCCTCTAACTTACTGGTTTCATTAAACAGTTCATAAGCACTCCTGAATAATACAATAATTTCAAACCTCAAAATAAATAATATAATAATCCAAAACCTCAAAGGGGTTACAACAGTTTATACATCATACTCCCGTAGGAGACTAACTATAACAAAAGTGTAGGAAATGATCACCGATCCTCAGACACCGCCAGACGCCGCCGCGCCACCAAACAACTGGCCGGTAGGGACTACTGAAGAAGAGCTGGCGCCTGCACCTGCAAAACGCAGCCCGGGTAGGAATGAGCATAAAACTCAGTAGGGTTCTACACTACGACACACAGAAGGAAGGGGAACACAAGAGTGTCGCCCTCAACTAAGACCTGGGTGTACACAAGGGCCCCATAGCCCCACCGCGTGTCCCTGAGGCCCACGAACATGGTCGCACTCAGTAGCAGGAAACAACACTGCTGGCCCACAAGCAGGGAACGACACTGTAGGCGGGAAATAGCACCGCTAAGTAGTCAACCTCTTTACTCAAGGGTCAACACAGTGGAACACCGGCTACACCTCAGCATCTTACTCAAGGCCGACACGACCTCTATAATCACCAAGCAACATGTGTACCAGTCATCTAAGCCTATCATCAAGTTTGACTGGACACGACAATTCGAATCTGGACCAAGCTACCCAACCCCGGTCCTTGGGCTAAATCCGAGCTTCCAGCCTCGGGACGGCGATCCACAAATCACCCACGCCCTAACCTTATGCAACTAATACACAATAGAGAATGCATGCTATGAACATACACAAGTAAGAGAAATAGGCATGCAACAGTATGACAATGCAACATACAAGTTTACTGGATCGCTGCAGCGGTACTACTAACCGCTGCCAGCCGATCCGCAGTGGGTCCCGGCATTACGACGGTACCACGACCGTCAACCGCGGACTCCTGCAACGGGAAGCAACCCCGAAAACTTCGATGAATAGTAAAAATATAATATTATAATCCGAGCTTATAATATTATATTTAAATCACCAAAACATTCTCTACAAGCAGCTAGTTGACCCCGTCGATTCGACATCGGATTCAAGATCCAACTTAGAATCCAGTAGATCTACATGCCAGGATCAAAATATCCAAAATCTAGAAACATCCAACGATTGGATTAACAGGAAAACACTAATCAAAACCGCTAATCAAAACTAACTTATCATTGCTTGCTGCAACGCAGCCCACCAGTGCGAAAATCATAATTAATTGTAGAAAAATCAGAAAATTATGAAATCAGTTGGGTTTGAGAGTAGATTCAAAGATCTACAACTCTTAAGTTCATCACAACCCAAGAACATGCACGTACTGGTCGGAAAACATGCCGCAAACCGGCTATTCTTCAAGAACAGCAGAAACCGGAAAATCCGAGATTAAACATGTGTAAATCCTACTAAAATCTCAACCAAAGTTCATGAAACTTAAACCAGAAATTATACTAAGCAACATGCATCCAAAAAAATAAATACAACAAGGTCTAACGCTACTAACCAAGCAACCAAACCACGCCAGGGATCTTCCTCACGCCGCCACGGATCCAACGAGCTTTGAAACACCCAAAACGGTGGCCGGAGGAGGGAGAACGGAGAAGAAGAAGGTGGCTACCCCGGAAGGAAAATAGAGGAAAAATAGAACCGCAGACGAAGAAGAAAGAAGGAAGAAGAAGAGAAGGAGGAGAGGAAGAGAAGAGGAAGAAGAAGGAAAGGGAAGGCCGGGGAAGGAGGGGAAAAGGGGAAGGAGAGTCCTCTCTCCTCTGACACAGAGAGCGACGGCCGTCTCGCAAGCTCAACTGCCATGACTTTCTGGTACATAAGGATCAATCTTCTTCTCAAAGAAGATCGATCTTCTTAATAAGAAAGATCGATCATAGAAGATCGATCCCCTTTGCCCAGAAAGCCAAACTTGGGCTAAACACAAGCCTAAGTTCGGATCTTCCGATCCCGGGTCCACCTAACCAGTCTAATCAAACACTAACACAAATAAGGTCAGTGTGTGCATTCGCGGGTGTGAAACAAACCGACAAGGTGCAATTTACCAAATTGCTCTTGTGGTCCACAACGAGTCACGGGCCCGACCCAGGCGGTCGACCCAGGAATGGAGGGACAGGTCCTCACACGGTCGACCGTGGAGTCTGGCGATTGATCCGTGGATCGACCGCGAGGTACTATTCAGAAAAACTTTGTTCTGACATACGTTGGAATCAAATTCACCAAAATTCCTAGAAAAATCGAAAAAATGTGAAATCAATTGGATTTGAAAGTAAACTCAGAGATCGACAACCTTTATGTTGAAGACCAACTGAGATCAGACATGTAAAGTGCCACGAAAAAGGGCTCGAACATGCTGTTCCTGGGAAGAACAGAAATCCATAATTTTCTGAAGGAAAACTTGCTTAAATCCAACTTAAATCAAACCAAAATCCAACCAAACATAAATCAGATCTCCAGCAAGGTAAAAACAATCATCTAGAATAAAGAAACAAGTGAATCAAATATCAAACCATCGTAGAACACTTAAACAAGGCTTAAGTGTAGAACCCTACCGTTCTATGCTAAACCAGGCGCTAAACCACTGGAAAGATGACATCCTCCTCCTCCTCCTCATCCTCAAGCTCGCCAGAGAAGCTACCGGAGCTCTCTCTCTCAAGGCCTCACTCACGACAAGAAGAAAGGAGGAGAAAGGAGAAGAAGGGCTGAGGGAAACAGGGGAAGGAAAAGAAAAGAAAGGAGAAGGGGAGGGGGTCTTTATAGCGGGTCGCGAACCGACCTGCTACAGTGCCCAACCGACCTGCTACAGGTTCAGTGACTTGGCAAGCAAGATCTAATCTCTGCCGTCCGATTCGATCTTCCCTGATCGAGCTCCGGTCCTTCGATCGAGAACGCCTACAAAGATCTAATCAAAAACACATATCAATCCAATGCCGCGTGTGCACAACGCGAGTTTGAAACAAACCGACAATGCGCAATTTGCCAAATTACCCTTGCGGTCCACAACGAACCACGGACCCGACCTAGACGGTCGACCAAGGAGTAGAGGGACAGGTCCTTACATACGCTTTTAAATTTATGCCTCTGAAAAGATCCTATTCATATATGTCATCACTTTTCACGTTTAAATACGCGCCAAATTTGGAAAGTATATATGTAAATATCCCTAAAAAGTAGAGTAAAAAAAACAAGAAAAAGAAAAGGTGATTTAAGAGCTCAGATGTGCTGCTGTCGTCTAATAGACATCAGAAAGATATTTTCATTTTTCAGTATCTACTTCCTACATCCAAGGTGGTCAAACATAAATGAGAATATTAAAAGTTATGCTTTTAAATTTATGCCTATCAGGAGATCCCATTTATCTCATTATTTTTCACGTCTAAATACGCACCAAATTTGGAAAGTATACATGTAAATATAAAAATAGCGTAAAAATACAAGAAAAAAAAAAGTGATTTAAGAGCTCAGATGTGTAGCCGGTGTCTGATGGACATCAGACAGCGGTGATGGACCTAAGCTCTAGTCAACTGCACCACTGCCCCTTTGTTGTCTATCTCTATACCTTAGTTAGGTAAACAAATTCCTAGCAGTGCTCATAACGTTTACAAATTACATGTGGTAGCTTAAAAAAGATTAAGAGAAACGTGGACCTAAAAATGGGCAATCCAGTTTGGTCTCGAAATTTATCAATCCAATATTCAAAACAAAGGGCTCCTAAAAGTTCTTGTTGGTTGCACCAAACATTAATCACCTTGACCACTTATAAGAAACTACTCTCTGTGCTTCCACACCTAGCAAGAAGAACTCCTTTGACACTTGACTGACAACACTATGAAAATTAAAGGTTCATCCTTTTGTGTGGCCAAAGCCATCTCCATAAGTTTTTGGTTAGAAGAAATGCATACACATCAAAGAAAAACATCTGGAAAACTTAAACCATCTACCACACCTTAACTTGTTCGCCACTGAACATCCCCAACTCACCATTAAAACCCAGCCATCTCTCTCTCTCTCTCTCTCTCTCTCTCTCTCTCTCTCTCTCTATATATATATATATATATATATATATATATATATATATATATATATATATACATATACATATATATTTCCATGGATGTTGAGAACGGGAACAAGGATGGCATGGCTCCTTCGAGGCCGGGGCTGAAGAAGCCTGAGGAGCTTGTAGGGTGGCTGTTGTTACTGGTCAGGCTGGCAGCTCTCTTGGCGACGATCAGCGCAACTCTTCTTATGGGACTCAACAAGGAAACCAAGAACACGGTTGTAGCAATAGTTGGCACCACTCCCATCGTTCAGGCCATTACTGCCAAGTTTCAGCATACCCCTGCCTTTGTGTGAGCTACTCCTACCTCTACTTCTCTCTATACATACAACTGTTCTTGAGCATGGCTTGAACTAATTATTAAGCAAGATACCAATTCTAGCTGTTTCATATGCATATAGAGATGATGTTGTTTGTGGATGCATGCAGGTGTTTTGTTTTCGCCAATGGCATAGCCAGCGCTTGGAGTTTGATGGTGTTGGTGATCAAGTCCTTTCTTAGATGCAAAAACTTTGATATTTTGGTGCACCTCTCAGACATGGTATTTAATGTATACTCGGATTAATTTCTCCTATTATTCCTTCAGTAATAATCCAAAGTTTAATATAAAGCATGTTGTTAGTATAATAAAATATTTGGGCTTTGGTCCACTGATGGGAGACATAGCCCAGAAGCTTGTTGGCACTAATTGGGCCATGTTCCACTAGCAACTTGGTTGACCTGTTGGCCGGCTGACAGGTGATGCTGGCTTTGGTGGCCTCCGGCGGTGGTGCAGCAGCCTTCATGGCAGAGCTCGGGAAGAACGGGAACATACACACAATGTGGAGCCCGGTGTGTGACAAGTTTGAAAGCTTTTGCCACCGCGGTGGATGGGCTATCGCCTCTTCGCTGCTCGGAGTTGGTCTCCTTGTGGCTCTCAATGTGCTTTCCACTCTTAATTTCTACAAGCAAAATGTGTAGCCTGCCTTGGTAGATTAGGTGGCTCAATTGTAATCATGTGTGCGTTTTTATATGCTAGATGGGCCTGCTGTTGGTCTGGAAAGCCCAATAATTATGCTCTAGCCCAGTGGTAACATAGGCCAATAACTATGCTGTAGCCTAGTTACCAACCTCACTGGATCGAGAGTGGAGTGCAAAGTTTATTTTACGGGTAATTTGTAATAGCATCAGTTTAACAAAAATTATCATGAAAAACCTCATTAGCTTAGTTTTTAAGGTGAAAACCCCATCGTGGTATTAATTGTCGCGTATTAATGATCTAAAAGTTGAAAATGCCCTTATTTGCCGATGCTTTTTAGTTTCCGTCATCTCATCTTCCTCCGATGATCCACCGCACGCGCGGGCATCTTTAGTTGTTGTCATTCCGTCTTCCTCCGATGATCCATCGCACGCACGAGCATATTTAGTTACCATCGTCTCGTCTTCATCCGACGATCCACTGCGTACGAGAGGATCTTTAGTTGCCGTTGTCTCGCTTTCATCCGACGATCTACTGTGTATGCGAGCATCTTTAGTTGTCGTCGTCTTCCTGCGACGATCTAAAGCACGGTGAGCAGCTTTAGTTGCCGTCATCTTCGAGAACCCTAACACGTGGCCGTTTCCTTGTTCATTCTCCCTTGTATGTATGATGATTCTTTATCATTTTTAAGGATGATTTCTTTCGTGGTTATAACTTTTGTGGTTGAAATCCTAAATTGGGTATTTATTGATGATTTTGGCACTTTTTGAGTATTATTGTGTGCTTTGATTCATTTTTTGGTTGATTTCTTTTTTTTCATAATGCATTGTAATCCAAGTTTTCCATTTAAGGCTTCTAAAAAGCTGCATATCACCACTCTGTGATAAGTATGTCTATTGGCATGTAGCTCAAAGCATGCAAATAGTCTAGCAATATGAAAGATCAGAAAAATGAAAATGATCTGAAAGATGAAAATAGATCAAAGAGATGAAAATCAGGAAAAGCCTTGTAGGTTTTTGTCGTCATCAGAAAAGGACGTTGATGACGGTTGGTTGGGATTGATCTATCACTCATGTGGGGCAGAAATTTGAAGGCGGTGTGATGGAGTTTAGATTGTGTTTTCTGAAGCAATCACTTACATCGGCCTACGGGAATAAATTTATGAGAAATGAGTCTACTGCAGTCACAACAGAGTGCTCGAAGAAGGATAGTATTGGTTTTGATTGGATGGTGCACACTACTCATGAATCGATCAATGTTTTTTTTTATTTGAGGAAGCTTATTAACGTCCATACATGTGGAGTAACTTCCCGTGCATATAAGCATAATCGGATGAGCTCCAAGTTGGTTGCAAGTCTGATTGAAGACTAGGTGCTTGCTAAGACAGCGACACGTCCTATTGTCATAGTTCAGCAATTCACCACAAACTATGGTTTATATATATCTTCTGACCACACATGGTCTGGCATCGAGATGGCCAAGAAGGGCGCTTTTGGTGATCATGATGAATCCTTTGGCGATTTATGTTGGTCTATGGTTGCAATTAATGCAAATCCTGATTCTTGTTTTGCAATTGAAGTTGATGAGGATTCTAGCTATTTCAAAAGGATGTTTGTTGCTTTGAAGGGATGCACAGATGGTTTTAGATATTGTCAAATGTTGATTTTCCTTGATGGAATATATTTGAAGACAAAATTCAAAGGACATTTGCTGACTGCCACCGCCAAGGATAGCAACCAAGGTAAGAGTCCTATCTTTAGCTTGTTCTGGCTTGATAAGTGTATGAACTTGTTTAATAGCTGACACTATCCCTGCCAATCCTGATATATATTGTTGTTTACCCTGAAAGATGAAAATGAATTAGAAACATGAAATTGCATCAACAAAGATGAAAATGAATCAAGAAAGATGAAAATGAATGACAAAGATGAAGATGAATCAACAGAGATTAAAATGAATGACAAAGATGAAAATCAATGAGAAAGATAAAAATGAATGAGAAAGATAAAAATTGATCAGAAAGATGAAAATGAATTGAAAATGATTACAATATTGCAGTTGTCAATTATATGTGAGACATATGCATGTTGGATTTTTATCTCTCTTATGATTACAGTATATATTGCAATTGTCAATTTTATCTTTACAAGGTTATCACAACATAACACAATGAAAATTGATGCATTGAATTATTTTCATCTTTTCTGTTGTTTCACAGAATGCAAATCATTCTGATATTCAGGTCTTCATTTTTAGCTTTCCTGTTTACTCACTTTTATCTTTTCCACATTCAATTTTATAGGTCTATTTCCACTTGCATTTTCCATCATTGATTCTGAGAATAAAACTAATTGGTTTTGGTTTTTGGAATGTCTGAGAGAAATTTTATCAAATGATCGCATCATAACTTTTGTTTCAGACCGGAACGCTGGGCTTTTAATAGTTGTGTCCTTTGTGTTTCCAAGAAGCCCTCATACCTATTGTTTATTCCATTTGAAACAGAATTTGAGGGATGCCTATAGTCGTAGGCGCTGCAATGGTAAGTTCAAGGATGAAATGTGTTACAAGATTTGTGAATGTGCCTATGCTCCGACTGCTGAACATTATAAAAAAAGATTGATGAGTCCTTGGCTGAGGGTGGACGTATTGTGGAGAGTTTCTTGTTGAATCTACCAAATGAGTATTGGGTGAATGCCTATTTCAAAAAAAATAGGTATGGTGAGATGTGTTCCAGTGCCACCAAGTCCTTCAATTCATGGATTAAGAATGAAAGGTATCTTCCGATCACTAATATGGTGGACTTAAAACGGACAAAATTGATGCAACAATTGTCTGATACGTATGGTCTAAAGGAGATGATTCAAAATTAATACAGCTCAAATAAGTATCCATGAATTGAATCTTACATTTTTCATTTTCATCTTTGATAATTGCAGTAAACCAATCAATTTTATTTTCATGTTTGTTTAGTTATTTTCATTTTTCTGATGAGTTACATTGATATTTGTTGGTATTGACATTGTGTTTGCACATGCAGATAAGGGGGTTGCTTGCAATAAGTGGAAGTCTGTCATATGTCTAGAAATGGATCGGAGGATTAATGCATCCTTTGAGGAAGCAAAGACTTGGTTCGTCAAGAATTCTACCAGTATGCTATTCCAAGTTGAATCGAATCCGTCAGTTTCAGTTGATTTAGAGAAGATGACATGTTCATATCACCAATGGAAATTGAATGGTGTCCCATGCTCCCATGCAATCGCCTACGTCATGGTTTCTAGACAATACCTCAATTTGTTTGTGGATGTTTATTTCCACAAGTCATCATATACTATGTCTTATTCATATCCAATTTACTCGGTTCCTACTATTGATAAGCCGGACCATGTGCCCACAGATGAAGCTGTAATTCTCCCTCCCTTATCCAAAAGGCCTCCATGGAGGTTGAGGAAGAAGAGGATGAGATCAAGGGGTGTGGATGTGAGAACCATGAAATGTTCACGCTGTGGTCTCGAGGAGAATCATAACTGGAAGACATGTACTGAACCATTGCAATGAAATGCTTGATTTAAATTTTGTATTGGAAGAAAATGAGTGAAATAATTTATCATTATTTGTATTTTTTGAAATTGTAATTTACATTTGTTACCTGGATTCTGATTTTATTCAACCAATTATGAACATTCTAGTTTTTCATCTTTTCTGTCAATTTTTATCTTTCTAATGTGCAATTGAGTCATTTCTATCTTTCCATGATATTACATGACATCACAGTCATACATGATATTCTGGATGCAATAATGCATTTTTTTTGCATGAGAAATGAATATGTTAATGTTCTTTCCACGATATTACATGATTCATCGTCACTTAGGATTTTGACATAGGCATTTAGACCATAAAGATTTAGAAAGATGAAAAGTAGATTAGAAAGATGAAAATGATCAAAAAGATGAAAACATGTCAAAAAGATGAAAATACATGATGTTCATTTGAATCAATTTCATCTTTCCTGGATTATTATAGGACATGTTCATTGGATTTGTAACCCGTGTTCATTTTCATCTTTCTAACGAAAACACAGAACCTCAATGTCATACTTGACTGGTTGATTCAATCTCATCATTCTAGATGTGACACAACACATGTCAATCAGATGTAAATAGACAACTTCTTATTGCTGAAGGAATTGATTATATCACAATCAAACAATTTTCATCTTTCTGGTATCAATACATCTTAGACATGAGATACCAGTCAAATGTAACTATATCTTTGTGTTTACAACTTTGAAATCAACGTACAACTTCAAAATAAGAATGTAATTGTAACTCTATGAATGTACAATCGATGTGTTGCGAACGTGTTGTTAAAACATTACAAATTCAATCAAATATTAAATGTATAATCCTTATTCAATCACTACACTATTAGGTAGAATAACGGTGATGTCTGGAGTCGAACCACAGAGAATTTACCAGGAAAGATTGAAATTAATTCTCAAAACTCTAAACCTAAGCAAAAGAAGCAATGATAGGTTTGAATTATCCTAAAACTATCTAAGGAAAGCAATTAAATATGATCAATTCGAATCAATGGATAGGTGACTTAGGAATTACTTAATCCGCCCTAGTTTCGCCTTCAATCTTCTCTAGTTATCCTCTTGTTCTCTTCTCCAAAAATTATGGATCATATGGCTACAAGCTCACATGAATCCCTAAAATAAAGTAAGTGTTTTCCAAAGGCATACTTTATATTTGATTAACATAGCTTGTCTTCAGGTTAACCTTAACACAATCTATCATCACTAAGCATAAAGTATCTCATCGGGTATTCACAAATCACATTAAAACTATCTTATAGATCTCTATCATCAATCACCGAAATCAAGTAGGCCTAAAAATACTTCAAAGAACTCTGTTCCCTCAACTCTATTAATATTAAAATCAAATCCATAAGATCATATCTTGAGAATATTACGAAATTCAAATCAAAGAAGATAGAAATTTATGCTAGGGTTTCATGAATAATCCTAAGTACAATAATTAGCAACTCATCTTTTGAATGAACGCCATCAACTTGGAATAGGAAGCTATCACAATCCGCATCATTGTTGTCTTCTCCTTAATTCCCTCTCCAAAGATAGTCAAAAAATGAGAAATTCAGATTGAATAACCCTATTTATAAGAGCACTCCCGAAATTAGAGTTTGAGTTGAGTTGGACTTCAATTACAACTCGGATTTCTTGAATTCTTTCTGGCAGTCTTATTTTGAGCGCACTGGGCCCAATCTATTCGGAAAATGAAACCTTGTCCAACACAAACATTATATATTAGGAAGTCCTCTATCATATCCTGAATATTTCCTAACATTTGAAGTTGTCCAGAATATTTGAAGAATATTCTTCTGAACGTCGACGGACCAGTTTTTCCGCCAGCTATATATCTTTATCTTCTTCAAAACTGGTATCAATTCATCAGGAGTCTCGTAAAAGTGTCCAATATGAAAGTTGTAGCTGCTGAAGTCTTCTATCATGTACTAAGCGTCCAAAATATTTGGATTTATACAAAATTTCTGGAGAATATTCTCCTCACAGACGTCGAAACAGTCTTTATCACATAAATTCATCTTTTTAACCTAATTTCTTGTATTTCTTCTCTAATCATGATTAAACCTGAAATCAACTAACAAACTATTAAATACAAACACTCTAGGTCTAACAAAGGTAATTTAAGGGCTTTCATTACGAATATTTAGTGACTCATCACACCCCCAACTTACACTTTGCTTGTCCTCGAGCAAAGAAAATATAAAAAGAAAATAATAAATCTAACTAGCCACTTTCGTAGGTTTCATGATTGCATTTAGCATATTCAACAAGCCTTTAAACCGATGGGTTACCCCAGTGGAGGAGTTATAGTCTCCTGAGGTTTTTTAGGGATGACACCAACAAACATCTATGCATCCCCTTGAATATATCATTAGAAATCAATCATATTATTCATCAACTCTAATGCATGAAATAGAAATCATACTCATGATTTTATTTTGCTACCCATAGCAAGATAAAATAATAGCAAATTAATGCATGCCCAATACCTTTCCAACACTTCAACATATTTAACCACAATTAAGAAACAACTTTAATACTCATATGTGTGAATAGGATTCCACATGTCTCAGAGTATCAATTATATCCAAACACTTCAACCATTCAAGAATACGAACTTGACCAAGTATATAGTTTCATTCACCACTTTTGTAATCTTCTTTTTTTTCATATATGACATGTGCAATGTTATGATTTCTTAAGCTTTCTTCATTATCCATGTAACGAGATTCAAGCCACTGACTCCCAAACCAGACGGCTTTAGGGCACTAAGTGTAGAACACTCTTCAGACTCTAATGTTCAAACCATGAAGGCTACAAATCATTACTAGTCATTTTTCCAGGAATTTAAATTGTTTTACGCGAACTACACATCTTGTTAGGTACCTTACTTGGTTACTAAGTATGAAACCATTTTTCATATAAAGCTCTCTTTTTTTCAATTGCATTATTTCATGTAACATGGCATAAGATCATAAATCCATCATAGTATCATGCTTAGAATTTAATATTAACTCATCAACATGTGGAAGTGAATATATGCATTAGGATATGTCAAGTTATCCTTAATTCATGGTAAAAGTGTTGAAGTATAGAAATAATATCATGCAGAGCACAAATTTAGCTATTTCTTATATCACATATCGGAATCAAAGTAAATCATAAAATATATTTCTAAATCAAGTATCTTTTATCAATAAATATCATAATTTCATTCTCATGACATCACTTAAGGCTGTATAATATCGGTTATCAGAAAAAAAACATATGAGCATGAAATTTGTGAATGCTACCCCCAACTTAAATGTAATTGTCCCCAATTACACGAAGTCATAAAAATAAATCAAGGAATAAAGAGTAGATATTACCATAATGAACGCTGCAACAATAGATTTCACTATTTTCCAATTTAAGTTTAGGCACCGCCATCATTAAATAAATGCTTCCTTCCCCACCATAACCTATCACAAAAATATATACCATTCCAAACAGATCAAATATAAGAAATAAAAGTCCAAAAATGTATTAGAATCATAGAAACTTTCGGCATAGTCTCCTTTGTATTTTCACCACATAAAAATATAACATGTACAAATAAATAGTAAGGGAGATAATACATCAAAAATAATCATCTAGACATCATAGACAATGAAATAAAGAACCAAAATATCCAAGCAGAGCAAACATCAGTTATCATCCGCATAAAACATCGTCACACACACGGCAGCTGCCTGCGTCGAGATTGGAATCGAAATCGGCGGAAAAAAAAGAGAATTTAACACTAGAGGTTGCTCTAGGATTTTAGAAGATCAGAAAATGCTCAACATGGTCCTAATCGAGACTGATGATCAAAAATCGAAGGTCAAAACAATCTAAATCAAGTCCTGTGCCCAATTGGACAGTTGTAGGCACGCCGGCGGCGGATCAACGGTGAAAGCTAGCCGCTAGAGGACGGGACCGTGACAAGAAAAATCGTGAAAGGTCAATGAACGCGCCTGTAGCGTCTGATCGGTGAAACCAGGCCTCAGTCGGTGGATAAGAGCTCACCGGCGGTAGGGATTATCGGAGATGAAATCCGGCAATTGATGCTCTAATCGAGGTCGGAGATGGTGGAGGAAGGATTGTAGGGGCTCTGTGACGACTCCTGTGGGGTTTGATCAAGGGATTGGGCTTGACAAGTTGTGGGTTGGAGGGGGACGGCGAGGTTTAGTTCACCGGAGTTTGATTCCGGTGATCCAGGCGGCAAGGAAGGTTTTTTATGGTGACGGAAGGATCGTGACAACCTAAGAAAGCTTCTGGAGTGGTTCGTGAGCCGTGGGAGGTCGTGGATAAGGAGATCAACTGCGAGGTGGAAAGGTGGAGGGGCACACCGACGTCAGAAGAGGTGGAGATGGAGATGGTGGTGAAGAAGGTCATGGGAGGATAGGGGAAGCATGGCGAAGGTGTTGGTGGTGGTTTGGAGGGATGGGGATGGCCGAAGAGGTGGCGACGGTGGACGGCCCGGGGTGAGCCGGTCCAGTTGCAGCGGAGCCGGGATGATGATGTCCCAGCTCGCTAGAGAGCCGATCGGGAAGCGAGAGAAAATCCAGCGGGAAATTAGAAAAATTATAAAAAAAAAGCGAATTTTTTTGGAGGAAAAGTAGAAAAACTCCTTAAAATTGGGTTGTCTCTCAACAACCACGTAATTTTAGGTCTTTCGCTAGATGCTCCCAAAACACGATTTAGGAGGCCGATGGTTCCATATAAAGAAATACATGGCTCGAATCATAGTGAAGGTATGCATACATGCTTCATCAAAGAAAACAGAAATGCCCATAGCAAACAAAGTGTGCACAGGACGATAAGATTTGATATCATTTTTGGTGAAGGGACAATAGAAATTGACATAGTCTTCACTCATGTTAAGTTTATTCTCCTCACAACGTTCAACTAATTGGATAGTGCAGAATGTAGAGGCTCAATTTGAGGTTTCTGACAGAGAATCTCACTAAAGAGCTTATCCTCATTACCATCAACGGAAATATGCACTATATCGTCATTCAACACCTCATGTAAAACCGGCAATTCATCACAACAAATCTCATCATCATTAAAAAAATTAGCGTCTAAAGCATGATCAAAATACATATAAAGTTCAGTTTCATTTGGTATGCATTCAGGAATATTATTTTCAGGAGCCGGTAAAATATTGTCAATAGTTGCATGATTCGGCAAAGTATTAGAACACATCAAAATAACATGTATTACTATCATAAGCATCATAAACATCACAAGCATTGTCAGCGCAAACAGGAGAAAAAAAATCATTCGCATAATCCTCATTCTCACAATATGAATCAACCATATGGGCTAGTTGTCCAATTTGTATCTCTAAATTCTTAATTGATTGAGCATTAGAATTAACATCGTTTCTCATCAATACCATCTCACTTTTAAGCTCAATCATGTTAGCCTTAAAGTTTGCATTCATGTTATTCATGCTAGCACTCATGTTTGCGAGAGTAGTCATGATTGTGTTCAAAGTCGAGTCAGAGGGTGGTTAGGAGATCGATCTTTGTCGAGCAAAATCTAGATTCTGAGTTCACGGAAGAAAGAAGATCGATCTCTTTTCAAAGGGGGATCGATCTCTTTTGGTTCTGCGGGAAAGATCAAGGGCTGAGATCTAATCCGAATTAGGGTTTCATAAAAGCCTATAAATAGACTTCTTGGGGAGAATATTGGGGGGAATTCTAGAGGTTTTTGGCTGCTCCCTTCTACTTCTTTTATATTTCTAGGGTTTTTTTTCTTTCTTCTTCAAAGGATTGGATTGTTCTTGATGGCCTTGCGTGGCTAAACCTTAACTGTTGGTCGAGGAAACTGAAACCTCGGAATCAATGAAACTGTGAGATCTAATCTATTTTTATTGTTCAGTTTATACTTGAGTATTGGATGTTCTTCTGTGATTAAATATTCATGATTGTCTTGTTTAATTGCTAGGAGGCCTACTAGTATATTATTCATTGCAATCTAATGCTAGGTTTGATATCAAATCCGTAATTGTTTGATCCCTCTAATCTGCGAAGCAACTAGGGTCTATTGATTTACTGCGTTTCAGATATTAATAGATCTTAGGAAGAATATTCGACTAGATTAAATGCAACCGCTTGTGCTTGTGTTGTTTAGCTTCATCGATCTCCCTATTCTTAACGCTGCTACTAGATTAAATCAACATCGCTTGTCTTAGGTTGTTTAGTAGTTAGGGTTAATTGGATCGCTTGTTTCTAATTAACTATGTTTGAGGAGAGATTAGAATTTCATTCGAACGGTGAATATTAATGGTATGAGTTGATTGATACTTGCATCTATGATCAGTTGTTGGATTCCGATGGTGGATGTTGACTTAGACCAAGTTTTTTTCTCTTGATTTAATTCAATTCTTCGCTTTAGATTATTTCTTTATTGTTTTTCCTCACGTTTACAACCCCCATCTTTGTTCACTAAGCACAAAACTAGGCTAAACACTCTTCGTGGGATCGACTCGTACTCGCACTACTACATTTATTTTGAAAAGTATTTGTTTTATTTTTGAGTGCCTACGACAACACATCACATGTTCTCAACCTTCCAATCCAAAGATGGAGGAATGGTGACCTTTGGAGACAATGTAAAAGGAAAAATAATTGGCAGTGGCAATATTGGTAAAACCTCTTCCACTATTATTGAAAATGTTCTTTTGGTAGAAGGTTTGAAAGATAAATTGCTTAGCATTAGTCAAGTATGTGATAGAGGTAAGAAAGTCATTTTTGAAGATTCAAAATGCTATGTTAAGAATGCTATTAATGATAAAATCATACTAGTTGGTCATCGTGATGGTAATGTGTATACATTTTATCTTAATGATCTTGTTTCTTATGATGATTTATGTCTTAGTGCTTTAAATGATAATTCTTGGTTATGGCATAGAAGACTTGCACATGCTCATATGGATTTAATTTCCAAACTCTCTCGAAAAGACCTTGTTCTTGGACTTCCCAAGATCAAATTCGAGAAAGATAAGATTTGTGATGCATGCCAAAGAAGAAAACAAGTAAAATCATCTTTCAAGTCTAAAGATATAATTTCCACCACAAGAGCACTAGAACTCATTCATATGGACCTTTTTGGGCCTACTAAACCAACTAGCTTAGGTGGTAGCTCATATGCGTTTGTTTTAGTAGATGACTACATTAGGTATACTTGGGTGATTTTCCTTGCACACAAAGATGAAGTCTTTGAGGAATTCACCAACTTTTGTAGAAGAGTCCAAAATGAGAATGGTATTCTCATTACATGCATTAGTGTGACCATGGAGGAGAATTCAAAAATTCCCATCTAAAAACGTTTTGCAATGACAACGGGATTTCCCATAACTTCTCTTCACCTAGAACCCCTCAACAAAATGGTGTTGTTGAAAGGAAAAATAGAACCCTACAAAACATGGCTAGAACTCTATTATGTGAAAATAATTTTCCTAAGTATTTTTGGGCCGAAGCAATTAATACCTCTTGCCAGGTGATAAATAGAGTAACTTTAAGACCCATTTTGAAGAAAACCCCTTATGAGCTTTGGAAAGGAAGAATCCCAAATATGGGTACTTTAGAGCCTTTGGTTGCAAATGTTTTATCTTGAACAATGGCAAGGATAATCTTGGAAAATTTGATACTAGATCCGATGAAGTAGTTTTTCTTGGATACTCGTAGAGAAGCAAAAGTTATAGAATCTTCAATAAAAGGACCTTGGTAGTTGAAGAATCAATGCATGTTAAATTTGATGAAATGATTTTAATTCCTAGTAGAATTGATGATGGTAAAGATGAGGAAATCCCAAATGACAAATCAAAAGATTTATTGGATGAAACCTAAAATGATATTGAAGAATTGAATGATAGATTTGAGGAATCCCTTGAGATTATACCTAGTGACCAACATCATGATTTGCCTAAAGATTGGAAATATGCATCCTCACACCCAAAGGAATTGATTATTGGTGAACCATCAAAAGGAATACAAACCAGATCTTCATTGAACACTTGTGCAAATCTAGCCTTCCTATCTAAGATTGAGCCCAAAATGATTGAGGAAGCACTAGAGGATGATCATTGGATCTTAGCAATGCAAGAAGAGTTGAATCAATTTGAAAGAAATGAAGTTTGGAATTTTGTACCAAGACCTTATGATCATCCCGTCATTGGCACTAAATGGGTGTTTAGAAACAAAATGGATGAATCGGGGATAATTACAAGGAATAAAGCTAGACTAGTTGCAAAAGGGTTCAATCAATAAGAAATTGATTTTGATGAGACTTTTGCACCGATAGCTAGACTTGAGGCAATAAGACTACTTCTAGTTTTTGCATCTTACAAAGATTTCAAATTATATCAAATGGATGTTAAAAGTGCATTCTTGAATGGGTTACTAAAGGAAGAAGTCTATGTTGAACAACCCCCCGGATTTGAAGACTACAAATTGAGGGATAATGTATTCAAACTCACTAAAGCCTTGTATGGATTAGAACAAGCTCCTAGAGCTTGGTATGAAAGGCTTAGCAAATTCTTGATGGATAATGATTTTTGTAGAGGAAAAATTGATACTATATTATTTACCAAATCAAAAGGAAAAGATTTGCTCTTAGTTCAAATTTATGTTGATAATATTATTTTTGGTTCTACAAATGATAAACTTTGTGAAGAATTTGCCACATGTATGCAAAGTGAGTTTGAGATGAGTTTGATGGGTGAACTCAATTATTTTCTTGGTTTACAAATCATGCAAACTCGAGGAGAGATCTTTGTAAATCAAGCCAAATACACTAGAGACCTACTCTAGAAATATGATTTTGTTGAATCCAAAATTTATAGAACCCCCATGTGTACAACACTCAAATTAGACAAGGATGAAGATGGGAAACCCGTTTAACAAACACTTTATAGAGGGATGATTGGTTCTTTACTCTATTTGATCGCTAGTAGACCGGACATCATGTTTAGTGTTTGCCTTTGTGCTAGATATCAATCTTGTCCTAAGAAATCTCATTTGCTTGCGGTCAAGAGGATCTTTATATATCTAATAGGAACCCAAAATTATGGTTTGTGGTATCCTAGAAGATCATCTTTTGATCTAATTGGCTACTCCGATGCGGATTTTATCGGATGTAGGCTTGATAGAAAAAGCACAAGTGGTACATGTCATTTTCTTGGTCATGCACTTGTTTCTTGGTTCTCCAAGAAGCAAAATTCAGTTGCTTTTTTCACCGCCGAAGCGGAATACATTGCGGCGGGTAGTTGTTGTGCACAATAACGTTGGATGAAAATGCAATTGGAAGATTACAACATATATGTAGGCAAAATGCCTATTAGATGTGACAACACTAGTGCCATAAGCTTATCTAAGAATCCCATCCTACATTCTAGAACAAAGCATATGGAAATTCAACACCATTTTCTTCGTGATCACACACAAAAAGGAGATATAGCACTTGAATTTATTAGCACCGAGCATCAAATTGCGGATATTCTAACCAAACCCTTGAGTGAAGATAGATTTCTATATCTACTAAGGGAGCCTGGGATGTCCAATGGATGTCCAAAATAAACGAGCTAAAAGGAAAAGGTATGGTCACCTCTTTATCTGTTTTTCATACGATATCCAACTTGAATGCTAAATTTTGGTAAATTAAGTGAATATCATGATTGATGAGTGGTTTTTGTCTCATAATATTTAGTTACACGTGCATGCAAAGTTTTGTGATGTTTTGATTTAAAAATGATTTTAAATTGAATTTCAAAACTCACTTTGTGGAACTGACGGTCGATCCAGACTTCCTGACGGTCGACCGTGCGTACATTCGCACTTGAATCGACCGTGGGCTTTCATTTTTAGACCTATTGTGTGCCATGGTCGACCGCCAACTTCCTCGGATCGACCGTCTGACTTAAATACGACACATATTGCTCGCGACGGTCGACCGCCAACTTCGTTGGATCGACCATGCGATTGCTTTTTTACACAAAATGTTCGCGACGGTTGACCGCAAACTTCTTACGGTCGGCCGCCACGGATCGTGTGACAATAAGTGAGGGTGTTTTAGTCATTTTCTCTCTAATCTCCCCTTATAACTCCCGATCAACCCTTCATTTCTTCTCATGGTTCGGCCATGCCCTAGCCTCTTCAACGACCGCAGCCCACTGCTCCTCCTCTCTCAAAACCACGTTCTCCTCTTCCCCTCTCAAAACCCTAACCAGCTGGTGCACCATGCCTCGTACCAAGAATGCCGGCCCTCCTCTACCTGAGGAACCAAGTCAAGCTGGGAAAAGGAAGACCGTCGTAGCAAAGAAACCGACCGGGATGAAGAAAGCCAAAGGTTTGCAAGGCGTGTCTTCATCTAATCCTCCACCTACTCCTTCCTACGACGACAACCTCTTCCTAGATAAGGATAGGTATAACTCCTGGCCTGAATTTAAGGATAAGTTTGTTGTCTCGGGTAGAGCTCTACAATTGCCTATAGGAAAGGAATATGTAGTTGAACGATTTTTCACTGATATGGGTCGGAAGAAATACTTAGAAATGCCTCAGTACATTTATCCCGAAATGGTTAGATATTTTTATTGCAATATGACTGAGGATATTGATGATGAAGGATGTGTATTCCTTAGTAGCTACTTCTATGAAAATGAATTCAAAATTACCGTAGAATGGTTGAATGATTTACTAGATGCATCAAATCAAGGAGCGTGCATATACTTTACTTCTTATGAGGATCTCAATAGAATTGATAAAGATAAACAAGGAAGGAAAGCAATCCTTAAGGCTCTCCTAGTTGAGAAAAATCCTATAGAGTTAAATAGCCTACACCAACATTTTGGGGAGCTTGCCCACTTCCTTGGAACAAACCTTTTTCCTAAGCTAGGCCACCATGATCACTTGAAGCCCATCCATGCCTATGTTCTTTCTTGCATGGTTAGGTAGAAGCCTCTAAACCTACGTTATCTCCTTATCAAGGAGATGCTTAATTTAATGCTAGGCAATCACTTCCTTTTGGAGGCTTCTAACAAGAATTTTCCAAGCCCTTACCCTAAACCTAGCAGTTGATGAATGAAAACCCCTTTCTCAACCCTTCAACAAATCTACCTACAAAAGGATGAAGGTTGCCAAATGAGCTTTAGGCCTCGGCAGCGCCGACAACCGACACAGGTCCAATCGATCTCTCCCAGGAGCGACTGATAGTACACGGGCCGCCAGCTGTCCTTAAAACAAGCTTTTGCGCGCTCGAGCTTGGATCTTTCGATACCAAGCTTGCTTAGGGTTCTAGCAAACACATAAATCAAACAAAAGGGGCTATGTGCGCACCATGCGGGTGTGAAACAAACCGACAATGCACTATTTACCAAATTGCCCTTGTAGTCCACAACAAGCCACGGGCCCGACCCAAGCGGTCGACCTAGGAGTAGAGGGACATGTCCTCACATTGACGGCGGCGGTTGTGAAGTTGGATGACGGCGTGGTAATCACTGGAGGCAGTGAAGGTCGATGGTAAAGAGATGGTCGGGGTCGTGGGGATCGGGGGAAGTGGATTATGAACTTGGATATCAACGGTGGTGGCTAGAAAGGAGAGAACGGTGGTGGTCGGCGGAAGCTTAGGGCTCGGGAGAGAAGGAAGGAGGAAGACGATGCTATGGTGGTCGCCGACATGGCGGAGAGAGAAAGTACATGGAGAGAGAAAATGGGGTGAAGGTGATGGTTAGGGAAATACCGGCGGATACGGAGGCGATGTCGGCTGCGGAGAAGTGACCAACGGGGAAGAAGGTGGATTGATGGACGTCAGTTGAAGAGAACTCATGGGGAAGAGAACTCAACCTGGAATAATCCTCTTCTAGGCGCGGGTCCAGTTGGTCGAGTCGAATCGACTTGTAAAAACCGACCGGTCGGTTTCTATTTGGATCAGTCGCTCCAGGCCGCAGGCTCCTTCACTCCAAGTCCAATTCCACGCAGATGGCGCAATTTGACCGACCGGATTCAAGTCCGGCCAGTCACTCCATGCGGCTGGCGAGTTGTCTTTCTTTAAAAAAAATAGATTATTAGTCTTTACACCAAATCCAGTAAACTTATTCACTGGTACACCACCCTAAGATGTTTTAATGGGTTTACACCATTTGAAGGCAGTTATGGGAGGTTAGGTATTTTGCATGACACTTTTACCCGTACTTCATATATATTAAATATTTGATGCATTATATATAGCTGTATTTAATTTATGGCAGTTATGAGTTGTTTTATTTACATTTTTGGTGTAATCCATGCAAATCGATTTCGATTTGATGACAAATCGGTTTCGATTGGTTTTGATTTGATGACATCATGATTCCACCCCCTCCTTCCCTCCATCCTCCCAACATCGGTTTTGATGACATCATGATTATTCCATTTATTTTCATGATTATATTAATGAAAAAAAGAGAAAATGAATACTATAAAGATGAAATAAGAGAGTACTAAAATATATTCATGTATAATCTGCAAAGATTCTTTTTTACATGATGAATGGTATTCTCTTTTTACAAAGAGAATACTGATAGGTATTCTCTTTTTATAAAGAGAATACTGGTAATATTCTCTTTTTACAAAGAGAATACTACCGGTATTCTCTTTTTACAAAGAGAATACTACCGGTATTCTCTTTTTACAAAGAGAATACTACCGGTATTCTCTTTTGAGAAAGAGAATACTGATAGATATTACAAAGATTTCGCGTGATCTGTGGCGGCGATGCCGGAAGGGGGGGCTGGGGACGCCGGAAGGGTGGTGGGGGACGCCCGATCTGGGTGGAGACGGGCAGATCTCGGCGGTGGACGCCGGATAGGGGCGGTCGGCGGGCAGATAGGGGCTGGGGACGAGGGAAACTCCCTATCTGGGGCGGCGACGCCGGAAAAGGTGCGGGGGACGCCGGATATTGGCTGGGGGTGGCGGATGGGGGCTGGAGACGGGCGGATCAGGGCTGGGGACACGCGAATCGGTGCTGGAGACGCCCGGATGGGGGTTGGTGACGGCGGATCGGGGCTGAAGATGGCCGGTCGAGGCGGAGACGACCGTATCGGGGTTGAAGACGGCGGATCGGAGTTGGGGATGGTGGATCGGGGCTGGGGACGCTGGATCGGGTCTGTGGGGGCCCGGATCGGGGATGGTGACGGCCGGATTGGGGCTGGAGACGGCGGATCGGGGCTGGAGACGGCCGGATCGGGCCGGAGTCGACCGGATCGGGGTTGGGGAAGGCAGATCGGGGGCTGGGGACGGTGGATCGGGGCTGGGGACGCCGGATCGGGGCCGGATCCGAGCCAGGTCGGCCGGATCGGGGCTGGAGACGGCGGATCGGGGCTGGAGACGGCGGGATCGGGGCTGGAGACGGTGGTTCGGGGTTGGCAACGGCCGGATCGGTGCTGGCGACGGCAGATCGGGGCTGGAGACGGCCGGATCGGGCTGGAGACGGCAGGATCGGGCCGGATCCGAGGCTGGGAAGCCGGTAGGGGTGCGGGGGACGCCTGATCTGGTCGAAGGGTGCCGTGTGAGGACATGCCCCTCTACTCCTGTGGCTCGTTGTAGACCGCAAGGGCAATTTGGTGAATTGCGCCTTGTTGGTTTGTTTCACACCTGCGTGTGCACACACCGGCTTTGTTTGTGTTAATGATTGTTTAGAACGGCTAGGTGGACCCGGGATCGGAAGATCTCAGCTCGGGCGCGCGGACGGGTAAGTTGGTTTAATCAGCGACTTTTGATTAATGTTTCCCGTAAATTCAACCGTTGGATGTTTATGAAATTTGGATATGATGATCCTGGTATATACACCTACTGGTGGTTAAGTTGGATCTTGAATCCGACGTCGTTTGGACGTCGGATCGACGGGATCATTTAGCCCCTAAGTAGAGGCTTTGGGTGTTTTTGAATATAATATTATATTTTGGAATATAATATTATATTGTGTTTTGTTCATCATCGGTTTTCGAGGTTGCTTCCCGTTGCAGGAGTCCGCGGTTGACGGTCGCGGTACCGTCGTAATGCCGGGACCCGCTGCGGATCGGCTGGCAGCGGTTGGTGGTACCGCTGCAGCGATCCAATAGACTTATATGATACTTGACATACTGTTGCATGCCTTTTCTATTATCTGTATATGTCATAGCATGCATTTTTGTTGTGTGCATTAGTTGCATTGGTTAGGGCGTGAGTGATCTTTGGGTCGCCGTCCCGAGGCTGGAAGCTCGGACTTAGCCCTAGGACCGGGGTTGGGCTGTTAGGACCCGGTTGAATTGTGATGTCCAGTCATTTCGATGATAGGCTTAGATGACTGGTACACTTATGGCTTGATGATTGTAGAGGTCGTGTCGGCCTCGAGTTGGATCTGAGGTGTAGCCGATGTCCGATTCTTCTTAAAACTCTTGAGTAGAGGATTTGCCTACTCAGTGGTGTCTCTTCCCACCAAACAGTGTTCAGTGTCCTGTTGAGAGTTAGCAGTGTCGTTTCCTGCTACTGAGTGTGACCTGACATGTGACCAGCTCGGCTGGAAGACCATGATCGTGGGCCTCAGGGACACCCGGTGGGGTTATGGGACCCCTGTATACACCCAAATTCCAGTTGAGGGCAACACTGTTGCGTTTCCCTCTTCCTTCTGTGTGTCGTAGTGTAGATCCCTACTGAGCTTAGTGCTCACTCCTACCCTGGCTGCGTTTTGCAGGTGCAGGCGGCAGTACCTCTTCTATGGCCCCTATCGGGCAGTTGGTTGGCGGTGCTGCGGCGCCAGATGGAGTCTGAGTGTGAGGACCCGTTCCTCTATTCCTGTGGCTCATCGTTGACCGCAAGGGCAATTTGATAAATTGCATCTTGTTGGTTTGTTTCACACGCCTGTGCACACACAGACCTTGTTGTGGTGTTTGTGGTTGAGTAGAATGGCTAGGTGGACCCGGGATCGAGAGATCTGGACTTGGGTTTAAGTCTTAACCCAAGTCTAGCTTCCTGCGAAAGAGGAATCAATCCTTCCTGGTCAAAAGGATCGATTGTTCAATGACAGGAAGTTGGATCGATCACACCTCTTGGACAGACCGATCTGGCCTGACTAGCCGGATCGATCTAGCCAACTAGTGGATTGATCTCACCCTCTTCGAGGGTGAGTCTCGTCGGAGAAGACCGATGTGATGGCCGTCACTTCGCGCCTCGGGGGAAGGGAAGGTCGGTTTCTTCCCTCCTCCCCCCTTTCTTCTCCTCTTTTCCCGAGCTCTCTCTCTTTCACCTCTCCCTCTCTTCTCCTTTCTCTCCTTGCGGGTGACCCAGCTGGCTCCTCCTCCTCTTCTCCGGAGCTTCTCCGTCGCTGCCGCCGGCCGACGTTCTTCTCCAAGCTCTTCCTCACCTCTCTCTCGAGATCCCTAGCCCCCTCTACCCTCAGATCCGACCCCTCCCTCTCCCCCTCTCCCTCCTTCTGCGCTTGTGCTCTGCTCTTCCCCAACGCCGGCCGATCCTTCGACGTCGCCGTTCTCCCTCCTCCGGCCGCCATTCCTGGAGTTTGGAGGTTCGTCGGGACCGTGGCGACGAGAGGAAGGTCCGAGGCCTAGCTACGCGGGTTGAAGCAGCGTTGTGAAGGTAGGGATCCTACTCTAGACGCCGGCTGGGTTAAGGGTGCTGTTTTTTTTTCCGGTTTTGGATTTCTCGATGGCTTTCCTCGTCGGTTGGCTCTTGGATCTTTCCGGCGATCTTGTATACCCATGCTCTGTTTCCCCTTGGTTGCTCTATGGATTTTTGGTGTTCGCTAGTGGAGGTTCTTCTCTCCTCTTCGCTGCCATGGTTTGGGTCTTTGAGCTTTGCTGGATTTTTTGATGCATTTATTTTGGCATTTTCTATTTCTGCTCAGTTTTTCCTTGGATTTATTGGCTAGTTCTTGGATTTACTGAGTGGCCTGGATCTTTGAATGCCGATGGTTTTCCGATGGATTTTCGGCGGGCTTTCCTTCTTCTCTTCTCTGGTTTTTGGTTGGCCGATGGAGTTCCTCATGTTTGAGGAAATGCCAACAAGAGGCTGGACCTTGGCAGCTTCCTCTCCTCTTTGCTGCACTGCATGTATCCAGGGATTAGGGGGTGGATTTTGGTGATGATGTTTTCTCTGTTTCGGTTTTGGGTGGATTTCGATATTGGGCTTGTGGTCTACCAGACTTCTTTTGAGGTTTTCAAGGTTTTTTTCCCCCGTTCTTGGGCTGCCGGATGCTTGAGGAAGTGCTTTAAAGCTCTTCTTGTTTTCCCTTTTTATCTCCTTGATATTTTCTCTATGGTGGTAGCTGCTGAGATTAAAATGCATGTATTGCTTTAGGAGATTTAGGAGGTTTTATATGTTTAGATCTCTGAGCATGGTTGATTAATTCCCTGCTGTTCATGCTGTGTCTTGTATTGGTTCGTTGTGTGTTGGGCTGCCTATTGTTTTATTGCTTCAGTGTCCCTGTGATGGTAGTATGATCATACTGATTGTGCCCATTGCTGAGCATTTAATTTATATTTGTTGGTTTAGATGTTTCCGTGATTCTGTTCCATGCCGAGGCTTATACTACCCTTCACTCATGCCATTGCTATCATTTGTGTTATATGTGCTTTTCCTCTTTTAAGTCTTGCAATGTTATATGAAATACTTCAATTGTACATCATGATATCTTGCTTAAGCTTAGGGCCGACAGTGTGCCCTTTTATTGCTTTGTGGTTGAACCAAAGGGTTATGCCCCTTTGGGATGTTTAGATTGATAATTGGGCCGAGGGTGTGCCCTAATTTATATGTTGTATTTATTTTTGATTGTTGTGTTGGTGTGGCTGGGGGTGTACCCCATTGCAGGAATTTCGGTTGACGGCATTTTGCCGTTGTAATGCCGAAATTTCGATTGTTCGTCTTGTTGCTTGTTTATTATTTATTATTATCTATTAGTTGCTTTCTTACTGCTTTAATTATTCCTTCGTTGTTTTGCGCATTATAGTCATGATAGGCTGGTCGAGAGTGGGGTGTGTGGGATCCCGGGTAGGACTTAACTCTGGGTGTGGGGTTTGGGGTGTTGACTCTGTACTTTGAGCGATGGGAGATGGTTGTCGTAACCTCGGACGTTCCGACAAGCGTGGAGGTCTCGTTTGGAGAGGGGTGTCCTACGAGTAGCGTCATGTCCACCCTGTGTCAGGGAATGTCGGAGGATGCCCACCCCTGAACAGTGGCCGTCGGAGGACGTACTGCGGACAGGTGCCCTTCGGGTTATCGATAGGATTTATGGGATCCTTGGCAGGCCTCGGTACTTGGTGCAGAGTCAACACGGTTGGAGTCACCCTTTCCCTTGCGAGTGTCGTAGAGTAGAACCCTACTGAGCCTTGGCTCATACCTACCTGGACCGTTTTGTTGCAGGTACCAGCGCTTCCCCTGTGGGCCCTCGCCGGTGTTCGTCGTGTGGCAGCGCGTCGCCAGCCGAGCATGCTTGAGGGCCAGGACGGCTTCGTCTGTGCGTTCGCGGAGACACCTGAAGATGTAAAAGTTTTTTGTTATTATGTAAATGATGTAAACCTTGTATATGTATACTGATGTATTTAATCCTTTGCTTTATTTAATGTAAATTTTCCTTCCGCCTTTTTTTCTTCTCTTTTGTAACCGTCTCCGCTGTTGGTCGCCAATAGATGTAGGTTTCCCCCTCGTGCCCCGGCCTGGGTGGGTTTCCTGGGCCGGGGTGCGACACTGAGAGGTGGCGATCTTTATTGCTTTTATCCTATGTTAGTTAGTCTCCTGCGGGAGTATGTTGTATTTGAACTACCCCTCTTCGAGGTTATGTATATTAACACTTGAGTTTTTAATCTGAGGTTCGAGGTTTTGCTAATATTGTTCTTCTTGAGAGTGTTTTGGTGAATTGCTAGGGAGACCAATAGGTTAGAGGGAACCCACGTCGTTCTTTTTTCGCGTTGGTTAGGTTCCGGTTCGCGTCGCCCGGACCGGTTGGGCTTTCGCGGGTCGGGGCGCGACAGCTTAGTATCAGAGCATAGGCTGTAGATCCCAGGGTTTAGAATCAGGATTCGGTTGAGATTGAGCGTGGAATGGGTTAGTTTTATGTCTAGAATATCTGTGCATGCTCATTTTGATGTGTTGTGCTTTTTCGCTTTCTGTTTGTGTTGCCTTGTTTTGGCGGCTTCTTACGAGTGAACGCTCGTTGTCGTTGGTGATTGCACAGATGTCGGGAGCTCGAGTCCGACCTTTGGTTGTTGGTCGAGGTGGGGCACGAACTGGTCGACCCGCTCGACCAGACAGGGTAGCACCTGTCAGGACGGTCAGAGCTCGACGGACTGTGCCATCACCAGCGACGGTAGCGGTCGCACGGGAGGAGGCTCCTCTCGTCGAGGAGGGGGTCCTCGCTCTGATCGACGGGCGGGCCGCGGCAGCGGTCATGATGGACTTCCAGCGACTGAACCCGCCTAGGTTCAGCGGTGAGACTGGAGATCCGACCACGGCAGACGGCTGGCTTCGAGGAGTCACGCGTGTTCTCGACGCTCTCTTCGTCGGGGATGACCGGATCCGGGTCACCCTCGCAGCGTTCCAGCTCAATGGTGACGCCCTTGACTGGGTGCACTGCCCAGCACACCAGTGACGGAGAGGAGCCGACGTGGGAGGAGTTCAGGGCGTTGTTCTTGGACGCGTACTTCCCGGAGAGTACGCGTGACGCCCTGTCTCGCGAGTACCAGTCCCTCCTGCAGGGTACTCGCACTGTTCAGCAGTATGCCACCTGGTTCATGCATTTGGTCCATTTTGCGGGGGTAGTGGCAGCAGATCCAGTGGCCAGGGCACGGCAGTTTGAGTGGGGTCTTCGTCCAGAGATCAGGCGCCAAACGTGTTCCCACCGTTTCTAGACACACTCAGCAGTTCTGAACTGCGCCTTAGTTGTGGAGGCGCAGTCGCAGGACGAGAGACGCCGGGCAGTTCCATCGGCAGTCTACCAGCTCGCAGCAGCGACCCCAGGGCAGAGGGGGGTTCGGTAGGGGGCAGCTGTGGCGTCAGCGGCCCTTTCAGCGGCGGCCGCAGCGTGCACCGCAGTACCAGCAGCCACTACCGAGCCCACCAGCCCCGTTTCTACTGACGGCCGGGCCATCTGGGCAGGCTTCGTCAGGGGGGACCAGGGACAACAGCCGGGCGCGTCAGTCACTTGCTACCTGTGCGGGCAGCCGGGGCATTACCGTAGAGACTGCACTTCGCGAGGAGCGCAGGGCGCTATGCCGCAAGGCAGTAGAGGCGGAGGGTCCGGTGCCTGGCAGGGGAGCTGGGGTGGACGCGGGCCGGGGCGTCCCAAATGCAGAGGAGGCCAGCGGGGGCAGGTGTTTGCCCTCCCAGTTCGCGAGCGGCAGGACACCGTCCAGCTGTATCAGCCGCCACCACAGTACCAGCAGCCGTTGCAGTACCAGCAGCCGCAGCAGTATCAGCAGGCAGCGGCAGAGCCAACCGTCCTCAGATGTATCTTTCAGCTTTCTAGTTCTTTAGTAGATATGCTGATAGACTCTGGGGCGTCTCATTCCTATATTGCTAGCATGTGTGTGGCATCGCTAGGATTAGAGACGAGTTGGCTAGAGGTGGCACAGTCTGTAGATTCACCGATCGGAGGCACAGTCAGGGTAGACCGGGTCTGCCGATCTTGTTCTTTGGAGGTTGTAGGCCTCCGTGTCTGTCTAGACCTGCGGGTGCTAGACATGACAGGCTTCGATGTGATACTCGGTATGGACTGGTTAGCAGCATACCGAGCTATCATCGACTGTGGTCGCCGGAGGGTGGTCGCTTGGACACCCGATGGGACACAGTTTGTGTTGTTGAGGGATCGGTTCTCAGTCGATTCCTTTGCTTGTGGTGTGGGAAGGCGTGGCAGCGAGCTCTCAGCCTTGCTGGCCAGCCTGTCCCTATTTGGGTCAGAGGGAGTACAGCTGAGCAGTTTCCCCAGGATCGTGTGCGACTACACCGACGTGTTTCCCGAGGTGTTGCCAGAGCTTCCACCGCACAGAGAGGTCGATTTTGAGATCAACATGGTACCGGGTATCGCACCGATCTCTCTCCCAGCTTTCAGGATGGCACCAACAGAGCAGAGTGAGTTGAGGACCCAGCTAGACGAGCTCACCAGCAGAGGCTTCTTCCGTCCCAGCATGTCTCCCTGGGGGGCGCCAGTGTTGTTCGCAAAGAAGAAGGACGGTACCCTTCGACTTTGCATAGACTACAGGCGGCTCAACAGGGTGACGGTGAAGAACAGGTATCCGATGCCGCGGATCGACGACCTGTTTGATCAGTTGAGAGGATCTTCAGTGTTCTCGAAGATCGACCTTCGCACCGGCTACCACCAGTTGAGGGTTCGGGATTGCAACATCCCGAAGATGGCTTTTCGGACTCGGTACGGCCTATACGAGTTCGTGGTGATGCCGTTTGGGCTGACGAACGCACCAGCAGCGTTCATGGATCTCATGCAGAGGATCTTCCGGCCTTTCCTAGACGAGTTCGTGGTGGTGTTTGTCGACGACATCCTTCTCTACTTCCGGTCAGAGGCGGAGCATGAGCGACACTTGGCGACAGTGTTGCAGCTACTTCGGGAGCATCGGCTTTATGCCAAGGCTTCCAAGTGTGAGTTCTGGCTTGCACAGGTGGGATTCCTTGGACACGTGGTGTCGGCAGCAGGGATCTCAGTTGACCCGACCAAGGTCGAGGCAGTGGTACAGTGGCAGAGACCGAGAACAGTGCTTGAGGTCCGTAGATTCTTAGGCCTGGCGGGTTACTGCAGGCGGTTCGTGCGGGACTTCTCCAATGTTGCCGGACCGTTGACCAGACCGACACCGAAGGCCGTCCCGTTCGTGTGGGATGATGCTTGTGAGCGGGCCTTCGTGGAGCTGAGGACGAGATTGACCAGTGCGCCGGTGCTGATCGTCCCCGAGCGAGGTGTTGGTTACAGTGTTTACTGCGACGCCAGCGGTGAGGGTTTGGGGTGTGTCCTCATGTAGGAGGGCCACGTAGTTTCCTATGGTTCTCGTCAGTTGAAGAACCATGAGAGGAACTACCCGTCTCACGACTTGGAGCTAGCAGCGGTGGTCTTCGCCCTGAAGACCTGGCGGCATTATCTCTATGGCGAGAAGTTCTCAGTCTTCTCGGACCATAAGAGTTTGAGGCACGTTTTCACCCAACGTGACCTCAACCTGAGGCAGCGACGCTGGATGGAGCTACTGGAGGACTACGACTTTGTGTTGCATTACCATCCTGGTAAGGCAAACGTCGTAGCAGACGCGCTGAGCAGACAGGTGAGAGACACCAGAGCAGCAGTTGCAGGGTTGTCAGTGCGGCAGTGGCAGGCTCTAGAGACGGCGAGCCAGTTGGGGCTCGAGTTTGAGGATCAGGGATCCGGCGGTTTTCTCTATGCAGTGCAGAGTATGCAAGCAGTCCTAGCCGGAGTGTTGGAGGCACATCACAGTGACCTAGAGCTTGAGGAGTTACGCACAGCAGCGGGCACAGAGGGCGCAGACGGAGACTGGACGATATCGCCAGACGGAGGGCTACGGTTCCGAGGCAGAGTAGCGGTTCCTGCAGATCCAGTTCTTCGAGACGACGTCCTACGAGAGTTCCACCACTCTCGCTTTGCGGTTCATCCCGGCGGCACCAAGATGTACCAGGATCTTCGGCGACAGTTCTGGTGGCGCGGGATGAAGAGGGCAATGACGGAGTTCGTATCGCGCTGCCTTACCTGTCAGAAGGTCAAGGCAGAGCACCAGCGGACTCCGGGGTTACTTCAGCCGCTTCCACTAGCTGAGTGGAAGTGGGTGCACATCACGATGGACTTCGTAACCGGACTACCGAGATCCCCTAGGGGGAATGACGCGATTTGGGTCATCGTTGATAGATTGACCAAATCGGCGCACTTCCTGCCTATGCGGGTGACAGACTCGACCGACAGGTTAGGCAGCTTGTACGTCAGAGACGTGGTCAGGCTACACGGAGTTCCTGTTTCTATCGTGTCAGACCGTGATCCCAGGTTCACCAGCAGGTTCTGGCGCGACTTTCAGGAGGCAGTTGGCACACTCCTGACTTTCAGTACGGCGTTCCATCCACAGACAAACGGACAGTCAGAGCGGACTATCCTGATCCTGGAGGACATGCTGAGAGCATGTGTCCTCGACGCAGGAGGCAGCTGGGAGGAGCACATTCCCTTGGTGGAGTTCGCCTACAACAACAGCTACCAGTCCAGTCTCGGAGTAGCACCTTTCGAGGCGTTGTACGGTAGGCCGTGTCGTTCCCCAGTGTGCTGGACAGAGGTTGGAGAGGCTTCACTCACTGGTCCAGACATCGTCAGGCGGTCGTCAGAGAGGTTGGTGCAGATCAGGCAGAGGCTTCTGACGGCTCAGAGCCAGCAGAAGAGTTATGCAGATCAGAGGCGACGACCGTTGGAGTTTGCTGTCGGCGACCGAGTGTTCTTGCGAGCATCGCCGTACAGAGGTTCTGTCAGGTTTGGCAGAGGTGGCAAGTTGGCGCCGAGGTTCGTCGGGCCGTTTGAGATCTTAGAGAGGGTCGGCGAGGTAGCTTACCGCCTGGATCTTCCTCAGCACATGTCTGCTGTGCATCCGACTTTCCATGTGTCGATGCTGATGAAGTATCACCCAGACCCGTCTCATGTCATCAGGGTGGATGACATTGAGCTTGAGGCAGACGTGAGCTTTGTTGAGCAGCCGGTTCAGGTACTTGATCGGAGGGATCAGGTCTTGCGGGGCAAGACGATTCCCTTGGTCAAGGTACTGTGGAGGTACAGAGGCACCGAGGAGGTGACTTGGGAGCGCGAGGCGCGCATGCGGCAAGAGTTTTCGCAGTTGTTTTCTTCTCCAGGTACTTCTTGTCATGTCCTCTAGTGTAGCTTTTGTTGTTTCGAGCCCTACCCTTATCGAATCTCGGGACGAGATTTCCTTTAAGGGTATTAGGATGTGAGGACCTGCCCCTCTACTCCTGTGGCTCGTTGTAGACCGCAAGGGCAATTTGGTGAATTGCGCCTTGTTGGTTTGTTTCACACCCGCGTGTGCACACACTGGCTTTGTTTGTGTTAATGCTTGTTTAGAACGGCTAGGTGGACCCGGGATCGGAAGATCTTAGCTCGGGCGCGCGGAAGCTTGCCTTTGGGCAGCTGACGACCCTTGAGCGATCGATCGCTCCTTGGGACGATCGATCGGACTCGATCCGACTTGGTGTTGGGATCGAGCCAGGGCGCGAGCGATCGATCGCTCCTTGGAGCGACCGATCGGAATCGCGTCGGTGGCTTTTCTGCTTCGCGAGGTCGGCCACCGACGGCCGTCGTTCTCTCGTGTCAGAGTGGGGAAGACTTCCCCTCCCCTCCCTTCACCTTTCTTCCCCTTTTCTCGCTTTCCCCTCCCCCTTTCCCCTCTTTTCTTCCCCTCCTCTGCCTCCTTCTCCTCTCTTTCTTCTTCCTCTTTTCTTCTTCTCTCGAGAGCTCTGTTCTTTGCCCTGTTTCCGGCAGCCTCCTTCATCTCCTCCGTTCTCTCTCCTCCGGCCATCTTTTCCGGCGTTCTAAGGCTCGTTGGATTCGTGACAACGAGAGGAAGATCCCTGAAGAGGTTTGGAGGCTTGTTGGTGATCAAATCGCGGGGAATCAGCCGAGGAAAGCGCAGCTAGGTAGGGTTATACCTACTGATGTTCTTTTCGGGTTTTCTTGAGATCTAGCCGTTGGATCTTGTTGATCCTTGCTTTGTTGGATTCCTTATACCTGTTAGAATAACTGATTTAAGTTTCATGTTAATCGGTTGAGAGTTGTATAGGTTTTATGCAAGATTAGTCTCGGATTTCTGGTTTTCTGCTGTTCTTGAGAAACAGCCGGCTTGCGGCGAGTTTTTCGGCCGGTGAGTACATGATCTTGGCTTTTTATAAACATAAGAGTTGTAGCTCTACTCGTTAGCTTTCCATTCCATCTTGTTTCATAATTTTCCGATTTTGCTACGATTTCTTATTTGTTTGCTGGAGGGCTGCGTTGCAGCAATTAAAGGGTAAGTTGGTTTAATCAGCGACTTTTGATTAATGTTTCCCGTAAATTCAACCGTTGGATGTTTATGAAATTTGGATATGATGATCCTGGTATATACACCTACTGGTGGTTAAGTTGGATCTTGAATCCGACGTCGTTTGGACGTCGGATCGACGGGATCATTTAGCCCCTAAGTAGAGGCTTTGGGTGTTTTTGAATATAATATTATATTTTGGAATATAATATTATATTGTGTTTTGTTCATCATCGGTTTTCGGGGTTGCTTCCCGTTGCAGGAGTCCGCGGTTGACGGTCGCGGTACCGTCGTAATGCCGGGACCCGCTGCGGATTGGCTGGCAGCGGTTGGTGGTACCGCTGCAGCGATCCCGTAGACTTATATGATACTTGACATACTGTTACATGCCTTTTCTATTATCTGTATATGTCATAGCATGCATTTTTGTTGTGTGCATTAGTTGCATTGGTTAGGGCGTGGGTGATCTTTGGGTCGCCGTCCCGAGGCTGGAAGCTCGACTTAGCCCTAGGACCGGGGTTGGGCTGTTAGGACCCGGTTGAATTGTGATGTCCAGTCATTTCGATGATAGGCTTAGATGACTGGTACACTTATGGCTTGATGATTGTAGAGGTCGTGTCGGCCTCGAGTTGGATCTGAGGTGTAGCCGATGTCCGGTTCTTCTTAAAACTCTTGAGTAGAGGATTTGCCTACTCAGTGGTGTCTCTTCCCACCAAACAGTGTTCATTGTCCTGTTGAGAGTTAGCAGTGTCGTTTCCTGCTACTGAGTGTGACCTGACATGTGACCAGCTCGGCTGGAAGACCATGATCGTGGGCCTCAGGGACACGCGGTGGGGTTATGGGACCCCTGTATACACCCAGATTCCACTTGAGGGCAACACTGTTGCGTTTCCCTCTTCCTTCTGTGTGTCGTAGTGTAGATCCCTACTGAGCTAAGTGCTCACTCCTACCCGGGCTGCGTTTTGCAGGTGCAGGCGGCAGTACCTCTTCTATAGCCCCGACCGGGCAGTTGGTTGGCGGTGCGGCGGCGCCAGGTGGAGTCTGAGAGGTGGCGATCTTTATTGCTTTTATCCTATGTTAGTTAGTCTCCTGCGGGAGTATGTTGTATTTGAACTACCCCTCTCCGAGGTTATGTATATTAACACTTGAGTTTTTAATTTGAGGTTCGAGGTTTTGCTAATATTGTTCTTCTTGAGGGTGTTTTGGTGAATTGCTAGGGAGACCAATAGGTTAGAGGGAAACCTCGTCGTTCTTTTTCCGCGTTGGTTAGGTTCCGGTTCGCGTCGCTCGGTCCGGTTGGGCTTTCGCGGGTCGGGGCGCGACAGGCCGGGTCCGAGTGGGGGACGCCGGATCGGGGGTTGTGGCGGCCGGATCGTGGGCAAGGCGGCCGAAAGGGGGCGTGGGACGCCGGATCAAGAACTGGGGACGCCGGATCGGAGTCGGGGCGGCCGGATCCGGGGCGGGGGGCGCCGGATCCGCCGGGGGTGGGCTGGGGAGCTCGCCGGCCTGGGGGGAGGGTTGGGGAGGGGGGGGGGTTGGGGGGGGGTTTTTATTAGGGGGGAATTATTAGGGGGGAGGGGGTATAAGAGTATTTTAATACATAATATGGTGTTGAGGAGGTAAAACTAATGATGTAGGTTTTATTAGTAGGATAAGTTCATATTATGGTGCTCCCGACAAAAATCCCTAAAAAAAATATATTCCAATGATGCAAAAAATTGAGAAAATTGTTAGAAAATTCCTAAAAATTGTAAAATAAAGAAAGGGAAAAATAAGAAAGATAAAAGTCTAACTAAGCAAGGAAAACGAGTTAAGAGAAAATCAATTAGTTAACCGTCGAATTCCCCAACAACGGCGCCAAAAATTGATGTGTTGCGTACGTGTCTTTGAAACATTGCAAACTCAATCAAATATTAAATTTATAATGCTTATTCAATCACTACACTACTTGGTAGAATAGCGGTGATGTCCGGAGTCGAACCACATGGAATTTACGTGAAAAGATTGAAATCTATTCTCAAAACACTAAACCTAATCGAAAGAAGGAATGATGAGTTTGAATTATCCTAAAACTACCTAAGTAAAGTAATTAAGTATGATCAATTCGAATCAATAGATAGGTGACTTAGGAATTACTTAATCCGCCCTAGTTTCGCCTTCAATCTTCTCTAGTTATCCTCTTGTTCTCTTCTCTAAACATTATGGATCATATGGTTACAAGCTCACATGAATTCCTCAAATAAAGTAAGTGTTTTCCAAAGGCATACTTTATCTTTGATTAGCATAGCTTATTTTCGGGGTAACTTTAGCACAATCTATCATCACTAAGCATAAAGTATCTCATCATGTATTCACAAACCACATTAAAACTATCTTATAGATCTCTATCATCAATCACCGAAATCAAGTAAGCCTAAAAATACATCAAGGAGCTATGTTCTCTCAACTCTATGAACATTAAAATCAAATTCATAAGATTATGTCTTAAGAATATTACAAGAGTCAAACCAAAGAAGATAGAAAACTACGCTAGGGTTTCATGAATAATCCTAAATACAATAATTAGCAACTCATCTTTGGAATGAACGCCATCAACTTGGAATAGGAAGCTGTCACCATCTGCATCCTCGTTGTCTTCTCCTTGATTCCCTCTCCAAAGATAATCAAAAAGATGAGAAATTCGGATTGAATAACCTAGAGAACTCCCGAAATTAGAGTTTGAGTTGAGTTGGACTTCAATTACAACTCGGATTTTCTGAATTAATTCTGGCAGTCTTATTTAGAGTGTAACTGGGCCCAATCAGTTCGAAATATGAAACCTTGTCTCACACGAAAGTTGTAGATTAGGAAGTCCTCTGTCGTATCCCGAATATGTTATAATATTTGGAGTTATCCGAAATATTTGAAGAATATTCTTCTGAACGTCGATGGACTAGTTTTCCAGCATCTATATATCTTTATCTTCTTCAAAACTGGTATCAATCCATCAGGAGTCTCGTAAATTATCCAACATAAAAGTTGTATCTCTTGAAGTCTTCTATCATGTTCTAAATTTTCAGAATATCTGGACTTATACAGAATTTCTGGAGAATATTCTCCTCACAGACAACGAAGCAGTCGTTATCACATAAATTCATCTTTTTAGCCGAATTTCTTATATTTCTTCTCAAATCATGATTAAACCTGAAATCAACTAACAAACTATTAAATACAAATACTCTAGGTCTAACAAAGGTAATTTAAGGGGTTTAATTATGAATATTTAGTAACTCATCAACAATGAGATGTGATTGAATTAGATGTAAGAATGTATTACTGTTAGCTATGCTTCAATCATGCAATACAAGCTTCTCAACAATCTTTGCCATGAACTTATTTACATCTGCTTGTTTCAACTATTTTGGCAATGTTTGATGAAGTGCCAGCATCTCCATGTAGTAGCACACAAATATTGCACAATCAGCCCTGTTATTTGTTTGGAAAGCTGAAGTTAAAATCATGTAGCATTTAATGTTTTAGATTTACAAATGCATGAGCTGCTAGACTATTGTCTGATAAGTACTTACATTGAAGTTACTTGTTGTGGTATATCACAGACATCCTCAATGAGGAGAATCCTATATTGTGTTCTAACATCCACCATTTCTTTTACTATCACTTCAATGTGTTCTTTCTGCATTAAAAAAGAAAATTTTAATGTTCAATAGGTCAAGGTTGCATCCTTGTGGGATTCATGAATTCATATACTGAGTGTTTGACTTACAAGTCCCTTTGCGTCTTCGAAGAATGGATCCTCACGACCATCTCTTTCCTTCATTGGATTGTAGAAACACCAGTTTTCATTTTCAAGGTCAAGCACTAAAACTGTAAAGTGGTTAGCCTCTCTGTCTTTGAAGCGGCCATTAGAGCAAATTGGGAAGAAAATACTAGGTTGTGGGTCTTGCCAACTAGCTTCAACAATTTTCAAGTACACCTTCTTTGTGAATTCTTTATTTTCTTTCCGTACAATGAATTATTGCAGATGCATGTACATTAGCATTAGTAATGATCCTTACAGATGTTAATAATGGTCAAGTTTATATGAAATATGCACATACCCAAGTGTTGGATTCCATGAAGCAGCATGTTTTACTAATGTACACCTCATTTAGGATTTTGGCATAGACATCTATGGCCTGAAAGACCAGAAGGGTTTAGAAAGATGAAAATAGATGAGAAAGATGAACATAGATCAGAGAGATGAAAATAGATTAGAACGATAAAAATGAATAAAAAGATGAAAATGAAAGAAAAAGATGAAAACGAATCAACAAATATGAAAGTGAATGAGAAAGATGAAAATAGATTAGAAAGATGAAAATTAATTAATAAAGATGAAAATTAATCAATAAAGATAAAAATGAATCATGAAAAATGAAAACAAACAAAAATATGAAAATAGATCAGAAAGATGAAAAAAGATCAAAGAATGATTGGCTTACATTGTCAGGGATGTATGCCCCATTGAGTATGTCAATGATATCTTCGGCTACTACAATCTTGTTATAAGCATCTTTGTTTCTCCATAGTGTGGCACTACATAGTTTGGGAACTGTCAATGACTAATATTTGCTATATTAAAGATAAGAATTCTTGACAATGGAGCATGTGTTGTAACCTTAAGCCAGATTCCCCAATAATTTCGCTTAATTTGTTGTTTGCTTCAAGATCTAGTTCCTTCCCACCTTTACATTGATTCTTTTTTTTCAACTTCTTCATATCTTCAGCATACCTCACATGTTTTGGCTTCTTTCTGCTGTTGTACTGGTATTTCGGATCTCTTTTTATGCACCTCTTTTTTGCCTTTACCCTTAATACCATGGAGCTCGGGTCAATAACTTTGGCACTTTTCATCTCCTTCTTAAGTTTTTCTTCTTCTTCAACCAGTCGTGCATGAGCATCTTGAATGGTATCTTCGTGCTCCTTTATCATTAAATTGATCTCTTCATTTAATTTCCTGATCATGGACTCTTGTTCGTCATACTTTGCAATTTTTTCTTCTACTTCTTTCAGCAGCTTTGCATTTTCTTTGGTGAGCACTTTGCACTTCAGTTTGTTTTGGCTGAGTTCATCTGTTGGAAGTTGTAATTTGTTCTTAAATGATAATAGAGTCCTACCTTTATCTCTCAGATCTCCTATCAGCTCTTCAATTTTTTTTTCAAGTGGAGAGACATCAGCATTCAATGGAGGCACACTCAATGGATTTTCAAATTCTTCAAGCCTCTCCTCCAAAATCTTTTTCTCCATCGTGAGCTATAGATTGTCTTTTGCTGACTTATTGAGCTCCTCTTCCTTTCTCTTCATTGAAAGCTCAATCTTCAATTTATTGCATTCAAGTAATTTGATCTTCTCCCTCATACCAAGTATCTCAGTATTTGCAGCCTCGACATCCTTTTTGAGCCTGTTGATCTCAGTATTTGCAGCCTTAACATCCTTTTTGAGCCCGTTGATCTCAATCTTCAACTCATCAATGATGCTAAGGTTGGGCTATATCTTTGGCCCACCATTTTACAGAAGAAAGACAAAAATGAACTTGTGCATTCAACAAAAGAAAGATAAAAATGAATTCATAGATAGAATCAAGGGACACTTAGATTTGTGTACAAGTCATGAAGGTTGTCAAGCCCTATATCATCTTGAAACCCTTCTTCCACATCAGATTTATGAACTTCAACCTGAGTTTAGAATGTCATGTGATAATTAGATGTTGATTTCATGCTATTGCATAGGAAAGTCAGAAAGATGAAAATGACACTCACATTACCAACATGAGGTTGTACATATAACTCATCATTCAATTGGATATCAACATCATGCAGACAAAACTGTTCTTTGTCATGCGATGAGTGTGAGTAAGATGCTTCTTCATTGTCATCTAGGTCATCTCCTCCAATTTCATCTTCTTCATTGCCATCATTAATTTGCTCTTCTTCTGCTTCATCTTCTTTTTTAATACCATCATCATGGTCTTCATCAACTTCTTCATCACCTTCATGAGTGATCTGAGGATTCCAATATTCTTGTAGCTCTTCTTCTGTTGGATTTAGATTTTCTTTATTGGCCTACATCAATTGTGAGGACCCGTTCCTCCGACCCGGGCCAACCGCGTTGGCTCGAGGGTCTGGCTTGGTTGGGTGGCTCGGTTAGCCTTTCTTTGCGATCGGTTGATTGCATCGCTGTTTTTGGACCCCAAGGGCAATTTGATAAATTGTGTCTTGGTTGTCGGTTTCACACCCGCGTAATGCACACACAACCTTGATTGATGTACGTGATTGAATAGATCCAGTAGGAGTGTTCGGGATCGACAGATCAGGACGAGATTGCGAAGAGGTATCGTAATTTGGGGTTTAGTCGGACTCGGTCCGATTAAACTAGCTAGACCAGGTTGGTTTATCCATTAAGTGGCTAAACCTATGTTCTCTCCCTCTCCCTCTCTCTCTCTTTTCCCTTCTCCCCGTGCCCGACCTCCCTCCGGCTTTATTTCTCCTTCTTCCCCTCCGCTCGCGACCGCGCTGGCCCTCTCCCCTCCTCCGGAGCTTCTTCGCCATCACCGTTGGCCATGTCCCTCTCGAGCTCTCCTCGTCCTTTCCGTTCCCCGAAACCATGCGGCCTCGCCTTTCCTCTTCTTCCCTTCTCTTCCCGTCGTGCTTGAGCAACGGACTCCCGGCGATCTGGAGGTGGCGGCGGCGCCGCGGGTCTACTCCTTCCCTTCCTGCGGCGACTCTTCTTCCCCTGGCTTCCTTCTTCTTCGGCGACGGCGGTGGGTAAGGGAGTGCCCGTTGGATTCCCAGCGACTCCGACGGCTCTCTGGCGAACTGGAGATGGCGGCATCAACAAAGGACGGCAGATCAAGGTGGATTAGCGTGTGAAGGTAGGGTTTCTACCTTGATATTTAGGTTAAGCTAGATTTAGGGTTTGGTTTGATTATCTGTTGATTTTGTTGTGATAATTAGTTCCTCTAAGCTTGCCTAGCATCTGATCTACCTCTCATGTGATTTGTTTTCGTTTTTAGCTGGATTTATACATGTTTTTCTCGGATTTCCGTCGATGCTCTGTTCCTTGATGAACAGTCGAGTTCGTGCCCGATTTCTGAGCTGTGTGAGCATGATCTCGCGTAACTTTCAAAACGAAAGTTGTAGATCATCGAATCTACATTCAATTGCCGTTGGTTTCGTGATTTTTGGATTTATATACGATTTGTGGCGAATATTTTTCTAAACTGCTGTGAAACAGGAATTAAGAAATTAGTCAATTAATTAAGTGGAAATTAGCCACTAATTAGATCCAATTATTCGACATGACATTCCTTACATGCAATTGAGTTAATGATCAAGTTTGATGCTAATTCGATGAGATTTCATCGCTTTTGGCCGAAGACCGAAATACGTAGTTTTCATCTATTTTTGTTCGTCCGTTTGAATTGGATTTTGGGTATGCGTATTGATAACCATTAATGAGCATGTATGCTAAGTTTCACATTAATCGGGCGGACATAGTGAAACCTAGGTTATAACCCTAATCTTGTCGAATTTATATAATTAAAGCATGATTAATCAATCATAGTTTGTCTAATTCATCTACTATCCCGTATTGACATTCTTAGCAGTATTTGGTAGATATATGATGATTTGATAAGTTTTGGGAGATTAATCCCTCGATTCTTACACGATTATTTATGTTGCTAATCTTCTAGCTTAATTATAAATTGATTACGAAGTATGCTTAGTATTCACGTAATTTTTGGGTAGAATGCTATCTATACTTGTATTGCTTACATTGATGTATCTAAGCCCTATATGAGACTTGTGGTTGAACCAAGGGAGTCATGCCCCTTGGGATGTTTAGATAATTAGATGGGCCGAAGTTGTGCCCTAGTGATGTATATTGTAGTTATGGTTGATTGTTGTAATTGTGTGGCTGGGGGGTGTGCCCCTATGTAGAAATTGCGGTTGACGGCTGTGGACGCCATCGTAATGCCAAAATTTGATTTGAGATTTTCGTTTACGGCCTGTGTTGCCGTTATGGTAGATAGATCTGTAACTGCTTTAGACCCTTTGCTATGTTTACCCCTTGGCAAGCCGTAGGCTATGCCTAGTCCTGTATGTTATGATGTCATACTGTTGCATGTTTATATGTCTGTATTTTCTGTGCTTGAGCATTGCGTGCATCTTGATTGCATTAGAAACATTAAGGCTAGGTGGTAGGCGATGGATTCGATCGCCGATCCGGGGTTCTCGGGTGGCCCGGATCTAGCCCTAGGACCGGGGTTTGGTTAGTTGAGGATTAGGGCGAGATTATGTGGTTATGATCTTGTGTTGATTGAGGTTGCAACCTAGGTATAATCATTTGAATTATAATATTGAGGAGTAGAGGTTGTATTGTCTGTTTGTCCCAAGGGCCTAAGTGTGGATGTCGATGTCTATGACGTATGTCCCCGTACAAGGGGTGGTGTACGGTGAGAGCTTCGGCCGTGAGTGCAGCGGCGATGCACCGACCCTGGGTCCGGGCTCGTCTTGGCCCTCCTCCTTGTTTCGCCGCTTGGGTGAGGGTGACCCTATTAGGGCCCATTCTGGATCGACGAGGTGTGATACCTCCAGTGGCACCTTAGACTTGGGATGACGGACAATACTGTTGTGGTTTCCCTTCCTTGAGTGTGACATAGGGTAGAACCTTACTGGGCATTGTTGCTCACCCTACCTGGGCTGCATCGGCGATGCAGTTCCTTCTTTCAGGTATCCTTATAGAAGATGGCGCGATATTTTGAGGTGATCGAGGACTTGGAGCTTCGAGGAGGTCTTCGGCAGTTAATTTACAGTTTCAATCAATGATGTATAAATTGGTATATAACATGATGTATTCAAGAACAAAATTGTATGATTATTGATTCAGTTGTATTTGAGAAATGATGTAATATTAATTGATATAGATGTTGAGGAGGGTGAGAATGTTGAGATTGTAAAATTGTAAAATGTACAGGTTCCTTGTGCTACAATTATAAAGGTGACTCTGTCAAAAATTTTCGTTGAGTCTGAGGATCAAATTGTTTAAATTCATGGCAGATATATACATTTGCGCCTATTGATGATGTAAACAGGTTTAGGTGGCTCACGCCTTAATCTGGATGGGTTTTCTGGGTCGGGGCGTGACATCAATTGCCATGGAAATTAGCATAAATCAATTGGAAAGATCAAAGATAAGAAATATATACAATGCTGAACTGATTGAGCTGACTAGTGTTGAAATGATATCGTGGTCTATAAAGATACTTCTCCTGTCCTTATTCAGGTCCCATTTGATACATCTCATCATGATGTCTTTCTTATTGATTGGTGTAATGACGCCTGTGAGCTCGCAATACCAGTAGTGCAAAAAACACAGGAAGATGCCGACTAAATTGATATCCATTGACACATGCAACTATCAAAAGAAGCATATAGATAACCAAACTTGATTATCCGATTAAAATATAAAAATCAATTGTAAAGATAAGAATAGATCAAAAAGATAAAAATGATCTGAAATATAAGACTAGATCAGAAAGATGAAAATAGAGATGAAAGTAGATCAGAGAGATGAAAATAGATAAGGAAGATGGAAATGGAGATGAAAGTAGAACACAAAGATGGAAATCTATTAGAAGGATGAAAATAGACCAGAAAGATGAAAATAGACAAGAAAGATGAAAATAGATTAGAAAGATGAAAATAGGTCTGAAAGATGAACATCAATTGCAACTATCAAAAGAAGCATAATATAATTGTATTCAAGGAAGGAACTCATACCAGTAAGAGGGTTGTGCATCCTTGGACCCTAGTGGGAGTGGCTATCTTCTTTTATTCATTGATTCCATAAGGTATTCCAAAATGGCACCACTCCAATCTTATGTTTTTATCTTGTTTAGATCTTCAACCAGCTCCAAATAGTCCAATGCAAGCTGTGGTCCAGAAATAGTGAAGAAGAACGATCCAAGGAGCATGAGGCAGCAAAGTCTTATACTATCATCTTGATTTTTGTTTATTTTACCAGAAAACTACCTCACTAGCTCGTTCTTCAAGGAGCTCAGATTGATCTATATCATGCCTCTGAATACTCTATCCCCGAAAGCCGACGGCTTCTTCTTCGGCCCCTTGGAAACTTCTATCTTCTTATCACCTTCTAGCAGCACAAAGATTAGTTGAACATCTCTCTTTCTAATCTTATAGTTTTCATTTTCAAACCTAAATGTCTCTGTATACCGATTGTATCGGTTGATTATTTTTTTGATGTCTTCATCTCGCTTTGCGCACATGTTTCGTGTGAGCTTCCTCTCATAGATCGCTTCAAACAGTGCGTAAAATGGGGTTTTCATCATCAAGTACAAGTGTTCTGGCTTGATAAGTGTGTGAGCTTGTTCAATAGCTGACACAATCCCTGCCAATGCTGATCTATATTGTTGTGTACCCTGAAAGATGAAAATAACTGATTGGTTGCTTAATGTAATCAACAAAGATGAAAATGAATAAAAAAAAATAAAAATGGATCAGAAAGATGAAAATGAATGACTGGTTGGTCAATATAATTAGCAAATATGAAAATAATCAACAAAGATGAAAATGACATTGAGTGAAGATAAATCCTACAAATCAAAGAATAAGTAATCTAGTGGAATAAATAGGTTTTGAATGTACCTATTTAGCCATTCTCACGAAGCAAAACGCCTAACTAATGCATTTTGATCTTTTTACTTTTTTAGGGTTTTATCCGATTGAAAACATATGAGTAAACCATAAAATGGAGAAGATAGAAATGGACTTGCAGGCATCAATTGGAAAGATGAAAATGAATCTCAAAGATAAATCCATCGGAATCTATAGGTAAATTGATAAGAATCGAAACTTACCTTCTTCTCTTTTGTTTTAGGCATCTTCAAATTCTTCACCATCCTTGTCGAAGTCTGGATTAGGGCTTCGGGGTTGAAAAAGATGAAAATGGAGATGAGAGGGATGGAGCCGTTGAGGAGCTGTGATGTTTGTGAAGACGCCGGAGTCGATAGAGACAACGGAGCGCTGCGAATCACGAGTCGAGGGAGACGTCAGAGGCGAGCGAGCTAGCGCAACGGGTGAAAGATGAAAATGGAAAAGGAGAAGCTGGTTGGAGAGGAAAAAAGGCGCCGGAGTCTATAGGGACGGGAGGACAGTCTCGTCCTTTTTATACGATTTGGGGTTACTGCCCTAGAAACAAGCTGCGGGGGGTTTTTAGCAACCATGCTGGGGTTTTGGACGAAGCGGGGCTGTAATATGGGGTTTTCGACTAATAGCCCCTTTATTTTATTGATTTTTTTTGGAAGAATTCTCGCAAATCTACACTGAAAAGGAGAATTAACTTCAAAACTTGAGCTTTAGAAGATATGAGCTATAGAAGATAGGAATGGTTATGAATTATGGTTTTAGTATTCGGGATTGGTTAAGTAGTTTTTTTATTATCAAATGAGCCCGAAGGCTACAGGGAAACACACCCTGAATTACAACAACAAACTAAGAGTCCATTGATCACAACCATGCTCGGATAACACTGTCTGATGCCATGCCCCTCTAGCCATCAAATCCCCTCGCTTGTTAAAATTGCAACGAATGTACAACAATTGGAAATCTTTAAACCTATATGTACGCCACCAAAACATCATGGACGAATGCTAATTTGGGTACATGGGTAAGGGCACATGCCCTTCAATCGGTAGATATATATCGATTGATTCACCTATTCCATCGGTAGTTAGATCAACCAATCGGTAGACATCTACCGATTGAATGTATCAATCATCGAATCGGTAAAACACTACCGATGGATTAGATGAATGAATCGATAGACATCTACCGATTGATTGGATGTGCAATGTACATGACCATGTGGTCATGTACGCAAATCTTTATCCATCATGGACTTTAGTCCCCTTACAAGACCCAACCCAAAGGACTACATTATGCACAAAACCCATTGCAAACATTGAGTCCCTCTCTATCCACAGGTACTTCGCACCCCGTTCATATGCCAAAATACTCAAGTACTGGCTATTTACATCCATCGTTGATTCAAGCACCCATCTAGCAGGCTACAATCATAGTACCTGCGGCACCATACAGACGCGACAGGTGGACAAATCAGCAATAAAGCTAGTGGAACCATCGCCTTTAAGACCACACGAGAAAAGAAGTGTCGGCCAATGGGATGAGATGCACATTAAATGCTACCCGATGCCAAGTTCAAACCCCATCATCACGCCGACTTCGTATTTATTGCGATGCGATCCAACAGTGCGATACTCGAAGTGTCGAGCTGTCCCTTGGTACAAAAGGAAGGACTATTAAAACCCAACATTACCAACCCAAAGGCTAAACAACTTCGATATCGAGGTACTTCATAAAATAATTGAGCTCAGAGCCAAACAACCTTAAGGTCGAGGCATCTCAGGAAGTCACTATTCCTGGGGCCCAACAACCTCGACGTCGAGGTGCTTTACAAAGGCATGGACCTCAGAACCACCTCGAGGTCAAGGCATTATATTAAACCCTAAGTACGGGAGTTATGCAACCTCGAAATCGACGCACCATAAGAACCCCCTAATCTGGAGACATGCAACCTCGATATCACAATGACACCTGGGCCACGTCCCCACTATCTATCTAACCACTCCCCAAAAGCGGAAGCGAAGGAAGTGGGGCTAAAGATCAGCTGAACAGTAATCCTGAACTGGCCACGTGTCAATATATCAACGAGATCCGACCCATGATGAGCACTATGAAAGGTCGTGGGTGATGGATAACGACTAGCCACGTGGAGGCGGCGATCGAAATTATAAAAGACTTCAAGACATAAGAAGTAAAAGCCCCCGACTCAAATCAGAACTTTCTACTACTGTTTTCCCTTCACCATTGTATTAGTCTGTACTCCTAGGATTTTTCTACCGGTCGTCTTCCTTGGAGTTGTAATCCATCAGTTACTATTTCAATTGAAGTAAGTAGCTAGTTTTATTCTTACTTTATTTTACTTGCTTTCTCTAATTTTAGGAGTAGCATAATCACTCTTAGGAATAGTCCGATTACCTTCAAGAGTAGCATCGACACTTTAGGAGTAGTCCAATTACTTTTAGGACTAGCGCTCACTGTAGGAGTAAGGTAACTACCTCTAATGATAATGCAGTTAGTCTATGGTTAATTGAATATTTAAAAACTAAAAAAACAACATTTAGACTTAAGTGTTCTCTCAAAAGTTCTCTTAATTGAGGCACGGCTGAATCCATACACCCTTCTGATAATCCTGCGCTACGGTTGGCACACCTCACGTGCCTGGCAAATGCTCATCATCGATCCACTAACTTGATTGCTTGCCAAAGATTACCTAACTTTTAGACCGTGAATTTGCTTGGGGATGTGAATTCTTACATTCTTTTAAATAACTATTTGAATTTTAAGAATACTTTAAAAAAAAAGATAGTTAAATTTCACATCGCGATTCAAGTTCACGAATAAAAACATGATAATCTTTTGTCAATACCTGAGTTGGGGGGTCATTATGAGCTTGTTTGTATTTTTAGACTTTGAGGCCTTGTTTGGCAGCCGGCTTCTAACGGGGGTGGAGGCCAACGAAGGTGGAGGCTTATATTTGAGGTGGGCCCAGGGTGTGTAACAAGGGTGGAGGGCTAACGAAGGTGTGTTAACGATGTCGCCAAACAGGGTCTGAGTGGTTGAGCCAGGGATTGCCTATTTATTTTGTGATCATTTGAGCATCGTAAAAAAGAAAACAGTCCCAATCTTGGAGGTTAGAAATGTGTAGCTTTCAAGAATCTCAGTGAATAAATTAAGTGGTGGGTGGGATTTTAATACACCAGGGCTCACCACATCAACCTAATTGTGGAGGCTTCTGGCTTTTCCTCTTGTGTCTGCGGTTGTCAATCATTGAAAGTTGATGATGTCTTCATGTCAGCAAATCACATATTAGGATTAACCTGATTTACCTATAATCTTGCATATCTGGTTGTTGATTTGTCGAAAGATTGCATGGGTATCAATATCATGAATTGATAATTAAACGCCCTTTCTTGAATCTATGATTGGGTGATAAAATATATGACAACCAATATAGATTCCCGGATTCATAACCCTCAGACTCGCCTCGTGAAAAAAAAGAACATAGATTCCGGGATTTAATTGAACAGACTAAACTGAATGTCACTAAAAAGTGTAGCATTAGGCCCATAAATTCTTATACTACTCAATTTATGGAAGTATTGACTACACTAATTTGACAAATATTCTTTGAAATATGGTACAACCACTTTGGTAGCTCAGGTGATGGTACTCCATGTTGTATCCTCCGGTTACTAATTGCATAAAAAATAGTATATTTTCATCAAACTAAAGGTCAATATTTTATAAGGCGTGATTCTTGCGGGTGATGCTGATCGCGAATGAAAGTGGGGATACCAGATGGACGACCTAAGCTTGCAGGCTAGATGCGGGCTGAAACCGAAAACTAAGGGATGTTTTAGCATGTAAGATCAGGAAAATGCTCAACAATTAGTAGATGTTAATGAAGCATATGTCTGTTTTGTTTTTGTTTGTCCCACGAGACTGCAATGAGGTGGCTGACAGTAGAGCTAAGTGGTATTGACGTAATAGCGTCAGTTTTGCTTGGTCCATTCAGAATGGGCTGGACGTCTTAGGGAACCTTAATTATGTAGTGTGCCAGTCAGTTTACTGACTCAATTAATAAAAAAAGAGCATGTAGGGTATTTGCGTTCTTATCCCCGGGTAACAAGCTCGGCTAAAACGAAAAAAATCTCTTGAGATGTGGTATCATGATTTATGATTTCATGACTGAGCTCATCATAGGCGACAATGATTCCATATCTAAAAACATTTCGATAGGTTTTTTGAAAACAACCTAGCCACTTCTTTAGAACCAAGTCTTCGAATGTAGGAAAAAATAAACTTATATTCTTCATGAAACTATAAAACAGTGTTATGAAGACATATTCAAACTTTATTTAATTTTTAACTAATTACACTTAGTTTAACTCAAATTTCAAATATGGTCCCATACTTTTAAGACCTGTAAATAAAACCCTCCAGATTACAAATCAATTTCAATATAGACTTTCAGAACTATGCTTTCAACTGGATTAACGGAAAATGAGTCACAAGACATCACATCACCTCTTTTGCTTGCATCTTTTAAAGATCAAATATACTTTACTATCATAAACTTTGGATAAGTTTCAGACAAAGCCTTTATTGATAGCAAGTTTCAAATAAAACCGCTCCTTACTTTCAAAAGATCGTAAATAAGGTCTTAATCACGTAATGTCACGTGATTAACTTCCACCAGGCTCATTGACGGCGTGACCCTAAAGCCAAAATTTGGAACAAATTTGTAACGTGAGGTTTTTATTTGTAACATTTGAAAGTGTAGGGTCTTATTCGAAATTTGTCTTAAACTTTGGGTGGTAAAGTGAAATTTACCGTTTAATTTTTCCTTCCAGTTTTTCTGGGTTTTATCGAGAAATGCAAGGATTAACATATGCAAGAAATCTAAGAATTGTGAAAAGAACTTGTCGACACCAAAGGCTCTTAAGCTTATTACATTTTAATGTTATCCATGTTCAATGCATCCTTAGATATAATAAGAGCATAAGACTAGTTATTCAGATAGGTCATCTGTCCAGCCATCTGTATATGGCTGGAAACATCGGTTTCAGACAGCTAATTGATGGAGAAACTCACAATGATCTATACAGATCGTTAAACAAAAAAGAAACAAAAATTATACTTGGTGGACAAAAAATATGACGTTATCAACTTTTTCACTTGCAATTTTTAGATATTCTTTCAATATAGTAAAAGACTTGTCATAGCAATATTAAATCACAATTGGTAAACATTTCATGACTTTTAGATACATAAGCAGAACAAGAAATCTAACAATTTTTTACTAATATGAACGTTGATATTCTTTCTTTTTGTTTCCATTTTGTTATTTATTGAGCTTATTCCCTGGACATAGGGGGAATGCCCTGCTCACTGACTCATCTAAATTATAGCAGTAAACTGCGCTCTTTGTTCCATAGTCCATACTATAGATTACTTATTTATTTATTTTATTTATCCGTTTTTAATTTTTTGAAGAGGTAAGCTGACGTGTAAAGATATAACTTGCATAAGTTTCACTCGATATATAATTAACTAACACAATTCCCTACATAAGTTGCATCCACCAAAAGCATATCTAGCTAGGGTAACCACCACATCATGAATGCAGGTGCACCAAATTATAGAAAAGGAAAAAAGAAAAAGAAAAGAAGAACATCGATGATCCCTATGCTAAATACAGCCTTGGAGTAGTTCAAGTGGTTAGTATCATATGAATATGATGGTAATGGATGGTCCTGGATTTCAATCCCGGGTCCCCTGGATTTGCTTGAAATGTTGGAACTTTGCCCCTTAAGCCAGGTAAAAGGCTTACCTAATTACCATAAAAAATAAAAAAAAAACCCTCCATGCTAAATGAAACAAGTGCATAATGTCACAAAATGCTCTGCATCGCATAGATATATAAGTAAATGAATACAAGTTAGAATACACACATCACAGTTTAAATTTTTATTCAAAATTTAACAGAGTTTTAACCGTGAATTTACCTCGAGATACGGTTATATATAACCGTACATCCAGCCAAAATTCACAGTTAAATCAGTCTGATCTTTAAATAGATATGTTATCTTGGATGATAGTGCAGCCCAACCCTAATTATATTCTATACAAACTCAACTGGTAGTTGACCAACAATACATATAGAATACAACAGAACACCAGCAACAAGTAGACCTAAAAATGGTTCAACATTGATGGCAATCCAGACTCAGAAAAATAGCTGCCTGAGACCAGTTGATGAGCCAAACTGGAGGCCTCCCTGCCTTCCAGTTTTGTGAGGTGGCTGAGGACTGCCTTGAATACCTTTGGGTCAGAAGACATTGGGCTAAGGTACTGAGCCATTTGGGTCAGGCCAACCAGCTGGGCTGAACCTGAACCTTTGACAGTGGTGGCGGTGGTGATTGTGGCGGTGGCGGTTGGTGGTGGCACTCCTGAGTTGTGAAGGAGATTGGAGAAGCAGGGCACTTGCTGAAGACCCTCTGTTTGCAGAGGAGCTGCTGTGTGATCGAAAGAGATCAAAGTGTCCATTAATGGCGGCAACGAAGAGGAGGAGCTCATGTTGTCATCGTAGCTTGTCTCCATGTTTTCTTTGGAGCAGATCCCCCTGTTCTTGTAGAAAACTCTACATAACACCCAATCCTCCTGCTTTAAAATAAAATTGTAAATAAATAAACATGCAAATAATTCCAAAAAAAGAAGAAGAAGAGAGAGAAATGTGTAGTACTCTGAACAAAATCTTTGGGTTCGGCGGCGGGGGATCACGGCCGGCGGTGGCGGCCCGGGGTGCTTCCATGCGGAACTCGTGCATGACCCATTCGGTCTTCTTGCCTTTGGGAGCTCGGCCCTGGTAGAAGACTAGAGTTTTCCTCATGCCGACGATGGCGCCTTTGCGGGCGACCTGGCGGTCCTTGCCGGTGGCTTTCCAGTAGCCAGAGAGGGTTGCGCGGTTGGTCCGCTGGCCGGTGGCGTACTTCCGGTCCCGGAGACTGAAAAAGTACCACTCCTTGCTACCAACACAAGCTGTTTCTGAACCCAGGGAAAAAAAAAAAAAAAAAATTAATCATGCATCATTGGTTAGGGGAAAACAATTAGTATGCACAGATTAATTATATAACAGTTAATCAATGAAGGGTAGAGTTGTCGTGGTGTAGTTGGTTATCACGTCAAGGTCTTCGGTTCGAGTCCGGGCGACGCCAAACTAATTTGCTGCACGAGTTACCTTTCCTCAGAATAGCTCTCTTTTTTGAGTTGCATGCAGATCAAAACTTCAGTTTTGAGATGCATCATTTAAACTTTTTGAGAGAATAGAGAAGAATATCATGGAAACTAGCTTTTATTTGGTTATCTTTTCCTAAAAGAGGGGAAAAAAATAGGAAAGAAAAAACTAAATAGATTAATGGTGATCAACATGTTCCCCTATCTTATTATGAGAAAGAGGATGTTTGACGGGAAAATGATATCCTAGTTGAAACAATTATTTTTCCAGATTGAGACAAACACACAAAGAAGCCATGAGGAAGATTCATAAGCATATAATTTGATCTGAATTTGAGGTATGAAAACCGAAGCTAAAGTCGATGATTATTGATACAGTGTACTAACCGGGGAGATCCCATGGTTCACACTTGTTGAGGTCGACGTCGGTCATCATCGGGCACGCAAACGAGCTCCGGCCGTCGTTTCCGGTGGCCTTGGGCAACAGGTAGTCGCATATGAGCTCGTCGTCTCTCGGGTGGAACCGGAATCCCGGAGGCAGTCTCGCCTCCACCATGCCCAACAAGCTCATAGACTCAGTTCTAGAGAGAGAAAGGGGGGATGATGACTGAAGAGAGAGGGAGAGAGGGAGATAAGAAGAAGAAGATAGGGGCCAAGAGGGATTAGTATTAATAGAGAGCACAAGTCAAATGTGGGGAAGAGGGCCAATTGGATGGATATATAAAATTAATAATTATCTATAAGACTTAAGTGATTGGTAAAATGGAATGGAACAGTAGTTAGTTCTATAGTTGTGTATCATACACGTTTAATGTTACACTAAGGGAGGGGATGGACTCAGCCAACCAAACGGTACCGGAGACAACCTGCCAGTCGCCACTGATGTGGACGGCGGTTCGTAAGCCACCGGAGCTGAAGCCGGCCCGTCGGAGAGTTTTCAAGCTATCCTTCCAATTTAACCCGTCTTTCCCGTGATTACTCCTACGTCGGCCATGATATATAACTGGAAATACGGAATAAAGTGTTTAGTACTAATTTGGGTCGGTGATTTCAGCCATCGATGTTGAAATCCTTAATTGTTTTCTTTTCTTAATAGATAAATATTTAATCCAGACTTTGTGGCCTATGTATCTCAGGCATCATGCATTCGATGTCAAACAGCTGGCAGTGGGTTCAAGGAACCTTCGTCTGTTGTTTGGACTATATATGATGCATATAGTTGCGTTAGCACAAGGGCAAGCCACCGTGTGTTCGTCATGCATTGTGACCTTGTCTTTTTTTTTTTTTATTAGTTGAGGTCAAGAGCTGTTGCTTATTTACAAGACCATTGGAAGGGCATCAAACCCATCCTCTGACTTCCAAACAAGACTGGTGCCGACAGACCGGCACCATCTCGTGATCCCACCCGCCCTAACATTGACGACTCAAAGTATATGTATGACACAAAACCAACTCAAACTGAAGGGGTAGTCTCCAAGCTTGCTTCGCAAGCTCCTCATTCTCCTTGGGCCATACCCTCTGTCCTCTCAAAACTTCTACCACCTCCATGGCATCCGACTCGACGACGACACGCATCTCATTCCTTTCTCTGGCCCACTCGAGTGCGCGACAAACTGCAATCAACTCAGCTTCAAAAATGGATTGAGCTTCAATTCTCATCCCTCGCACCCACTTGAGATCGTCACTGCCTTTGAGTGCAACCACTCCAATTGTTGTGTCTAAATTGCCCTCAAGCTCCCTGGAGGCATCCACCTAGGGCGTGTTTGGATCCACGGGATCCGCCGGGATCCCATGGATCCGGTGAACGCGTGGATCCTGCGGTGCGGGATCCGGCGTTTGGGATCCGCGTGGGTTGGGCGGATTCCAATTTCGGCGTCCGCTCGATTCGAGCGGACACCGCGGACGGTATCCGCGGGCGCGGATACCGTCCGCGGATACCGTCCGCTGGATACCGCGGATCCCACGGATCCGCGGTATCCAAACAACCCCCTACAGTATCAAACATTCCACATCCACTTGTCTGTTCCTTGTTGCACCCCATTTGCAGTTGTGACGAAGGAATTCCTCAGCCAATCTTCTCACCCTCCTAACCACAACCTCCGCGGTATCTCCTACCTTACCAAACACTCTGTTGTTCCTGTCTTTCCAACTGGTCCAAACTACATAGCTGAGCAAAGTTTGAAGTCTCTTCACTCCCTCTTGGCTGGAGGAACGCACAAAAGCATCAACCAGGGTATTAGAGTCCCATGCGCAAGAGCCAGCCCACAGCTCACAAGCAAACTGTCATACACCCATCGGGCATAGCTATACTCGAACAGGGCATGCTCGAGCGTTTCATCAACGCCGCATCTTGGGCATCCCCTCTGTCGGGCCCCGACCTGCGAAAGCCCATCTGGGCAAGGCGACGCGAACCGGAACCTAACAACTGCGAAATAATTTTGACAAGATTTCCCTCTAGCATAATGGTCTCCCTAAACAATTCATCAAAAAGCCCTCAATTAGCAAAACTACAATTTATAGAAACCTCAAACTGAAGATTACAAAACCCAAACTGTAATATACAAAACATCGAAGAGGGAAAATCAAGTACAAACATAAATATTCTCCCGTAGGGGCCACCGAAGATTAGCTAACGTTTTTATATAGAAAAACAGATCACCGCTCCTCAGACTCCGCCAGGCGCCGTCGCACCGCCGACCAACTGCCCGGTAGGGGCCACCAAAGATGAGCTAATGCTTGCATCTAAAAAACACAGCCCGGGTAGGAATGAGCACTAAGCTCAACAGGGAAACTACACTATAACACACCAAAGGAAGAGGGAAATGCAACAATGTCGCCCTCTAGTAGGGCATGGGTGTACACAGGGGCCCCATAACCCCACTGAGTGTCCCTGAGGTCCATAGTCATGATCTCCCAGGTTAGCTGGTCACACGAGGGGTCAAGCTCAGTAAGCAGGGAAACAACACTGCTGACTCACAAGCATGATACCGACACTGCTGGCAGGAAATGGCACTGCTGAGTAGGCACACTTTCCACTCAAGAGCCGTCACAACTGGACACCGGCTACACCTCAGAACACGGCTCGAGGCCGACACGACCACTACAATCATCAATCAATATGTGTTCCAGTCATTTAGGCCTATCATCGAAATCGACTGAACACCACTATTCAAACCAGGACCAAGCTACCCAACCCCGGTCCTAGGGCTAAATCCGAGCTTCCAAGTCTCAGGACGGCGACCCACAGATCACCCACGCCCTAACCTTATGCAACTAATGCGTAGCCATAATGCATGCAATGAACATACGCATATAAGACGGATAAGCATGCAACATATGTGATGATAACAAAGCAAGGTCTGGGCTCGGCACCCTGCCGGCCCGGGGTGGTGAACAGGTATTTAGGGTCAAGAACTACTGTAGTGGTACCACCACCAACTACCAGCAAGTTCACCAGCAAATTGCATTGGGAAGCAGCCCCGTAAACAACAACTAACAAACCACACAGATAAGCCCTCGGTGCACGCCGACATGCAAGGCTAAGAAAAGCTGTAGGGCTACCCGCACACTTATTCTAAACATCCCAGGAGTCATCAGTCTCCTAGTTCACCATTACCCTTCATTATAGGGCTAACATACTTAAGAATATGTAGCAGTTTATAAGGTGATAAGAAAACCGCATAATGAAGCCCCACGGACAAAAACCATTGAAAACTCTTCCCTGCAACACGAGGGATCGATCCTCTCCAGAGGAAGGATCGATCACCCTCGTAAATGGGAAGATTCAACCCCTGTCAAGCTACAAAGGATCGATCCTCCCTCAAGGAAGATCGATGACCAAGCCAAATGATCGATCTTTCCTCCAGGAAGATTGATCACCCTCGTGACCAAGCACTCGCCCATGCCAGCCAAGGAACATGATCGATCATCTGCAACCATATGATCGATCCTTCTCGGGATAGGCATGACCAACTCAGGGGGATCGATCATTCCTCGAGAATGATCGATCCTGATAGGTTCTCCAGTGACCGGACGGCGAGAAATACCGTAAAAAAACTCCACCAAATCCCGCAAAACCTTGAGATCTGATAGTACGAAGGACCACGAGTCCAAAACCGGTAAGCATGCTAAAAACCATCAAATATGCAGCAAGATCTAAGCAAAACAAACCACAAACTATTCAAATCTCACAAAACCGGAAAAACAAGTAGGTAGGAAACCCTACCTAGACTAGAGCAGCTTCAATCCCAGCTGCTAAGCCTTGGATCGTCCTCAAGCTCCTTCAAATCTAGCCAGATCTCAGCTCAAGAACGCGGATTTGAAAAGGATTGAAAGAAGAAAGTCACGTCCGTTATCAAGACAAACGAACCGACTATGAATGATCGACCATTCAAGGAGGAATGATCGATTCCTCATGACGATCGCAACTCCCTGACATCAAATGATCGATCCTTCCAGAAAGGGATGATCGATCCTTCACCAAATGATCGATCCTCCTAGCAAGGGATGATCGATCATCTAGGTGTAGAAAGCTAGACTTGGGCTAGAACGCTAGCTCAAGCCCGGATCTTCCGATCCCGGGTCCACATAACCGTTCTAATCAAACATTAACACAAACATGGTCAGTGTGTGCACACGCGGGTGTGAAATAAAACCAACGAGACGCAATTTACCAAATTGCCCTTGCGGTTCACAACGAGCCACGGGCCCGACCCAAGCGGTCGACCCAAGAGTAGAGGGGCAGGTCCTCACATCCTAATACTTAAAGGAAATCTCGTCCCGAGATTCGATAAAGGTAGGGTTCGGAAACAGAAAAGAAGCTACACTAGAAGACAGGACAAAAGCTACCTCGAGAAGGAAACAACTGCGGAAACTCCTACCACATGCGCGCCTCGTGCTCCCAGGTCATCTCCTCGGTGGCTTCGTGCCTCCACAATACCTTGACTAAGGGAATCGTCTTGCCCCGCAAGACATGATTCCTTCGGTCAAGTACTAGAACTGGCTGCTCAATGAAACTCGTGTCTGCCTCAAGCTCAATGTCATCCACCCTGATGACATTACATGGGTTCGGGTGATACTTTCTCAGCATCGACACGTGAAAGGTCGGATGCACAGCTGACTTGTGCTGAGGAAGATCCAGGTGGTAAGCTACCTCGCCGATCCTCTCTAGGATTTCGAACGGCCCGACAAACCTCGGCGCCAACTTACCACCCCTGCCAAACCTGATGGACCCTCTGTACGGCGATGCTCGCAAGAACACCCTGTCACCGACTACAAACTCTAACGGTCGTCACCTCGGATCTGCATAACTCTTCTACCGGCTCTGAGCCGTCAGAAGTCTCTGCATGATCTACACTAGTCTCTCTGACGACCGTCTGACGATGTCTGGACCGGTGAGTGGTGCCTCTCCAACCTCTGTCCAACACACTGGGGAACGACACGGCCTACCGTACAACGCCTCGAAAGGTGCTACTCCAAGACTGGACTGGTAGCTGTTGTTGTAGGTGAACTCCACCAAGGAAACGTGCTCCTCCCAGCTGCATCCGGCGTCGAGGACACATGCTCTCAGCATGTCCTCCATGATCTGGATCGTCCGCTCTAACTGCCTGTCTGTCTGCGGATGGAATGCCGTACTGAAAGTTAGGAGTGTGCCAACTGCCTCCTAAAAGCCTCAGCAGAAGCTGCTAGTGAACCTGGGGTCATGGTCTGATACTATAGGTACTGAAACTCTGTGTAGTCTGACCACCTGTCTGACGTACAAACTGCCCAACCTGTCTGTCGAGTCTATCGTCCGCATAGGCAGGAAGTGCGCCGATTTGGTCAATCGATCAATGATGTCCCAAATCACATCATTCTCCTTAGGAGATCTCGGTAGCCCGGTCACGAAGTCCATTGTGATGTGCTCCCACTTCCACTCAGCCAGTGGAAGGGGCTGAAGTAACCCTTGAGTTCGCTGGTGCTCTGCCTTGACCTTCTGACAGGTAAGGTAGCGCGATACGAACTCCGTCACTGCTCTCTTCATCCCGCACCACCAGAACTGCCGCTGCAGGTCCTGGTACATCTTGGTGCCCCCGGGATGAATTGCAAAACGAGAGTGGTGGAACTCTCGTAGGACATCATCTCGTAGAACTGGATCTGCTGGAACCGCTACTCTGCCCCTGAATCGTAGCCCTCCGTCTGACGATACTGTCCAGTCCTCGTCTGCGCCCTTCGTGCCTGCCGATGTGCGCAACTCCTCGAGCTCCGCGTCACTGCGCTTAGTCTCTAACACTCTGGCTAGAACTGCTGGCATACTCTATACTGTGTAGAGGTAGCTGCTGGATCCCTGATCCTCAAACTCGAGCGCCAACTCTGGAGAAGTCCCGCATGAACCGTCTATAGTATCCCGCCAGGCCTGGGAAACAGCGGACCTTGAACATTGTCCTCAGTCTCTGCCACTGTACCACTGCCTCGATCATGGGCGGGTCAACTGAGATCCCTGCTGCCGACACCACGTGTCCAAGGAATTCCACATGTGCCAGCCAGAACTCACACTTGGAAGCCTTGGCATATAGCCGATGCTCCCGAAGTAGCTGCAACACTGTCACCAAGTGTCGCCCGTGCTCCACCTCTGATCGAGAGTAGATCAGAATGTCGTCGACGAACACCACCATGAACTGGTCTAGAAACGGCCGAAAGATCCTCTACATCAGATCCATGAACGCTGCTGGAGCATTCGTCAGCCCAAACGGCATCACCACTAACTCGTACAGGCCGTAACGAGTCCGGAAAGCCGTCTTCGGGATGTCGCAATCCCGAACCCTCAACTGGTGGTAGCCTGTGCAGAGATCGATCTTCGAGAAGACTGAAGATCCTCGCAACTGGAGTCAATCTGCGGCATCGGATACATGTTCTTCACCGTCACCCTGTTGAGCCGCCTATAGTCTATGCAAAGTCGAAGGGAACCATCCTTCTTCTTTGCGAATAACACTGGCGCCCCCCAGGGAGACGTGCTGGGACGGATTAATTCTCTACTGGTCAGCTCGTCTAACTGGGTCCTCAACTCGCTCTGCTCTGCTGGTGCCATCCTGAAAGCTGGGAGAGAGATCGGTGCGGTACCTGGTACTAGGTCGATCTTAAAATCGACCTCTCTGGACGGTGGAAGCCCCGACAACTAATCGGGAAGCACGTCTGCAAACTCACACACGATCCTGGGAAAATTGCTCTACTTTACTCCCTCAGAACCAAATAGGGACAGGCTGGCCAACAAGGCTGAAAGCTCGCCACCACGCCTCCCCACACCACAAGCAAAGGAATCGGCTGAGAACCGATCCCCCAACAACACAAACCGTGTCTCGTCGGGTGTCCAAGCGACCACCCTCCAGCAACCACAGTCGAAGATAGCTCGGTATGCTGATAACCAGTCCATGCTGCTGGAAGGGTCGCGGACGCCGTTGCTGGCCTCTGCCGAATCCCCCTCTGAACTGGGGTCTATGTAGTGTGCTGGTAGAGACTGCTGGTGGAACTACTCGGCGCCTCTCTTCCTACAACTGCGCCTCCACTACTAAGGCGCAGTTGAGAATTGCTGGGTACGTCTGGAAGCGGTGGGAACACGTCTGTCGTCTGATCTCAGATCCGATCATCCTTGATGAAGAGAGCGTCGAGAACACGTGTGACTCCTCGGAGCCAGACGTCTGTTGCGGTTAGATCTCCAGTCTCACCGCTGAACCTAGGCGGGTTCAGCCGCTGAAAATCCATCATGACCACCACCGCGGCCCGCCTGGCGAGAAGGGCCTCCTCCCGTGCGGCCGAAACCGTCGCTGGTGATGGCTCAGTCCGTCTAGCTCGTACCGCCCTAACAGGGACCTCCCTGCTCGATCGGGCGGGCCGACCGGGTCGTGCCCCGCCCCGATTGATAACCAAAGGCCGATCTCGAACTCCCACCATCTGTACAATCACCAACGACAAACGAGCATTCACTCGTCAGAAGCCGCAAAACAAAGCAGCACAAACAGAAAGCGAAAAAGCACAACACGTCAAAAGGAGCATGCACGGATGTTCTAGACATAGAACTAACCTGTTCCACACTCAAACTCAACCGAAACCTGATCCTAACCCTGAGATCTACAACCTCTGCTTTGATACCAAGCTGTCGCGCCCCGACCCCGCGAAAGGCCAACTGGGTGGAGCGACGCGAACCGGAACCTAACAACTACGGAAATTTTTTGGCGAGGGTTCCCTCTAGCCTAATGGTCTCCCTAAACAATTAATCAAAAAGCCCTAAATTAGCAAAACTACAATTTATAGAAACCTCAAACTAAAGATTACAAAACCCAAAGCGTAATATACAAAACCTCGAAGAGGGGAGATCAAGTACAAACATAAATACCCTCTCGTAGGAGACAAACTATATAAGGATTATGGAAAAACATATCACTAGTCCTCAGACTTAGCAAGGCGCCACCGCACCGCCGACCAACTGCCCCGTAGGGGCCACGAAAGAGGAGCTAACACCTGCATATGCAAAACGTAGGCCGGGTAGGAATGAGCACTAAGCTCAGTAGGGAAACTACACTACGACACACAGAAGGAAGAGGGAAACGCAACAGTGTCGCCCTCTAGTAGGGATTGGGTGTACACAGCCACCGAGTGTCCCTGAGGTCCACAGTTGTGATCTCCCAGGCTAGCTGCTCACACGAGGGGTCACGGTCAATAAGCAGGGAAACAACACTGCTGACTCACAAGCAGGATACCGACACTGCTGGCCGGAAATGGCACCGCTGAGTAGGCATACGCTCTACTCAAGAGCCGTCACAACTGGACACCGACTACACCTCAGAACACGGCTCGAGGCCGACACGACCTCTACAATCATCAATCAATAGGTGTTCCAGTCATTTAGGCCTATCATCGAAATCGACTGAACACCACTATTCAAACAAGGACCAAGCTACCCAACCCCGGTCCTAGGGCTAAATCCGAGCTTCCAAGTCTCGGGACGGCGACCCACATATCACCCACGTCCTAACCTTATGCAACTAATGCGCAGCCAGAATGCATGCAATGAACATACGCATATAAGACGGACAAGCATCCAACATATGTGATGATAACAAAGTAAGGTCTGGGCTCGGCACCCTATCGTCCCGGGGTGGTGAACAGGTATTTAGGGTCAAGAACTGCTGTAGTGGTACCACCACCAACTACCACCCAGTTCACCAGCAACCTGCATCGGGAAGCAGCCCCGTAAACAACAGCTAACAAACCACACAGATAAGCCCTCGGCGCACACCGGCATGCAAGGCTAAGGAAAGCTGTAGGGCTACCCGCCCACTTATTCTAAACATCTCATGAGTCATCAGTCTCCTGGTTCACCATTACCCTTCATTATAGGGCTAACATGTGTAAGAATATGTACCAGTTTATAAGGCGATAAGAAAACCGCATAATGAAGCCCCGCGGGCAAAAACCATTGAAAACTCTTCCCTGCCACACGATGGATCGATCCTCTCCAGAGGAAGGATCGAAGGATCGATCACCCTTGTAAATTGGAAGATTCAGCCCCTGTCAAACTTCAAAGGATCGATCCTCCCCCAGGAAGATCGATCACCAAGCCAAAGGATCGATCTTCCCGATCACCCTCGTGACCAAGGACTCGCCCATACCAGGCAAGGAACATGATCGATCATCTCCAACCATATGATCGATCCTTCTCGGGCTAGGCATGACCAACCGAGGGGGATCGATCATTCCTCGAGAATGATCGATCCTGATGGGTTCTTCGGCGACCATAAGGTGAGAAATACCATCGAAAAACTCCACCAAATCCCGCAAAACCCTGGGATCTGGTAGTACGAAGGACCACGAGTCCAAAACTGTTAAGCATGCTAAAAACCATTAAACATGCAGCAAGATCTAAGCAAAATAAACCACAAACAACTCAAATCTCACAAAACCAAAAAAACAAGTAGGTAGACTAGAGCAGCTTCAATCCCAGCTGCTAAGCCTTGGATCGTCCTCAAACTCCTTCAAATCCAGTCGGAACTCAGCTCAAGAATGCAGATTTGAAAAGGATTGAAAGAAGAAAGTCACGTCTGTTATATAGACAAACGAACCAACTATGAACGATCGATCATTCAAGGAGGAATGATCGATCCTTCATGACGATCGCAACTCTATGATATCAAATGATTGATCCTTCCAAAAAGAGATGATCGATCATTCACCAAATGTTCGATCCTCCTAGCAAGGGATGATCGATCATCTGGGTGCAGAATACTAGACTTGGGCTAGAACGATAGCCCAAGCCCGGATCTTCCGATCCCGGGTCCACCTAACCTTTCTAATCAAACATTAATACAAACATGGTCAGTGTGTGAACACGCGGGTGTGAAACAAACCAACGAGGCGCAATTTACCAAATTACCCTTACGGACCACAACGAGCCACGAGCCCGACCCAAGCAGTCGACCCAAGAGTAGAGGGGCAGGTCCTCACACCCTCTCTGATGAAAGATGGAGCTGCCAAAGAACCTCATGGATTGGGAGTTTGCCACGCAACATTCTCCAGATGAACTGACGTACCCGGGGCCCAATCGGTAACCTCCACATGCCAGACCATCTGATCTGTTCCTCCCTATCGTAACCAACAACTTTTCGCTGCATGAGAAGATTATAAGCTGAAGCAGATGAGATCAACCCATCCCCACTAAACTCCCAACGGAATACATCCTTCGAACCTGGGCAGCCATGTGGCAGTCGATTGATGGCCAAGACCACCTCCGGATGGAAGATCTCTTCTACTTGGTTAGTATCCCAGCCGTCATCCCTCTGCAGTTCCCCAACTAGCAAATGATCCACTGTGGTATTCATCATACTCGACATGTTAATGAGAGCCTCGTCCAACACACAACGATCCCTCAACACGTCAACCTTGCTCCTATAGCCAGGAGTCCAACATAGCCCGAGCTGTAGGTCCTCCACCACCCCACAGGTCATCTGCCAAGGCTTTGATATAAGGAATTTCTAGTGAATTGTCGGTAAAACCCCAGGTCATTTGTATTTAGATCTGGCTAGTAGAGTCCAAATAGTCTGCTGCTCCTCAAGGAAAACTGCAACTCTCTTAACCTCAACAACCCGTTGCTAGATACCAAAATCTCGAACTCCCAAGCCTCCCCATTCTTTGGGCCAGCACATATCACGCCAAGCAACGATACTAACTCCAGATCATTGGCCCTGCCAAACAAAGTCTCTGCACATCCTGGTAAGGCAAACGTAGCACGGGCATACCTTGTAGCACAGATTTGAGAAGTGTAACTCTACCAGCCTTCAAGAGCTTCCTTCTCTACCATCCTATGATCCTCGATGCCATCTTCTCCAACAGAGGGGAGAAATCCGATGCACGTAGCTTCTTTGCACTAATAGGTGCTCCCAAGTATTGCCATCCGGAATCCTTCTATCTCACCTTCAATATGCCACATATAGTTGTACACCTATCCTTGTCCACCTTGTCACACCCCGACCCAGAAAACCCATCCAGGCCGAGGCGTGAGGGTTCCTATTACTATTCACATCCAATCTGCCACGATACAGTTGCGGAAAACAAAGATAATTCAATATCATTTAACTTCCAAGGATAAAGTTGTAATTCAATTAAAAAGAAACATCAAGTTGTACTATTTAGACATCCGATACAAATTCTAATCAAAACTCCTCCAAGGGAAAAGATTTTACATTTAACCCAAAAATCCTCGAAGGATGTCTATAATATACACAATCTATCAAAAGTACAATTGTTCTCCCACAACAACCTCAAGCACCTCTGGAAGTCGTCATGACGCCAAAAGCTGATCCAGCCGGCTCTACTGAAGAAGAATTGGCGCCTTGTGAGGACCCATCCCTCTATTCCTGTGGCTCGTTGTTGACCACAAGGGCAATTTGGTAAATTGCACCTTGTTGGTTTGTTTCACACCCGCGTGTGCACAAACAAGCCTTGTTTTGGTGTATGTGTTTGATTAGAAGGGCTAGGTGGACCCGGGATAGGAAGATCCTAGCTCGGGCGCGCAGAAGCTTGATTTTGGGCAGCTGGCGGCCCGTGAGCGATCGATCGCTCTTAGGAACGATCGATCGGACTCATGAGTGAGTCGGTCCTGTTTTCCTCCGCGAGGACGGCCGTTGTGGCCGTCACTCCCTTTGTCAGCGAGGGGATGGTCTCTTCCCCTTTTCCCCGGCATTCCCGGCTTTCCCCCGGACTTCCCTTCCCTTCCCTTCCCCCTTCCCTTCACTTCTCTTCTCTTCTCTTCTTCTCCTTGGCTGCTTCTTCTTCCCGCAAGCAGAGCTTGCTCTGTTTTTCTTCCGGCAGCCATCTCCTTCGTCATCGTTCTCCCTCCTCCGGCCACCATTTTGGGAGCTTGAAGGCTCGTTGGAATCATGGTGACATGAGGACGATCTTTGACGTGGTTTAGTAGCTTGGTTAATAGCTGTTTAGCGGGGATCATCCAAGGATTAGCGGCTTCGGTAGGTGTTCTACCTACTTGCATTCTTTAATGGGATTCTCTTAATCCAACCGTTGGATCTGTTGATCTTCTTGTATTTAGATGCATCTTGCCTAGTAGAATTACTGGTACAAGTTTCATGATCTCTGGATGAGTTTTGTGTAGGATTTATGCATGATTAATCGCGGATTTTCCGGTTTTCTGCTGTTCATGAAGAACAGCCGGCTTGCGGTGAGATTTCCGGCTTGTACGAGCATGATCTTGGGTTTTGTTGAATACAATAGTTGTAGATCTATGAGTTAGCTCTCCATTCCATCTTATTTCGCATTTGTCCGATTTTCCTACGAATTGTTATGAATTGATTGCTGGAGGGCTGCGTTGCAGTAATTAATTGGTAAGTTAGTTTAATTAGTGGTTTTGATTAGCGTTTTCCAGTTAGTCTAACCGTTGGATGAATCTGGATTTTGGATATGTTGATCCATGCTTATAGATCTAATGGAGGCTAGCTTGGATCCCAAATCCGACGTCGATTGGACGTCGGATCGACGGATCAAACAGCAGCTATGTAGAGAATGTTGTTCTTGTTCTTGGACCTTTTGAGTTGGGATCGATCCATGCAAGTTGGATCGATCCGACTTCAGGTAGGATCGATCCATGGGTATGTTGGATCGATCCAGGTTGCACTAAGATGGTCTGTTCATTGAGGGCTGTCGGGTCGATCCCTGGGCACATTTGGGTCGATCCAGGGTTTCCCAGGAACAGTATCTGAGGGTAACAGGGAATGGCATGTTAGTGATATTACGATAACTGATGTTTGTTTATAATGTTATATTATTTGCTTGCTTATGCTGTCTTGTTTGTTGCATGCTTTACTATTTTACTTATCTGCTTTACTGCTTTATTATCTGTCTGTCTATATTGTTAATTATCTGCCTGTTTATTCTATTGTTTTATTTTGTCTTGCTTTCCTGTGCATTAGAGGCATGTTAGGCTAAGTGTTGGCTGTCGTTACCCCGGTATGGGTGTCCTACTGGTATTGTCATTGTCCACCCTGTATCTGGGATTATCGGAGAAAGCCCAACCCCTGAACAGTGGCTATCGGAGGGACATACTATGGACAGGAACCCTAGGGGTATCGAAGGGATTTATGATTTGGAGTTTAGGGGCCGTCGGAGTAAGCCCAGCCCAGGGGCCGTCGGAGTAAGTCCAGCCCAGGCAGTGTCTGTTCCTGCTCGCAGTGGCGACCAGTGTGGACCCAGTTCGTTTGGGTGACTACAGATGGAACCATAGGGGTCCTTGGCAAGCCTTAGGACTTGGCACAGAGTTAGTACGGTTGGAGTCGCCCTTCCTTGTGTGTGTCGTAGAGTAGAACCCTACTGAGCTTTTTGCTCATTCCTACCTGGACCGCGGTGTTTGTAGGTACAGGTACCAGCTCTTCCCCTATGGCTCCCCGGTGTTCGTCCTGCGGCAGCGCGTCGCCCGCCGAGCATGTTTGAGGGCCAGGACGGCTTTGTCTGTGCATTTGCGGAGACTCCAGAAGATGTAATCTTTTTTTGATAATTGTACATGTAACTCTGATGTTTATAACATTTTGTTATAGTTAATGTTAACTTTACTTCCGCCTTTTGTTTATTGTAACTGTCTCCGCTATTGGTTGTCAGTAGATGTAGGTTCCTCCCCTCGTGTCCCGGTCCGGGTGGGTTTCTTGGGCCAGGGCGCGACACGCCTGCACCTGCAAAACGCAGCCCGGGTAGGAGTGAGCGATAAGCTCAGTAAGGTTCTACTCTACAACACCCTGAAGGGAGGAAAACAACAACTGTGATGTCTCTCCGCCTAAGCCTAAGGAATGCCACGGGGTCCCATAACCCCTATCGACTCCCTAAGAGATCCTACTCTTCTCAACCGACCACGCTGGGAATATCAACCAACACGCTATAAGGAACAAGAACCAGAACTAGTAGGATCACCCTTACCCAACAAGAAGCCACTGCCTGGGGACCATGTCAGGGACGTCGACAACCATCCTTAGCACTTGTCCTTGGAGAAGCACCACGACCTCTAAACCTCAAGCACAACATGATATAGCCGACTAAACCATATACTCGATAACATGAAGATTCCAATAATACAATGACGTCCTAAACCTTGCTACCCAGTCGCGGTCCTAAGGCTAGATCCGAGCTACCCGAGAGCCTCGGATCGGCGATCAACCCATCGCCCCGCCGAACCTGATATGTCTCTAATGCATACAGTGCATGAACCTTTGCAAACATCTAACCTAGATGTCTCTATTTGCCACAACAGCAATTCTGAGTTCAACAGTTGTACATTAGCCCTCGGCACACGCCGACAACGGGCTAGGGTTCCACAATACAGCGTAAGCTAGCACTCATAGCTAGCTAACGGCTAAGCAAACAATAAGCATTTAAGTTTACCATCCAACTAGGTATTTAAATGCAAGTCAATCCATAAATCCGCCAAAAAGGTTAAACCCACCATCCAATTCCCAATCTCATTCAAAATCCATTGAAAAACCCAATGATAACAACATGTGTGCTTCCTAACATGATTGGGTATCTATCATGAACGAAGAGCAGATAAAAGGAAGCCAGAAAACACTGTTCAGGGGCTCACGGTCGATGCGACAGTCAATCCGACGGTCGATCAAAAGATCGATCCATCAGTCAACCGTGAGACAAAAAAGTGGGAAAAGCTTAAGAGCCACGGTCGATCGGGACATCGACCCGGGGAAGCCAAAAAGGAGACAGAGCCTCATGGTCGATGCGACGGTCGACCGTGAGGTAAAGTGGGAAAAAGGTAAGGACCCATGGTCGATCGGAGCATCAACCCTAGGAGACTCAAAATGAGACAAAGCCTCACGGTCGATCCGACGGTAAACCGTGAGGCTACGGTCGATGCGACGGTCGACCGTTAGGTCACGGTCGATGTGACGGTCGACCGTGAGACCAAAATTAAGCGTGCCAACACCTGACGGTCCATCCGACGGTCGATCGTCAAGCCTGGTGCACAGTTCCTAAGAATAGTACTAGAAATCCAGTTTCTTGGATTTGATCTATCAAATCTTATCGGAAATCGATGAAACTTTGCAGACATGCGTAATAGATGGTGGGGAAGCTTTTGATACGAAAAAAAAAAGATTTTGATGGTTAAAACTCAAATCTAGATCCAAACAGTCAAAAACCGATAAACCGACGATAATACGAGAATCGTCCGATAAAAATACGAAACCAAATGGTAGAAATACTCTAAGCAAGCTATAACTCCCATGTATAAAGCTACGCAACATTCTACTATGCACAACTACATCAAAAGCATAATAAACCTATCCTAGGTAAACCCAATCATACGATCGGGGTAGAAACACCTACTTGATCAAGTAGGGCAGCTTCTTCACGTATTTCCCAAGCTCGATAACCAAGATCCGCTCCTCGAGGATCGTGACTTGAAGCCCCAGCTCTGCCGGTAGGGGGGAGAGAGAGAGAGAGAGAGACAACGACAGGAGAGGAAAGAAAGAGAAAGGAAAGAGAGAGAGGTCAGGGTATTTATAGAGATCAGGATCTGATCTCAGTCGTCCGATTCGATCTTTCCCGATCTAGCTCCGATCATCTGATCGGAGGCACCCTTAAGGTCCTAATCAATCATATACATTAATCCAAGGTTGTGTGTGTGTTACGCGGGCGTGAAATCGACCACCAACCGCAATTTACCAAATTGCTCCTGGGGTCACAAGAGCAACATGATCAACCTGATTGCACCTGACGCGATACCAAACCAACAGGGAACGGTCCTCGACCCACGTAGTCAAGCCAGGTTAGAGGAACGGGTCCTCACAACCTAATATCCTTAAAAGAATTTCATCCCGAAATTCAATAAGGACAAGGCCGGGGGGAAAAAACCAACTAGGCCTACCTGCACAAGCAAAGCTACAAGCTAGATCACCAACGCCAACAACAAGGAAACTACCTGCCGGGGTGAACAGTCGGGGAAACTACCGGCGCATGCGATCCTCTCGCTCACATGCTAAACTCTATGCACTGCCATGTCTCCAGATGACCATGACCAACGGTAACGATCTGCCCCTCAGTACCTGGTCTCGTCTGTCTATGATCTGCACAGGCTGCTCTATGTAGGCGGTGTCCTCCTCTATCTCGATGTCGTCGTGTCTGATCACATGAGATGGATCTGGAATGTACTTTCTCAGCATCGACACATGGAATGTGGGGTGGACTGCTGATATGTGCGGGGGTAGAGCCAACTGGTAGGCGACAGCTCCAACGTGCCTGACGATCTCGAAAGGGCCTGTGAACCTCGGTGCTAGTTTGCCCTTGCTGCCAAACCTGATCGATCCTCTGCGCGGGGACAACTTCAGTAGCACTCTGTCGCCAACTGCGAACTCCAGGGGTCTTCACCTAAGATCTGCGTAGCTCTTCTGCCTACTCTGCGCTGTTAGGAGTCTTGGTATGATCTGAGCCAACCGCTCTGACGACTGTTTGATGATGTCTGGACCGGTAAGGGACGCCTCCCCAACCTCTGTCCAACACACTTGTGAGCGATATGGTCTGTTGTACAACGCCTCAAAGAGTGCAAAACCCAAACTGGCCTGAAAGATGTTGTTGTAGGCAAACTCCACCAGAGTCAACGCTGCTCCCAAGTACATCCAGCATCTAGCACACATGCTCTGAGCATGTCCTCCAAGATCTGGATCGTCCGCTCTGACTGTCCATCCGTCTGAGGATGGAAAACAGTTCTGAACGTCAGCGCTGTCCCCAAGGAGTCCTGTAAGCTGCTCCAGAATCTACCAGTGAATCGGGGATCTCTGTCTGATACTATCGACACTGGGATGCCATGTAGTCGTACCACCTCGTCGATGTACCTCTGGCTCAGTCTTGTAACTGGATCTATCAACTTCATGGGGAGGAAATGAGCCGATTTGGTCAGTCGATCAATGATGACCCATATCGCATCATTCCCCCTAGGTGTCCTCTGTAGCTGCAGCAAACCTGGTGTCCGTCTGTGCTCTGCCTTCACCTTCTAACAGGTGAGGTATATGGAAACGAACTCGGCTACTGACCACTTCATCCCGCACCACCAAAACTGTCAGCGTAAATCGTGGTACATCTTGATACTCCCGGAGTGAATGGTGAAACAGGAGTGGTGGAACTCACGAAGGATCTCCTCTCGCAACGCGGGGTCCACTGGAACTGTAACTCTGTCTCTGAAGAGTCGACCGCTATCTGCCGACACTGTCCAACCCTCAACCGCGTGCTCGGTGCCGACCGCAACACGGGTCTCCACGAGCTCTGGATCTCCACCCTGTGCCTCGATCACTCTGGCCAAAAGAACTGGGATGCTACGAACAACATACAGGAAACCACCTGTCGCCTGGTCCTTGAAGTCAAGCCTGAACTGACCAACTGTCTCTAGCATCTGCCACTGCCGAGCTGACAACGCTGCCAAGGTCATTCTACTGCCTCTGGTCTGCCTACTAAGAGTGTCTGCTATGACGTTTACCTTACCAGGGTGGTAATGCAACTCGAAGCCGTAGTCCTCTAATAGCTCCATCCATCGCCGCTGCCTGAGGTTGAGGTCACGCTAGGTGAACACTTGCTTCAAACTCTTGTGATCCGAGCACACCAGGAACCGCTTGCCATAGAGATAGTGTTGCCACGTTTTCAGAGCGAAGACAACTGCTGAGCGCTCAAGATCGTGGACTGGATAGTTCCTCTCATGGGTCTTCAGTTGCCTGGAACCGTAGGCCACCACATGGCCCTCCTGCATCAGCACACATCCTAGACCCTCCCCACTGGCGTCGCAAGAGACACTGTAGCCAACGCCTTGCTCTGGAACTATCAGGATCGGTGTACTCATTAGTCTAGTCCTCAACTGTATGAACGCATGCTCACAAGCATCGTCCCAAACAAACGGGACCGCCTTCTGTGTCAATCTGGTCAACGGGTCTACAACTCTGGAGAAGTCCCGCACGAACCTCCTTTAGTATCCCGCAAAGCCGAGGAAGCTGCGGACCTCAAACACTGTCGTCGGTCTCTGCCACTGTAGTATTGCCTTGACCTTGGTCGGATCAACTGAAATGCTCGCCGCTGACACCACGTGCCCCAGAAATTGTACCTCAGGAAGCCAGAATTCGCACTTGGAGGCGTTGGCATACAGTCTATGCTCTCTCAGTAGCTGCAACAGTGCCCTTAGATGCCGCTCATGCTCCTCCTCCGTGCGTGAGTAGACTAGAATGCCGTCGACGAACACCACCACGAACTGATCCAAGTACGGTCGGAAGACCCTCTGCATCAGATCTATGAACGCCGCTAGTGCGTTCGTCAGGCCGAACGACATCACTGTGATCTCTTACAACTCGTACCTCATACGGAAGGCTGTCTTCGGAATGTCGTAATCCCGAATCCTCAGCTGATGGCAGCCGGTACGGAGGTCGATCTTCGAAAAGACCGAAGAGCCTCGGAGCTGGTCGAACAAGTCATCGATCCTCGGCATCGGATACTTGTTCTTCACCGTCACCCTGTTCAACTTCTTTTAATCAATGCAAAGACGAAGCATACCATCCTTCTTCTTTGCGAACAACATAGGAGCTGCCCAAGGTGACGTGTTGGCACGGATGAAACCTTTGCCGATCAACCCGTCCAGCTGGATCCTCAGCTCCCTCTGCTCTGCTGGTGCCATCCTGAAAGCTGGCAAAGAGATCGGCCCGGTGCCCGGTACAAGATCTATTTGGAAGTCTATAACTCTGGAAGGAGGAAGGCCTGGCAGCTCGTCTGGAAAGACATCTACAAACTCACAAACTATTGCAGGTAAATTGCTCTCTCGACTGCCCTCTGCAGTGAACAAGGAAAGGCGCGCAAGTAAGGATGACAACTAGCCCTCATGCCTTGGAAAACAACAACAAATGAGGGAATCGGTCGGCTGGCGATCCGCCAACAAAACAAAACGAGCGCCGTCAGGTGTCCAAGCAGTCACCCTGCGATGGCCATAGTTGATGACGGCTCGGTATGAAGTCAGCCAATCCATACCGATAATCACGTCAAACCTGACCATGTCTAGCACCCGAAGGTCTAGAAAGACACGGAGGCCCCCAACTCCAACTCACAAGAACGGCAGATCTACTCAACACGAGCCCCTCCGCCGATCGGTGTGTATAGGTGTAGTGTGACTCTAAGTGGCTCCGTCTCTAGCCCTAGCGATGCCACACACTCACTAGCTACAAAGGAATGCGACACCCTAGAATCTATCAGAACATCTACGAATGAACTGAAAAGCTGAAAGGTGCCTCTGAGAACTAGAGGGTCAACTAGGGCTGGTGGAAGAGCTAGTGTCTGCTAGGGTGGTGGGTACTGGTAGGGCTGGAAATGTGGCTAAACTCTGTTTGGGTACTCGCGATCTGGAAGCGTGTAGACTCCCCCTCTGGGACCACCTCGACCTCCGCCGCAACCTCTGCCACTCCCGGCTCCTGGTGTCCGCCAACCTCCGCCTACTCCGCCACGAACGGACTGTGCTCTCAACGTCGGACAGTCTCAGAGAAAATGTCATGTACGCTGGCACTCATACCACACGGGAGGTCTAAGCGGTAGCTGCTGGGCCTGACCTCCTCCCACGGATGTCCATCCCTGAGGCCCAACTGTGAGAAATGGTTGGGCTACGTTCCTGGGCTGCTGCTGGTACTGGGGTGGGTGATGCTGGTATGGTTGCTGGTATCATGGGTACCTCTGCCGTGGCCTCCACGGACCTCCTCTATCCTGAGCTGCTCTCTACGGCTGGCCTCTGCCACTGTCACTCGCAGACGACACCGGCTGGACTGCCTTGGGCCGATCGCTAATGTCCACATGCTAGACCATCTGCTCTGTTCCTCCCTATCGCAACCAACAACTTTTCACTGCATGAGAAGATTATAAGCTGAAGCAGATGAGATCAACCCATCCCCACTAAACTTCCAACGGAATACATCCTTCGAACCTGGGCAGCCATTTGGCAGCCGATTGATGGCCAAGACCACCTCCGGATGGAAGATCTCTTCTACTCGGTTAGTATCCCAACCGTCATCCCTCTGCAGTTCCCCAACTAGCGAATGATCCATTGTGGTATTCATTAGACTCGACATGTTGGTAGGAGCCTCGTCCAGCACACAACGATCCCTCAACGCGTCAACCTTGCTCCTATAGCCAGGAGTCAAACATAGCCCGAGCCCTAGGTCCTCCACCGCCCCACAGGTCATCTGCCAATGCTTTGAGATAAGGTACTTCTAGTGGATTGTTGGTAAAACTCCAGGCCATTTGTATTTAGCTCTGGCTAGTAGAGTCCAAATAGTCTGCTGCTCCTCCAGGAAAACTGCACCTCTCTTAACCTTAATAGCACATTGCCAGATACCAAAATCTCGAACACACAAGCCTCCCCATTCCCTGAGCCGGCTATCATGCCAAGCAAAGATACAAACTCCAGATCACTGGCCCCACCAAACAAAAGTCTCTGCACATCCTTTCCATACTTTTAACAATTGGCACTGCAAGCGTAGCACAGGTGATAGCGTGCACGGGCATACCTTGTAGCACAGATTTGAGAAGTGTAACTCTACCAGCCTCCGAGAGCTTCCTACTCTACCATCCTATGATCCTCGATGCCATCTTCTCCAACAGAGGGGAGAAATTCGATGCACGTAGCTTCTTTGCACTGATAGGTGCTCCCAAGTATTACCATCCGAATCCTTCTGTCTCACCTTCAATATGCCATAGATAGTTGTCCTTGTCCACCTTGTCACACCCCGATCCAGAAAACCCATCTAGGCCAAGGCGTGAGGGTTCCTATTACTATTCACATCCAATCTGGCGCAATACATTTGCGGAAAATAGAGATAATTCAATATCATTTGACTTCTAAGGATAAAGCTATAGTTCAATTAAAAAGAAACATCAAGTTGTACTATTTAGACATCTGATACAAATTCTTATCAAAACTCCTATAAGGAAAAGGATTATACATTTAACCCAAAAATCCTCGAAGGATGTCTATAATATACACAATCTATCAAAAGTACAACTTTTCTCCCACAGCAACCTCAAGCACCTCTGGAAGTCGACGCGCCACCAAAAGCTGATCCAGCCGACTCTACTGAAGAAGAACTGGCGGCTGCACATGTAAAATGCAGCCCGGGTAGGAGTGAGCGATAAGCTCAGTAGGGTTCTACTCTACAACATACTGAAGAGAGAAAAATAACAACTGTGATGTCTCTCTGCCTAAGCATAAGGAATGCCACAGGGTCCCATAACCCCTATCGACTCCCTAAGGGATCCTACTCTTTTCAACTGACTACACTGGGAACATCAACCAACACGCTGGGAGGAACAAGAACCAAAACTAGTAGGATCACCCTTACCCAGCAGGAAGCTACTGCCTGGGGACCATATCAGGGACGTCGACAACGATCCTTAGCACTTGGCATTGGAGAAGCAACATGACCTCTAACCTGATATGCCTCTAATGCATACAGTGCATGAACCTGTGCAAACATCTAACCTAGATGTCTCTATTTGCCACAACAATAATTCTGAGTTCAACAGTTATACAATAGCCCTCGGCACACGCCGGCAACGGGCTAAGGTTCTACAATACAACGTAAGCTAGCACTCATAGCTAGCTAATGGCTAAGCAAACAATAAGCATTTAAGTTTACCATCCAACTAGGTATTTAAATGCAAGTCAATCCATAAATTCGCCAAAAAGGTTAAACCCACGATCCAATTCCCAATCTCCATCAAAATCCATTGAAAAACCCAATGATAACAGCATGCATGCTTCCTAACATGATTGGGTATCTACCATGAATGAAAAGCCGATCAAAGGAAGCCATAAAACACTGGGCTCACGGTCGATGCGACGGTCGATCGTGAGGCCACGGTCGATGCCCGGTCGATCCAACGGTCGACCGTGAGACAAAAAAGTGGGAAAAGCTTAAGGGTCACCGTCGATCGGGACATCTATCCTGGGAAGCCAATAAGGAGACAGAGTCTCACGGTCGATCCAACGGTCGACCGTGAGGTAAAGTGGGAAAAAGGTAAGGACCCACGGTCTATCAGAGCATCAACCCTGGGAGACCCAAAATTAGATAGAGCCTCACGGTCGATGAGACGGTCGACCGTGAGACCAAAATTAAGCGTGTCAACACCTGACGGTCGATCCGATGGTCGACCGTCAGGCCTGGTGCACAGTTCCTAAGCACAGTACCAGAAATCTAATTTCTTGGATTTCATCTACCAAAGCTTATTGAAAATCGATGAAACATTGCAGGCACGCGTGATAAATGGTGGGGAAGCTATTGATATGAAGAAAACAAGATTTTGACGGTTAAAACTCAAATCTAGGTTCAAACGGTCAAAAATCGACAAATTGGCGATAATATGAGAATCGTCCGATAAAAATACGAAACCAAATGGTAGAGATACTCTAAGCAAGCTATAACACCCATTATAAAGTTACACAATATTCTACTATGCACAACTACATCAAAAGCATAATAAACCTATCCTAGGTAAACCTAATCATACGATCGGGGTAGAAACACCTGCTTGATCAAGTAGGGCAGCTCATCTACATATTTCCCAAGCTCGATCGCCAAGATCCGCTCCTCGAAGATCGCGACTCGAAGCCCTAGCTCAGCCGGTAGGGGAGAGAGAGAGACAACGACAGGAGAGGAAAGAAATAGAAAGGAAAGAGAGAGAAGTCAGGGTATTTATAGAGATCAGTATCTGATCTCAGCTGTCCGATTTGATTTTTTGGAATCGAGCTCCGATCTTCCTATCGGAGGCACCCTTAAGGTCCTAATCAATCACATACATCAATCTATGGCCGTGTGTGCACTACGAAGGGGGTGAAATCGACCACCAGGCGTAATTTACCAAATTTCCCCTGGGTCACAAGAGCAACACAATCAACATGATAGCACCCGACGCGAAACCAAACCAACAGGGAACGGCCCTCGACCCACGCGGTCGAGCCAGGTTAGAGGAACAGGTCCTCACACACCTTCCTAGAAAATCGGATACTACTCTTACTAGGGTTCATCTCCAAGCCACTAAGAATATGTAAAAGACATAGCTTCTGACGCAATCTCCGGACTTCAAGGCAAGTCGCGCTGCAGACGAGCAAACAGTCATCTACATACAAAAGGTGACTGATGGAGAAGTCGAAACCTCTAAATTTGATACCTTCAATCATATATCCCGGGCTTTTCAGAATACAAGAGAGAACCTCCTAGACCCGGAGGAAAAGATATGGCGGGTCCCCCTGTCATAGACAACACCTCGTCTGCACTCACCTTGTACCTCCCCATTTACGATAAAGGAGTACATGCCACCCCGGATGCAGGCCATGGCCCAATCAACCCACTTGTGTGGGAAGTCCATCCTCCGCAAGACCTCCTCAAGGAAAGACCAATGAACTCTATCATATGCGGACATAAGGCCAACCTTGAGAACCATAACACTCTGAGTCTTCGGTGCAACAACCACAAAGTGGACGACCCCCTGCGTAGCATCTATACTATCAAATATGCATCTCCCCTCCAGGAAAGTCGACTGTTTCAAACTCACTAACTCCCCCAAAGGACCCTTCAGCCTCTGCACTATGATACTAGTAATCACCTTATAGCCCACATTGTATAGGCTGATAGGTCGGAAATTTTTCACCTTACTTGGGAGTTTGCATTTCGGGACAAGGGTTATGAAAGTCTCATGCCAAGTGGGAGGAAGCCTAGAATGGTAAAAGAAGTTTTGAATGACCTTAACAAACTCAACACCCACCACATCCTAGAACCATATATAGAACTTCGCAGGGATGCCATCCAGCCCCGGGCACTTGTTCCAACCAAGCTTCAAAACTGCGGCCTTGATCTCCTCCTCAGTAACCTCCGCTATCAGGTCATCCTTCCAATATTGTTGCAGCTTCGGCAGTTCGGGCATGCACTCCTCGAGCACAGGCCCCCCTCATCCCATAATTTGATGTAATGATCTTGTAAAATGCGCCCCATGCTCTTGAGCTCGGTACCCACAACCCCTTCGTCATCAATCAGTTGTGTGACCTTCGATTTATGGGCTTGGCTGGACATCAACTGATGGAAAAACCTCGAATTATGGTGTCCAACCCTAACCCAATCCGGGCAAACCCTTTGACCAACTCTTTTCTGCTGCAGAGACATCACTCTATCCCACTGCGCCTCCAGGTCTTCCATGTATAGCGCACTCCCATCCAAAAGCTCCCCTGCATCCTCCAAACTATAGAGGTTGGACAACAGCCCCTCAATACGCCTACCAACCCTGAAAATATCCCAATTCTTCCGCTGATGGCTCAAACCTTTGACCGTGCGCTTGATAGCCTTCAGACGTGTAGTGAAATAGAATTGAGCTGAGCCCTCACAAGGGAACTTCCATGCACATGTCACAGCATTGTGAAATTCAGCAGTCCGCATCCACCTTTGCTCCAACCCCTGTTGCACAGAGCCCTGTTGAGTGATGAGTGCATGAAAGTGCACTCTAAATAGCCTTATAACCATCTCGATTGCTAGATTATTATCTTTAATCTACATCTTTATTCCTATTTTTATATCTATATGTTGCTTCACATAGTTGTTTGGAAAATGCAGGAAAAAGGAGAAAAGAAGCTGAAAAGAGTGCATGGATCAACTTTAAAGATTAATCTGTACCTGCTCATGAAGAACCAGATAATGTGCCATATATGGTTGGAAAGCTCTTGAAGTTTAGATTCTGGAGAATTTTACGGTTCGTGATTCCGAGTTTCTTAGAGGAAGTTATGGTAATTTTAGTACTGATGGCGCAGTCTGAATGGCAGAACAGTGAATACGCTGGAAGTCCGATCGATCCGACACCTAAAGTGGGATCGATCTGACTATGCAGAAACGTGACAGAACACATATTTTTTGGCTGAACATGGTCCTATCGATCCCTCCATCTCTCCTACGTGGTCCGATCGATCCGACACCCATAGTGGGATCGATCGGACTCGGGAATAGCCAAAAACGGAGGATTTTTACGCAACGGATCGATCTGACACCTATAGTTCGATCGATCGAACTCGAGCGAAAGCAGAAATTGAAGTTTTTAATGAGAGGGATCGATCCGACACCCTGGGAGGGATCGATCCTACTTTCCCAGTGAAGAAAATCAACGGTTTAGATCTAATCCGTGGATGAAGACACTTGGGCCTATAAATATGACTCTTTTTAGGGTTTGAGGGGGACTTTTTGGCAGCGTTTGGAGGCGAGGAGAAGGGTTCCAGGCTTGGTTTTCTTTTCTTATTTCTTCTTTATTTCTTCATTAGTTTTGTTGCCCTCATGGTGAACATGAGTGGCTAGTTTCTTCTCTGAGGTACCGATGTAGCCCTAATTGAATCATTCTATGTTATTGGATCATGATTATTTTATCAGTTTATTTTCCTTGTTTCATTCATTATTATAACTGAGATCTTAAATACCTTTATCTGGCCAATAAAAATATTATAGATTGTTTTATGTGAGATTGGGCGAGGGTTCATTCCCTAATCTTGCAGGATCTATGAATGAATGAGTTTATGTCGAGGCCGGGTTCAAGCTAAGAGTATTCTTGGTTCATAATTGTTCTTCAGAGCTTAATGGATTCTTGGTTAACACTTAGTTATGGGTTCATTAGCTAGGGTTAATTGAGGGTACTTGGTGAAGACCGCGACCGAACGGATCATCATACCGGAAGAACGAGCCCTTGGAATTAAACTAAAATCTTTATTGATTCAATGCATAGAATGAGGATGTTATGGTGAAATCGGAACCTTAGTATTCATCCATCATATTTCCATCGTTTTCTTATTTCGTTATTAGATCATCTATTTTTGAGACTTCAAATTTCTTATTTTCCCTTCCTTATTTTCTTTCTTTTCTGTTCTTTAGCGTTTCACTCTAATAATCTCTACAAATCTCTGTAAGTACGATACTCGTCTTGTTACTATACTGATTGCACCGATTCGTATACTTGCGAGATATAAAATTTATTCATCATTGAGCCGCTCCAAAATACGAGAATTGCCCTCTTGTCTATTAGACCAGGTAAATTTACTGCCTACAAAGTCCAACTCCATCAAGCGATTAGCGAAAATACAGGAGAGGAAATCACATTCAGCCATGCCGAAGCAGAATGGAAGACCGCCTCGGTTCTCCTCTGCAGTGAGTATAGCGTTGAAGTCTCCTAGGATGAGATGTGGTACGCCTACTGATTCTGCTCTAGACAAGGCCTCCCACAACTCCTTCCTTGCATAGTCTTTAGTCAACACATAAACTGCAGAGATCATAACATGCCCCATGATCGAAGAAGAGACAACTCCGTGGATAGCTTGAGCTGATCAGTGAGTAAACGATGCCCGCCCACTGTCCATGTTGCACAGGGCAAGGATCCCACCGTGATTACCCACTGCAGGGAGGAGGTAGCAGCCCCATTGATTCCCTATCCTCTGCATCACCCATTCTGTCGCGCCCCGACCCGCGAAAGCCCAACCGGGCCGGGCGACGCGAACCGGAGCCTACAAAACGTGGAAAAAGACGGCGGGGGTTCCCTCTAACCTATTGGTCTCCCTAGCAATTCATCAAAAACCCCTAATTAAAAGATATTAATTTAACAACATCGAACCACAGATTTAAAACTCAAAGTGTTTAATATATATATCCTCGGAGAGGGGAAGATCCAAATACAACATTACTCCTGTAGGAGACTAAGTAACATAGGGTAAAAGTAGTAAACGATCACCACCTCTCAAAGTTCACCAGGCGCCGCTGCACCGCCGATCAACTGCCCGGTAGGGGCCACAGAAGGAGAACTGACGCCTGCATCTGCAAAACGTAGCCCGGGTAGGTGTGAGCACTAAGCTCAGTAGGGATCTACACTACGCCACACAAAAGGAAGAGGGAAACGCAAAGGTGTCGCCCTCAAGTAGAACCTGGGTGTATACAGGGGTCCCATAACCCCACCGCATGTCCTTGAGGCCCAGGAGCAGCCATCAGTAGCAGGAAACGACACTGCTGACTCTCAACAGGACACTGAACACTGTTTGGTGGGAAGAGACACCACTGAGTAGGCAACTCCTCTACTCAAGAGTTTTAGGAATACCGGACACCGGGTACACCTCAAGTCCGACTCGAGGCCGACACGACCTCTACAATCATCAAGCAACAAGTGTACCAGTCCTCTAGGCCTATCAACGAATCAACTTAACACTACAATTCAAACCGGGTCCAAACTACCCAACCCCGGTTCTAGGGCTAAGTCCGAGCTTCCAGCCTCGGAACGGCGACCCAAAGATCACCCATGCCCTAACCAATGCAACTAATGCACAAAACAACAATGCATGCTATGACATACACAAACAGGAGATAGTCATGCAACAGTATGATAAGGCATCGAACAAGTCAACCGGATCGCTGCAGCGGTACTACTAACCGTTGCCAGCCGATCCGCAGCGGGTCCCGGCATTACGACGGTACCATGACCGTCGACCGCAGACTCCTGCAACGGGAAGCAACCCCGAAAACGATGATGAACATTACACAATATAATATTATAATCCGAAATATAATATTATATTCAAAACACCCAAAGCCTCTAATTAGAGGCTAATTGATCCCGTCGATCCGACATCGAAATGACGTCAGATTCAAGATCCACCTTAGCCATCAGTAGATCTACATACGAGGATCAATATATCCAAAATTCATAATCATCTAACGGTTGGATTAACGGGAAAACACTAATCAAAACCGCTAATCAAACTAACTTACCAATTTAATTGCTGCAACGCAGCCCTCCAGTAAACAATTAATAAAAAATCGTAGGAAAATCGGAAAATTATAAAATCAGTTGGGTTAGAGAGTAGATTCAAAGATCTACAACTCTTATGCTCATCACAACCCAAGATCATGTACGTGCCGGCTGGAAAACACGCCGCAAGCCGGCTGTTCTTCAAGAACAGCAAAAAACAGAGAATCCGAGCTTAATCATGCATACAACCTACTAAGATCTCAACCCAAAATCATAAAACTCATATAAGAAATTCTAATAGGCATGAGGAATCCAACAAGACAAAGCTCAACAAGATCCAACGGCTAGATCTAGAGAAACCCACTAAAGAACACAAGTAGGTAGAAGAACCTACCGAAGAACGCTAATCCCAGCTGATCCCTCGCAACCAGTCACCAACAAGCCTCCAAACCACACCAGGAGCCTTCCTCTCGTTGCCACGGATCCAACGAGTCTTAGAACACCCAAAATGATGGTCGGAGGAGGGAGAACGGGAGAGAAGAAGCTCGCCGGTGGAGAAGGAGAGAAAACAGAGCTTTCGGGTGAGGAGAAAGAAGAAGAAGAAGAAAGAGGAAGGAAGGGAAGGAGAAAAGGAGGAATGGGGGAGGGGACAGCCGGAAAAGATGGGGAGAAAGGCGAAGGAGGGGACGGAAAGTCCTCCCCTTCTGACAAGAGAGAGCGACGGCCAGCGGCGGCCGTCCTCGCGAAGCAGAAAAGCCACCGACGCGATTCCGATCGATCGCTCCAAGGAGCGATCGGTCGCTCGCGCCCCAGATCGATCGCAACACTAAGTCGGATCGATCCGATCAAGTCGGATCGATCCCACACCAAGTCGGATCGATCCGAGCGGGTCAAAACCCACAGACTCGCTCACAAGTCTGATCGATCGCTCAAGGGTCGTCAGCTGCCAAAAGGCAAGCTTCCGCGCGCCCGAGCTGGGATCTTCCGATCCCGGGTCCACCTAGCCATTCTAAACAAACACTAACACATACAAGATCAGTGTATGCACACGCGGGTGTGAAACAAACCAACAAGGCGCAATTTACCAAATTACCCTTGTGGTCCAAGAAACAATGCGATCCACCGGATCACGCGCTCGACGCGAAGCAAACCAACGAGCCACGGGCCTGACCCAGCCGGTCGACCCAGGAGTAGAGGGACGGGTCCTCACATATTCCATCATGTTCACCTATAAGTCGGAAGAAGGTGCGAACCACCCGCTTAGGTTCGGCACCTCGGCAGTTTCAACAAATAATTGTCATTTGATCACGCGTGAGGACTCCCAGTGCTTACCCGGTGAACCAATGCACATCTATTTTCTCTAACCATCCAGTTCCTTCTCCTTAGCAACTCTCGGCCCTGCTACCACCAGTGATAGGTCCGTCACCTCCATGTCCTCTTCACAGTCCTCGCCCGGGTCCTCCAGAGGTAGTAGAGGCTCCTCCTCCATTGTTGAGTTGAGACCATGGGTCTTAGAACCCATCGCAACACATAACTTCCTGAAGTTTTCATCATGGATCACGTCCAAATCCGTTGGACCATCTGATCCATTAATATGGATAGTAGGCCTATTAGCATCCTGGTCTTGATTTAGACCCGTATCCATCATATATGTTAGCAAGCCTATTTGGGCCCCCTATATCAACAACCTTCAAGTTACTTGTGCTGGTCCCATTAAGGCCCATAGGCTTGGCCTTGCTAAAAAGGGGATCGACCCCTCGTACCATATGTAGGATGCACCGCCTCCTCCATCCCTTTTCCCCTCGTCACCCTGTCCACCCTAGGCGCGCCGCCAGGTGTACTCCCCTTGCTCCCCTAGTGTGGTGGTCCTTCAATCGCCGATTGTCCCATCTGGATACCGCCCAACGGTTTCTTTGGCTGCCATACGACACGTGGAGGGCTCCTATCGGCAGACAACTTCTGACACACAACGTCGCCCTGCTCTACACCTCTAGGTTGTGCCGCACTCACATCATCTGGTTGGCATGGTCGTCCTCTCGAGCTCCGGCGAGCTCGGTGCACTGTGTGACACGCAATTGCCGCTGCTGCAATAACCACAGGAGGGAAGGGCGTAGGCCGATCTTCAGCGAACTCACTGTGAGTATCCATCTTCTCAAAGCCTAGTGGTTCCTCCTCCACCATCTCTATATCGCTATCTCTTTTGTCCGATGCTACCATTTCCTTCTCCTTAGATTCCTTCAATTCCTTGCAAGACCCAACCCCATGGCCTATTTTAGCATAGAACTGACAAATCTTAACGTTCTCATAGATGAACTGCACCAATCTCATATCGCACCTAGTCGTGATTAGAACTCCAAATTTCACGACCCGACTAATATCCATCTCCACACACACCTGGGCATACCTACCCCTTTCAACATCCTCAGTGATTAGGTCCACCTACAACGGAAGCCCAATCGATGAGACTATACTCATCATTGCCTCTCTATCAAATAACTGCATCGACAGTTCTTGGAGCCTCAGCCATACCGGGGTCTTTGAGAAGTCCTCAGGAACAGGGCAGAAGTCCTCCCTCCATCTCAGTAGAGAAAGCATCTTCCCATGTACAGTCCAAGGTCCCCTAGTTAGGATGTTGTGGAAATTATCCTCATTGGTAAACTAGAAAACCAGCACCCCTTTAGCCATATCTATCACCTTGAAGTTGTCCGTAGTAATCCAAAGTAGGGATAACTTCTGCTTCAAAATGGTGAGAGGCAACCTCCGACCTAGGAATCTCCCAAAAAGGGAGTATCTCCATTTTCGACAACAACGATCGATGAGTTCATCCTCCAAGACGACCTCATTAACATACAAAGGGCCAAGTCTAGCCAACTTCTCCTCCGTTACCCTAGTGGACTTAGGTTCCAGCCGTAGCCGCATAGGTGGCCTTGCTTCCCCACCCCTTACCACTACCAAGAAGTATGGACGCCCCTCGAGCACCCAGCTAGCCTGTGTCGAGGTTCGGCAGCTTCACCGGCTGCAGACTCCTCGTGGGTTCTCAGCTAGTCTCTCTCTCATTCATGTTCTCTTTTTCTCCAATTATAAAGAGGTATTCAAGTTACATCAGGTTTCATAGTCTATGGATGGTTTGTTTATTAGTTGAGTTTTTAATTGACTTAGAGACAAATTTGTTGTAAGCAAAAACAGAAACTCCATATATATGTGCATAGAGATAGGTATACATAATGTAATTGTCTATATACATCATTGTATTATGCACGTGACAAAACCTTAGGGTGTGCTTGTGTGGAGAGATTAGGATCAGGATAGGAAAACTACTCCAACTCACCTACCTTATCTCACGTTTGGTTGACGTTTTGATGATGAAAGTAGTAATCCCATTGGGATTTTATATCCTATATGCATGTGATTAAATAATCCCATTTGAATGTTGGGGGTGAGGGTTGAATATGTTCTTGTGAATAGGTGAAAGGTTGGACTTATGTGCAAACATCTACATTATCCTTCACAACTATAATTATGTTGTGTATAAAAAGGCAAAATTGATTTTTGACTTCTTTATAACTTTCCTTCCACTCGTATACCATTTAATGCCATCTTACCCTGATGGTTATCAAACACATGAGAAAAAGCATACATGGGAGAACATATATTCTGGAAAGCTATAAAGAAGATATTCTCCCAGGAGAACATCTCTGGGAGAAGTTAAAAGTACAGGACATCATCATTTTTGCTGAAAAGCTTTCTTGAGTTGGAAAAGATATGTTGCATTGTGATAAACCAAAAAAATATATGTACTTTTAAAACCCTCAAAGTCATATACTTTTGGTTCCGGTTTGCCTCGTACCGTCACTTCTCTCATATCATCATATCAAAGACTGAATCTGTTTGAATCAGATCCAATGATCTAGATTTTTAGCACATGAAACCCGATCAGTATTTTATTAATGAAATAGACTGTTGGATCTGATTTAAATAGATCCATATAGGGCATGTTTTGGCAGCCTTGGATCCGCTGGGATCCAAGGGATGGGGGGATGCGCGGATCCCGTGGATGAGATTCGTGCGTTTGGATCTGCGTCGGATCCTAGAAAATGGACGGATCCCATTTTTGGCGTCTCCTCTTCCCGAGCGGTCGCCGTTTTTGGACGGATTCGGGATCCCACGGATTCCGGATCCGCCCCTTGGCCAAACAGACCCATAATTAAAGTGATGGTATGAGAAAAGTGATCATATCCCCATGCTTTTAGCTTCCTCCAATATCTTGCGGAGATATCGCCCGAAGAAGTAACGATTAAGAGATTAGTAAGTGAATCATTCAGCAAAAATTTTAGTTTGTTTTTTAATAAGACTGAGATGCTAGCTATTCCTTCTTCCATGTGTTCGAGACGACATCCCATCACGCACACTGTGGAGCAAATGCATGGTGGAAGGCCACATTGGTGGATGCAGAGAGGCCCTCTTCATCACTGCTTTTAGGTCCCATCCCTTTCTTCTACAGTTTGCATGACATCAATGGCAGTGCTGGAACTAATCCTGCAATCTCCCGAACATGTGCGGACCTTGACAAACAGTGGTTTACTCCATCCAAGATAAAAAAGGTCACTGATTATTTTTAGCTGAGACTATTATCCCATCTTAGAGAGACAGATGTCCTGCATACTATATATCAACTATTGGTTAACAAATAAACTAATTTATTGGCCTTTGCTTGGATCTAAACTGCAATTCAGCATTTGCCCTTTGTTGGTTTATAAATAGATTAGAGTCGCCAATGATGCTAGACCCGAACCCAATGCCAAATGGTTTAACCCGCATTAATAAAATCAAATGGTTTAGATAACTGTTACCGCTCGTCATCGTTGAACCGCTAAGCATCCCACATATTCCTAAGGGTTTTCTCCTGCAGAAACCTGAACTGGGGATCATGTGTTTTTTTCTGAGAGAACTCTCGCCGTCAAGTAATTGAGAGAGAACTTTGAGAGGAAGAAGAAGATTAGTGGGAGAAAGAATTGTGAAGAGGAGTTCAAGAAGAATAAGAAGGAATTTGGACCGTAGACATACTATCATTGTTCTTGTAACAAGATCACATGAATCACGTAGAACATATCAGAAGATCGCAGGCTAACGAGTAAGTTCTCGTCATTGCTTGGTATTTATAAAGAGATTTCTACACCCTTCAATCTGCAATCCTCAAATACCTCAGGCACCGGAACCGACAAGTGATTGATCGGCCAGCTGGTGATGTTACATGGCCCGTCAGTGTTTGTTGGTGTGGAACACCGACGATGACGGAGACTCCGATAGGCTGGCTCATCATGCTAGGGACATCAAGACTCACATGTTACTTTTCTTTTCTTCTTTTTTTTGGTGTTAATTACATACATGTTCTTGAAAACCTTTGAATTTACACAATTGCCCCTAAATTCTCAAATTTATGAGGTTGCCTTTGAAAACATAAACAAATAACATATTTACCCTTTTGTTACCATCTGTTTGTAAAAGTGATTTGAACATGGTTTAACCATAATCCAATCATGTGAAATGTCTTAAATACCTTTCAGACTATTAAACGTCACATACATAAGTCTATATATTTAAGTTATTCTCGCGGTATTTTCATCAAAGGATATCGTTGGTTGGTTTATATATCCTACTTATCCTCGGGTTTTATCGCTAAAGCTAGGGTTTTGCTATGTGGCGACTGGAGTCCGAGTTAGGTTTCTCTCCGACAACGGTAGGTGAGGAGAAAGCCCGTTAATCGGTGATCAAGTAAATGTGCATTTGTGAAGAGAAATATTCATGAGGGTATTTAAGTAACTCCATCTATCGCCGTTAGCCTCAAACGACACCAAGAGGAGTATTCATTGGATATCCAATGGAAAGTAACTCTAGGGGTAAATATGTTATTTTTTTATGTTTTAAGGGATAACCTTGTAAATTTTAAGAATTTAAGGATAAATATGTAAATTTGAAGGTTTTTAGAGACATATGTAATTAACTCTTCTTCTTTTTTTGTAGGGAACATATAAGCCATAAAGGCTGATGAGCCTTGCCCCTAACTACAATAACCTACAAACAACCGTTCAAGCCCACAAGGGCATCTTCCATCGAGTCTATGATGTGTAGTATAGACCACTAAGCATCTCCTGGCTAGTTGCAACTTTGCTCGCTCGGTTCTGGATCAACTGCTGCTACTGGATTAGTCGGAGACGTCGGGGTGGCCTATTCACGACTTTGTTGCCGCTCCAACTGAGGCCTCATTGTCCACAAAGAAGACGAGGTTTAAGACTTTGGTGGCATATACATTTTGGTTGATATGGAAGGAGAGGAACAGAGTGGTCTTCGAGGGGGCCGGGGACTCGGCCAACATGGTGGCCATAAGGACACAACGGATGGTGGAGGAATTTAGTTGCAGGTGGTTTCGGATGGAGGGGGGAGGCTCAACACCATCCAAGGCAGTCAATGAGATTGCACGGTGTCGCATTAAGGTGGATGTGTTGTGGGGTGGAATGTGGGTGATGACTCTGGGTTTGTTGGTGAAGACCGCGATGGGGCGGCTTGGTGGGCGGATGGAAGACTCATCATGGTGGCATTGGTTGGCGAGGCCGAGATGCGCACTGTTATGGATGCTCTACATCAGGCAGGGAACAGAGGGCATCGTAGATGCTTTGTTCAATTGGAGTTCAGCTGAACTATGGAGATTCTAAATGGATGCAGGCTATCGCCTCCGGAGCTGGAAGTCCATGTAAAGGAGATATGGGCTACTATTTTGACTTTTGAGTTAGTCTTGTTTTGTTATATCACAAGATGTTGTAATGGGAAGACCGACAATGTAGCCAATATGGTTAGATCTAGTCGCTCAGTTGCTTTTGGTCCCGGGAGGGAGGCTACGGATCTAATATTTAGGACGTCTGATGTAAGTAGGGTTTCTTCTACTAATCTAGTCTTCGGGCTATCTCATCAGGGAAAAAAAAAAATCCTTTCATCTAGTCCTGGCCGGAAGACCGACCCACACATGTTAGGCATTGGGCTCTCCGAGGCCACCCATCCAAAACTAGCAGAATTGTCATAAGACTGCTCCGACAGAAAGCATAAACTCACAAGAACTAAGTAATTTACTTATTATCCTGTCAGAATAACAGCCATACCTGAAATAAATCACCTGAAAGTTAGTTGTGATATTTGCAGGGTAGATATTTTGTCAGTACTACCACTGGATGTGCATAGGTGAAAACTCGAAAATTCAGTACAATTGCCAAGTACAACCAAATTTTAGGGTCCAAAAAATATTTGGACAGATTAGATGAATTGCAGCAGAATCCCACTCTATTCCGGTATTGCTGGGCTTATGTAAAGTAAACAGGGAACACCGCCACGAACAACAAGGACATCACCTGCAAACCCACAGGAGCGGCGATTGTGTCATTCTACACTTCCTGTCCCACCAGCATAATACGATCCAATCAATTCTATATAACAAGACAGATCAAATAAAAAGGTTATTTGTCAACCTTCATACATCTTCAAGCTTTCAATGGCCACTGATAAGAATAGCCCCAGTTGAGATTCCACATGGCTGCAGTGCATGGCTTCTAGTGATTAATGCGTTCGTGGAACCTTCGCAGCTCAACATCTGTGAAGAAGAGTCAATGTAATTAGGTTAATTCAAGTGGATGCATATAAACTGTCAACCTCACCTCCACCCACTAAAATGAGACCTTCAATACTTAATTTGGGAAACCCATCAAGTAGGGTCCCATTTTCCATCAGATGATGAAGACGCACCTAGTTCATGACTTGCAAGAAGACAACTCACCGTGCTTTTGCTTTCACCTAAAAAGCAAAGACAAATGCACCATGAGAGCACACGGATGTGAGAGTTCAAGTATTTATAATCACTTTAAGATTTCAAAAGATACAAAGCTAGTTGGCT
>OY986973.1:11276385-11302009 GCA_963920575.1 Narthecium ossifragum
CAGATTCCCGCCTAAAATTTTATTTCCCGCCGAGAACTTCCAACCAAAACTTTGGCTACCAGCTGAAAAAGAGAGAGACAGAGAGAGACAGCCATCCCTCTCCCATCCCCCATCCCCCCATCCCCCATTCCACTCTCTCACTCCCCACGCCGTCGGCCATTTCCTCCTCTCCCTCCTCCTCTTCGTCGGTCGTTGCGGCTGCTTCTGGCCCTGCCCACACCCTCCTTGCCGCCTTCGTTACCTCGGTGCGGTGGGTTCCCCATCCCCTCTCCCGCGATCTTTCCACCCACAATGAGTCCCTACCAACTCTCACCTCCGCCTGGCCGTTGGAGAACGCCAAGGTGGCATTGCCATCTGGGACTTCCGATCCCGCTAGGTCTGTCAGCCCTTTCCTCTTCTCCCTCCTCTTCGTCGGCAGTCGCGGCCGCATCCCGCCCATCCCCCATCCCCCATCCCCCTCTCTCACTCTCTGTCTCCCCACGCCGTCGACCCCTCTCTCACTCTCTATCTCCCCTACGCCGTCAGTGTTGATCCTAACCGTGTTTTGATCATGCCAACATACATTAAATGATAAAATATATGTTTAATATTTATTACCCCTTTAATTGGAAATCTTAAATTCAATATTTAAGTCACCTTTGTACTGACAGTCGATGCATGGATCGACCGTGGGAATGTGACGGTCGATCCTCCATGGATAGACCGTGGGATTGAACGTTGCACGTTGGATGCACCATACTTGGCAATATACATTGTTGGCTCGCGGTCGATCGGTGCATCGACCGTGGGAAGCCATTTTCTTGACAGAGCCTGACGGACGATGCGGCGGTCGACCGTGCCGCATTTATGAAAAAAAGTGAAGAAGCGACGGTCGATTGGAGCATCGACCCTGGGAAGCCATTTTCTTGACAGAGACTGACGGACGATGCGACGGTCGATGCGGCGGTCGACCGTGGCGCATTTATGAAGAAAAGTGAAGAAGCGACTTCGATCCGAGCATCGACCCTGGGAAGCCATTTCCTTAACAGAGGCTGACGGACGATGTCATGGTCGACCGTGAGGCGTGACGGACGATGCATGGATCGACCGTCGATCAAAAGGCTGAGTTTTTATACATGACGGACGATACATGGATCGACCGCAAACAACGCGCAGAGTAAAAAAACTAGTCGTTGGAGAGTTGCAGAGAGCCGTTGGAGATCCTTGTTGAGCTGGTTGAAGCCCACATATAAGTAGCTCTATGTTGTAAACTTGCCACAACTTTTATCATTATTATTGAGATCATCTGAGCAAGTTTTAGAAAAGTTTTCTACTTATTCTATTTTGAGCTACAACCTTTGTAAACCTTCTTCAAGTGTGAAGAGGTACTTTGAGAGTTATTGAACAACAAGTGGCTGTAGTGTAAGGTCACCAAGCACCAGGAAGCTTGGAGGAAAAGCTTGTAAAGGATTTGCAAGTAGTGAAAACTCAAGGGGAGCCTTGAGAGAAGTGGACGTAGACCAAGAGTTGGGTCGAACCACTATAAAATCGGTGACATCTCTCTAACCTTCATTACTACTATTCTTGCATGCTATCTTATTTTAGTTTTCATTTCATCTACAAGCATTTAAGGTGTTAGCTCTCTCCTACCTGATTTTTCCATTAATCTAGTTTTTCGAAAAGAGTCCAATTCACCCCCCCTCTTGGACCTTCAATTGGTATCAGAGCAAGGTCTCTATTTTAGTGGTGTAACAACCCTTAGAGAATCCTATCTAGAGATGGAAAACATAGAGGGACAAGCTACAAATAGGCAATCATACTTCAATGGATCGAATTACACTTACTAGAAAACCAAGATGGAAATATTCATCTAGTCTATGGACTATGAGGCTTGGATGATAATAGAGGATGGACCCATTATTTCCATGAAGATCATTGAGGGAAAAGAAGTTCCAAAAACTAAAAGTGAGTATACCCCAGCTGACTTAAGGAGCCTCCAAATCAATGCCTAGGCCAAAAACTACTTATTTTGTGCTCTTAGTTCAAATGAGTTTAATAGAGTTTCCGGATGCAAATCGGCTAAAGAAATATAGGAAAAACTTGAGGTTACATATGAGGAAACTAGCCGGGTTAAAGAGTCTAAGATAAGTATGCTTGTACATGAGTATAAACTATTTTGCATGAAGAATGATGAAACCATTAGTGAGATGTTTACATGTTTTACTAACATATTAAATATGCTTGAATCTCTTGGAAGAATTTATGCTAACGATGACGTTGTGAGGAAGATTCTTAGGTGTCTACCTAAGTCTTGGGATCCTAAAGTGACAGCGATCGAAGAAGCCAAGGATCTATCCAAGTTGTCACTAGATGAGCTCATGGGTTCCCTCATGACCTATGAGATGAACCTGAAGAGAAGCAACGAAGAGGGAGATAAAAAGAAGAAGACGGTTGCTTTCAAGTGATCTAGCAAAGACTCATCCGATTCAAGTGAAGGAGATGACGATGAGGAGTTGGCGATGATATCAAGAAGAATACAAAAGATCTTCAAGTGCCAAGGAGGAAAGAAATTCTTCAAGAAAAAATTCTTTAAAAGTGAAAAGTACAATCCTACCTCTTCTAACTCAAATGAAATCATATGTTATGAGTGTAGAAAACCCGGACACTACAAGTCTGATTGCCCTCAACTCAAGAAGCCAACAAAGAAGAAGTTCAACAAAAAGAAGGCAATGATGGCTACTTGGGGAGGAAGTGATGTGGAGACCTCATCCGATGAAGAAAAACAAGAGGTAGCCAACATATGCTTAATGGCACATGGAGATGAGGAACAAGAAGAAAATGAGGAAGAGGATGAGCTTGCATTTGAAGAACCTTTTGATGCTTATCATGCTTTAGCTAATGATTTCAAAGTCCTTAAAAAGAAATACTATGCTACTTGTAAGGACTTGAAGAAAGTAGAAGAAGAAAAAGTAGATGCTATGCATAGGATTGGAACTTTAGAAAAGGAAAACAAATGTATGCTAGACAACAAGTCTTGTGACACAAATGACACACTTGAGGATGAACACAAGGACACTCAATATGAGCTCACCATATTGAAGAACAAAAACTATGATATGCAAAGGGAACTTATCTTCTTGAGGAAATCCAAGAGAGATCTCACTCTTGAGGTAAATGATTTAAAAATCACTATAGCTAAATTCGTGAAGAGTAGAGACAAGTTAGGTGAGATCCTTGATAGCCAAAGAAACTCTTTAAACAGGGAAGGAATTGGCTACAACCGTAGGAAGGTGAACAACCAAAAGAAGACTAACTTTGTTAAAGCTTCTTCTCATCCTCCTAGGGTAGCACAAGCACCTATATGTCATTATTGTTGCAAATTAGGTCACACTGCACCTAATTGCTATCTAATGAGGCATACTAATGTTAATAAAATTTGGGCTCCTAGACATTCATCTTCTTCTCTTATGCATAGTACTAATGCAAATGGATCCAAAAAGATTTGGGTACCAAAAATCAAGGTTTGATCTCTTATTTGTAGGAATGCATGAGATCCAAGATCAAGACCAACACAAAGGCTAAAAGATGGTACCTTGATAGTGGTTGCTCAAGACACATGACAGGAGAAAGGAGCATGTTCTCAACCTTCCAATCCAAAGATAGAGGAATGGTGACCTTTGGAGACAATGCAAAAGGAAAAATAATTGGCATTAGCAATATTGGTTAAACCTCTTCCACTATTATTGAAAATGTTCTTTTGGTTGATGGTTTGAAACATAATTTGCTTAGTATCAGTCAATTATGTGATAGAGGTAACAAAGTTATTTTTGAAGATTCAAAATGCTATGTTAAGATTGCTATTAATGATAAAATCATACTAGTTGGTCATCGTGATGGTAATGTGTATACATTTTATCTTAATGATCTTATTTGCCATGATGATTTATGTCATAGTGCTTTAAATGATAATTCTTGGTTATGGCTTAGGAGACTTGGACATGCTCACATGGATTTAATTTCCAAACTCTCTCGAAAAGACCTTGTTCTTGGACTTCCTAAGATCAAATTCGAGAAAGATAAGATTTGTGATGCATGTCAAAGAGGAAAACAAGTAAAATCCTCTTTCAAGTCTAAAGATATAGTTTCTACACAAGAGCACTAGAACTCATTCATATGGACCTTTTGGGCCTACTAAACCAACTAGCTTAGGTGGTAGCTCATATGGGTTTGTTTTAGTAGATGACTACACTAGATACACTTGGGTGATTTTCCTTTCACACAAAGATGAAGTCTTTGAGGAATTCACTAACTTTTATAGAAGAGTCCAAAATGAGAAAGGTATTCTCATTACATGCATTAGAAGTGACCATGGAGGAGAATTCAAGAATTCCCATCTAGAAAAGTTTTACAATGACAACGGGATTTCCCATAACTTCTCTTCACCTAGAACCCCTCAACAAAATTGTGTTGTTGAAAGGAAAAATAGAACCCTACAAGACATGGCTAGAACTCTATTATGTGAAAATAATCTTCCTAAGTATTTTTGGGCCGAAGCAATTAATACTTCTTGCCATGTGATAATTAGAGTAACTTTGAGACCCATTTTGAAGAAAACCCCTTATGAGCTTTGGAAAGGAAGAATTCCAAATATTGGGTACTTTAGAGCTTTTGGTTGCAAATGTTTTATCTTGAACAATGGCAAGGATAATCTTGGAAAATTTGATGCTAGATCCGATGAAAGAGTTTTTCTTGGATACTCGGAGAGAAGCAAAAGTTATAGAATCTTCAATAAAAGGACCTTGGTAGTTGAAGAATGAATGCATGTTACATTTGATGAAATGATTTTAATTCCTAGTAGAATTGATAATGGTAAAGATGAGGAAATCCCAAATGATAAATCAAAAGATTTATTGGATGAAACCCAAAATGATGTTGAAGAATTGAATGATAGATTTGAAGAATCCCTTGAGATTATACCTAGTGATCAACATCATGATTTGCCTAAAGATTGGAAATATGCATCCTCACACCCAAAGGAATTAATTATTGGTGAACCATCAAAAGGAATACAAAGCAGTTTTTCATTGAACACTTGTGCAAATCTAGCCTTCCTATCTCAAATTGAGCCCAAAACGATTGAGGAAGCACTAGAGGATGATCATTGGATCTTAGCAATGCAAGAAGAGTTGAATCGATTTGAAATAAATAAATTTTGGAATTTGGTACCTAGACCTTATAATCATCCCGTTATTGGCACTAAATGGGTTTTTAGAAACAAAATGAAAGAATCGGGGACAATTACAAGGAATAAAGCTAGACTTGTTGAAAAAGGGTTCAATCAACAAGAAGTAATTGATTTTGATGAGACTTTTGCACCGGTAGCTAGACTTGAGCCAATAAGACTACTTCTAGCTTCTGCATCTTACAAAGATTTCAAATTATATCAAATGGATGTTAAAAGTGTCATCTTGAATGGTTTACTAAATGAAGAAGTCTATGTTGAACAACCCTCCGGTTTTGAAGACTTCAAATTGAGAGATCATGTATTCAAACTCACTAAAGCCTTGTATGGATTAAAACAAGCTCTTTGAGCTTGGTATGAAAGGCTTAGCAAATTCTTGATGGATAATGATTTTTGTACAGGAAAAATTGATACTACATTATTTACCAAATCAAAAGACAAAGATTTGCTCTTGGTTCAAATTTATGTTGATGATATTATTTTTGGTTCTACAAATGATAAACTTTGTGAAGAATTTGCCATATTTATGCAAAGTGAGTTTGAGATGAGTTTGATGGGTGAACTAAATTATTTTCTTGGTTTACAAATCATGCAAACTCGAGAAGGAATCTTTGTTAATCAAGCCATATATACTAGAGACCTACTCAAGAAATATGATTTTGTTGAATCCAAAATTTAAAGAACCCCCATGTGTACAACACTCAAATTAGACAACGATGAAGATGGGAAACCCGTTGAACAAACACATTATAGAGGGGTGATTGGTTCTCTACTTTATTTGACTGGTAGTAGACCGGACATCATGTTTAGTGTTTACCTTTGTGCTAGATATCAATCTTGTCCTAAGGAATCTCATTTGGTTGCGGTCAAGAGGATCTTTAGATATCTAATAGGAACCCAAAATTATGGTTTGTGGTATCCTAGAATATCATCTTTTGATCTAATTGGCTACTCCGATGCGGATTTTGCTGGATGTAGGCTTGATAGAAAAAAAACACAAGTGGTACATGTCACTTGTTTCTTGGTTCTCCAAGAAGCAACATTCAGTTGCTTTATCCACCGCTGAAGCGGAATACATTGCGACGGGTAGTTGTTGTGCACAATTACTTTGGATGAAAATGCAATTGATAGATTATAACATACATGTAGGCAAAATGCCCATTAGATGTGACAAGACTAATGCCATAAGTGTATCAAAAAATCCCATCCTACATTCTAGAACAAAGCACATAGAAATTCGACACCATTTCCTTCGTGATCACACACAAAAAGGAGATATAGCACTTGAATTTGTTAGCACCGAGCATCAAATTGCCGATATTCTAACCAAACCCTTGAGTGAAGACAGATTTCTATATCTACTAAGGGAGCTCGGGATGTCCAATGGATGTCCAAAATAAAGGAGCTAAAAGGAAAAGGTATGGTCACCTCTTTATCTGTTTTTCATTTCATATCCAACTTGAATGCTAAATTTTGGTAAATTAATTGAATATCATGATTGATGAGTGTTTTTAGCTCATAATATTTAGTTACACGTGTATGCAAAGCTTTGTGATGTTTTGATTTAAAAATGATTTTAAATTTAATTTCAAAACTCACTTTCTGGAACTGACGGTCGATCCAGACTTCCTGACGGTCAACCGTGCGTACATTCACACTGGACGGTCAACCGCCAACTTTCTCGGATCGACCGTGCAACTTAAATACTACACATATTGCTCGCGACGGTCGACCGCCAACTTCTTACGGTCGACCGCCACGGATCGTGTGACAATAAGTGAGGGCTTTTCAGTCATTTTCACTTTAATCTCCCCTTATAACTCCCGATCAACCCTTCATTTCTTCTCCTGGTTCGACCATGCCCTAGCCTCTTCAACGACCACAGCCCACTGCTCCTCCTCTCTCAAAACCATGATCTACTCTTCCCCTCTCAAAACGATGCCTCACACCAAGAATGTCAGCCCTCCTCCACCTGAGGAACCAAGTCAAGCTGGGAAAAGGAAGACCGCAGTAGCACAGCAAAAGACCGGGTCGAAGAAAACCAGAGGTTCGCATGGCAGTTCTTCTTCTAATCCTCTACCTACTCCTTCCTACGATGACTACCTCTTCCTAGATAAGGATAGGTATAACTCCTGGCCTGAATTTAAGAATAAGTTTGTTGTCTCGGGTAGAGCTCTTCAATTACCTATAGGAAAGGAATATGTAGTTGAACAATTTTTCACTGATATGGGTTGGAAGAAATACTTAGAGATGCCTCAGTACATTTATCCCGAAATGGTTAGATATTTCTATTGCAATATGACTGAGGATATTGATGATGAAGGATGTGTGGCCCTTAGTAGCTATATCTATGGAAATGAGTTCAAAATTACCATAGAATGGTTGAATGAGTTACTAGATGCACCAAATCAAGGAGAGTGCATTTACTTTACTTCCTATGAGGACCTCAACCGAATTGATAAGGATAAACAAGGTAGAAAGGCAATCCTTAAGGCTCTCCTAGTTGACAAAAACCCTATAGAATTAAATAGCCTACACCAACATTTTAGGGAGCTTGCTCACTTTCTAGGAACAAATCTTTCTCCTAAGCTTGGCCACCATGATCACTTGAAGCCCATCCATGCCTATGTTCTTTCTTGCATGGTTAGGAAGAAGCCTCTAAACCTAGGTTATCTCCTTATCAAGGAGATGCTTAACCTTAATGCTAGGCAATCATTATCTTTTGGGGGGCTTCTAACAAGATTTTTCCAAGCCCTTACCCTCAACCTAGCAGTTGACGAACGAAAACCCCTTTCTCAACCCTTCAACAAATCTACCTACAAAAGGATGAAGGCCGCCAAACGAGCTTTAGGACTCGGTTTTCCTGATATCAGTGGTGATGAAGAAGATGAGCATCAAGAAGAGCATGATGAGGAAAATCAAGGGGGAGAAGAAGATGCGCCCAGAATTCAAGGTGAATCCTCCAGTAGCCGAGCTCATCGCAACACGACACAAAGACTTGATGAGCTTGAACCAAGATTGGGAAGAATGGAAGTAAGTCTAGGTGACATCAAGACTTCCCAAACAACAATCACCGAAGATCAAGTCAAGATGTCCAAGCAACTTGAAGACATTTTTGCATATATCAAAACTAAATTCCCACCTATCAGACCTTCAGTTGATTGATCCTAAATCCCCATCTTTCTTACCTCTTTTTGATGATGCCAAAGGGGGAGAAATAGTGTGATGAATGAATGTTGAACAATAGCCCTACATTTCATATCTTTACTCTTGTATTTTGGAAAACCTTGTTTTGAAATGAAAGTCTTGTAAATCCAAAGTTTTCCGAATGATTTTAAATGGAAGTATTGTATGCAAATGTTGGAATCTATAGAATGAAAGGCAAATGTGTTTGGATATTGTTATGATATACTAGTACAATGTTTTAATCTCAATGTTCAATATGAAATCACTTCATGAAAGCGTAAATGTTATTATTGAAAAGAAGTGAACATACTAAAATCCAAATTATTCTGTCAACATATCTTAAATGGAACTTTTAATACCATTTTAGAGATATATGACTTATGTGCATCTTGATAATTCACTTTAGAACACATTTCTTGAAAGAAATAGATGCATTGATTAAGGGGGAGTCAAAATATTTTATCATCACATTTAAAAGTATTGTCATCATCAAAAAGGGAGAGATTGTTGATCCTAACCTTGTTTTGATGATGCCAATATACATTAAATGATGAAATATATGTTTAATATTTATTACCCCTTTAATTGGAAATCTTAAATTCAATATTTAAGTCACATTTGTACTGACGGTCGATGCATGGATCGACCGTAGGAATGAGACGGTCGATCCATGGATCGACCGTGGGGTTGCACGTTGGATGCACCATACTTGGCAATATGCATCGTTGGCTCACGGTCGATCGGTGCATCGACCGTAGGAAGCCATTTTCTTGCCAGAGCCTGACGAACGATGCGACGGTCGATCGGAGCATCGACCCTGGGAAGCCATTTTCTTGACAGAGACTGACGGACGATGTCACGGTCGATCGTGAGGCGTGACAGACGATGCATGGATCGACCGTCGATCAAAAGGCTGAGTTTTTATACATGACGGACGATGCATGGATCGACCGTCAGCAACGCGCAGAGTAAAAAAACTAGCCGTTGGAGAGTTGCAGAGAGCCGTTGGAGCTGCTTGTTGAGCTGGTTGAAGCCCACATATAAGTAGCTCTATGTTGTAAATTTGCCACAACTTTTATCATTATTATTGACATCATCTGAGCAAGTCTTAGAAAAGTTTTCTACTTATTCTCTTTTGAGCGACAACCTTTGTAAACCTTCTTCAAGTGTGAAGAGGTACTTTGAGAGTTATTGAACAGCAAGTGGCTGTGAGTGTAAGGTCACCAAGCACCAGGAAGCTTGGAGGAAAAGCTTGTAAAAGATTTGTAAGTAGTGGAACCTCAAGGGGAGCCTTGAGAGAAGTGGACGTAGACCAAGAGTTGGGTCGAACCACTATAAAATCGGTGCCATCTCTCTAACCTTCATTACTACTATTCTTGCATTCTATCTTGTTTTAGTTTTCATTTCATCTACAAGCATTTACGGTGTTAGCTCTCTCCTACCTTATTTTTCCATTAATATAGTTTTTCGAAAAGAGTCCAATTCACCCCCCTCTTGGACCTTCAGTCAGCCCCTCTCTCACTCTGGGAGATCGTGAATCATCAGGGTTGAGGGATTTGGGTTCTTTGCAATTCACCAATGAGGACGCCATCGAGGGGATGAATGGTGATCTTTCTCGGACGGTGGAAGGGCTCGATGGAGACGACACGACTGCCATGGAGGATCAAAAAGTCATAGAAGTGGGCAGGGATGGATTCTAGGCTCTTAGATCGGAGGGTCTCCTTCGCCGCCGCCTCCAGCGATCCCCCCGATGGCTGCCAATGCCTCTCCATCGCATCCTCACGGATCCAAAGACGAAGATAAGAACCCTTCTTATGACGCCGATGAGGACTCCGACAGAGTTGATGGCAGAATGTAAGTAGAGGCACAATAGTTTTACAATGATTTTCAACCAATTTTTCCCGATTTTGATTGGGTTTTATTTCATAGGGACGGTTGCTCTGCTTTGGGCACCTTTTTTTCCGGATTTTGATTGGGTTTTACAATGCTTTAGTTATGGATTTTGATTGATTGGTTTGCCAATCAATACCCGTTGAGATGCAAATGGAGCCGTTACGCATGAAAATGTCCAATGATGCATCCATCCTCCTTTTTTATTTTGACAATCACTCAATTCACTTTTTGCATGGATCCCCTCTTTTTTATTTTGACCCTACTTTGATTTTTCATCTGAGTTGTCAACATATGTGTTCCATCTAAGAAATGCTTTGCCTTTTGTTGGATATGTATTGATGGATGTTTCTTTTCATGGCATCCAGTATTCTTCTGCTCTTTTTTCCCTTAATTTTGTGGTTTCTTCAGTCACATTGTAGGTTGGTGTTGTTTCTTCTATCGGACTCCACTTCTTAGATGTATCAGAAGGAATTCGTATATTTCAATTATGTGTTGCACTTCTACATCTTTTTCCCAAGAGAATAGCATTGCAGCCAACATTCCAAAGGTATCTGTAAGATTTTTCCTACATAAAACCGATGTCATTGCTGCAAAATTCTCCTTCTCCTACCACCCGGTATACTTTGTTTAATTTGGGGAGGGGGGGATTGGATTTCTATATAGGGTAGGTTTATGGGGCTTTCTATTTGTTGCAAGTTTAAAATTGGGTCCTTTTAAGGTTTTGGAGTTTCAATTTGGAGGAGACTGAGAAGTGCCAGGTGAGTTTTTTTTAGGGTAAATTACATTTTCGTCCCTCAAGTTTCATCAAAGTAACGTTTAAGTCCCTAATTTTTTTTAAGTTTCAATTGGGTCCCTACAGCCTCCTATTCATCACAATGTGGGACATCTGCCTGACGCCGTCTCTATACTTAACGGCTAGGGTGTCACATGACTGCACGTGATGGAAGTTAAGGGACTAAAACGTTACTTTGATGAAAGTTAAGGGACTAAAACGTTACTTCCATCTGCACGGCATCCATCACGTGCGGTCACGTGACACCCTAGCTGTTAAGAATAGTGACGGCGTCAGGCAGATGTCCCACATTGTGACGAAAAGGAGACTGTAGGGACCCAATTGAAACTTATAAAAGATTAGGGACTTAAACGTTACTTCGATGAAACTTTAGGGACGAAAAAGGTAATTTCCCCTTTTTTTATGTCGTGTAATGAAGCACTAATGCTTTTTGCTATCTACATTTGCTATATATCTCTGCTAGGTAACAGGTTCTGGAGTAATCCACTCAACACATTACCTTTGTTTTGTACCCATATTGGCTTTATTTGTTTGCCTGGTAGAAAACAACCTGATAGTCTCCTAATAGATTTGTTTTTTTTTTGTTTTTTGCTATTATGGCTGACATCTGGAGGACCTATCTGAGCAATTGTTATATACATAATTCTTTGATTTTCCCAATAATGGTAGATACGACTCTTTTAGCAGCCAGTTTTCCAAAAAACTTATGATTCATATGATTCTGATCTAAAATGCTCCAGTTATGGATCTAAGGGTGGCTACTCTGTTCTGAACTTAAGAGCAGTAATTAGGATGGGTTTTTATTGATTGAGCAATAATTAATTTCAATTCAGTTTTTGATGAATATTTCTTTAGTATTCACAAAAATCTCCCTTGGATATCGTACTCTCATATTTCATCTTCGTTCCTTGCGCACGTAATTGAAGAACAAAAAAAAAAGGATTAATGCGATTGCGGAGGTGAAGGATAATCCACTTCTTTGTCCGAGAAGCCTCTAAATCTCCAAGAAGCTCATATCGAGAACCCCATTTCTTTCTTGCGTTCGTCACCCGAAATAGAGGTAACCCTAATTCCTGCGCTTCGTTCTTGATCATAGCAATCGGGTTGTCCTGCATGTCAATTGCTAGGTTTTCTGTTTTGTAGAAAGTATTGATTTTTTGTGATTATTGAATCATTTCTTTTGTTGGTAATTTTCTGGACTATCTCTTAACATCCAAGAATTGGAGATTTTTATGGTATATTGGGATTGAAAACTTGGCACGAATAACAACATTAAAAACAGGAATGAAGAAAAGCGTGAACTTGGGATTATTATCAATTGAATTTAAGGAGGCAAGCCAAGATTGGTTCTTTTAATTTCAATTGTCATGTTTGGTTCTTTTAATTGCTTTCAATAAGCTAACATGAGTTTCGTGTTTTCCGCACCTAAGTTGAAAGTTTAGACATAGTGTTGTAATTTGTTATTTGACTATTCTGCTGCTTATTTTCAAACAATTGGCTAGATGAATTGAGGTTTTGCATATACAAAATAGTCCCTTAGTCATAGGATGGAAATGCATCTATGTTATTAAGTTTTTGAGTAATTTAAGGAAGATTCTGCTTAAATTGCAATTAATATTCTTCTAAAATCTGCAAGTCATCAAAATCTTCTTTCTTGAGAGCAAGATGCCTATGTTTTGCTGTTCTTTTATGCTTGCTAATAGCCTGGCTTTGGAGGTGAGATGTCAGTCTGTAGTCATGCCATGCTCAGCCACCTCCATTAATTCAAATAGTCCTATATATGTGATGTTAAGGGATGATAAGCTTTTCTCCTTAAGATTATCGGTCATGGTGATAGTATCCTCGGATCAAAACAGAATACAATATTGTTGTTCTTTTGTTAAGATATGTTGCTTTTAATCCACCCTAAAGTAACTGTTGAATTGCTCGAATAGCGCTAATTAGCTTTTATGCTAATAAGCTGCATTGAGTAGCTTTTATTGTTGAGTTACACAGATAAAACTTTGCAATATGAAGGAGCTGATAGATGGTGATTGGTGCTGCAGCCAAGAGGAAAAATGATCAAAGCACTCTAGGTGATTGATTCTATTCGTAGCCTACTGAGCTTTTCTTTCTTTTCCATCTGTGGGCATGTTTGTTTAGTTTCACAGGGATAAGATGTTCTTGGTAAGCAATTTTATGTTCATCAAATACTTGAGAAGACTTGGTGTAGGATTTGTAGATCAAGAAGTACTTGGTGCAACTCATATATGAAGTTTATGTTCATAACTCGGTACTTTTATTCATCAATTTTATGTTCATCGAATATTTTGTTGCACTTCACTCCTATATTTCTAAGACAATGGAATTTCTAATAAAAAGTTTTAGCTGCATTCGCAAATATTTGGTGGAATTCATGCTGCACATTGAAAGTTATATTGCTGTTCGGGGCTTCACTGTTCGGGCTTCCTACCTAACTGAGGATCGAGATGAATAGGTAGGAAGCCCAAACGATGATCATGTAGTCACTTTTAGATGTTTCCTAGCTTTATATTTAGTCCCCATTTATTTGGTGGAAACTAGATATAGATGTTAAGAAATTTAGCGCATTGGTTTTTTTTATGCTAATTATTAAACTATCTATCAAGAAGCCATTCATTATGCTCTTTATTTTATTTTCCCTTGATTGGAGTTTTTTCTTTGTAGGATCATTGTTTGGTTGTTGTTTTGCATGGTTAGCAGGAGGGCTGACTTCCGGTAAGCATTAATTGTGTGATTAGGTATGTTTCTTATATGTGAGTTCTTGACATCTGACTTTGCATTGATTTGGTTCCCACTTCTCATTTCTGGCTTTTCTTCCTAATTTTGCACCATGATTTCCATGTTTAATTTGTGCTACTGGGTCTTCCCTTCTCTCCCTTTAATTTCTTTCTTTTAGAGATATAAATAAGTCCTGATCAGTTTATATTGCAATATTCCATTACTACTACAAGTCCAAGATAGACATCATGCACAATCTTCTTCTTTGCTTTTTTAGTATAAGGCCTTTTTTTGGTTTTGAATGAGTTGGAGCTTAATCAAAGCTAGAAGAACAGTGGCTAACATAGAAGAGGTCAACTAATACCCTCTGCCTGCAAGGAAGCAACATCAAATTATTTCATTTGCTTAATTATTAGGACCGCAAAACTGATGATTGGAAGCCTTTGCTTATCCCCTTCGACCTAATTAGTAGAGGCCTTTAAATTAGAGCATGTGAATGGCTTTCATGTTGTATATTCAGAATTTGAATCCATTTGGATATTATCAAAATTTGTATTCCAATGATTATGACACCCATGGGTTCGCAGTCAAGCTTAACTCTCCAATTTGTGCTGTCTGAGTGTTCATAGTATTGCATATCACATGCTTGATATTGGTCCACCAGAATTTTCATTGAAGGATATGAGATCCATGTATGTCAGTGGCATTTTAATTCAGCAAAGAAGAGTATTAGTAATTTTTTCAACTGCTCCATAACTGATGCTCAAAGGAAAAACCAACAAGATCAGATTGAAAACGACTTTCCTTTGCCTACAAAGATTCTTGTACGCTTCTCTTGCATTGGGCGAAACAAAAAATTGCACCACCTTTGATATCACTACTTGGATTGCTTTTTTGTTTCGACTTGATCCCCATGAGCATGATTTCTTACCTTAGTATGTTACATTGAAATGTGCATTGTGCACCTCAGGCAGTTAGTATCTTACCTTGAAATATGACTACTTGGATTGGTTTTTTGGATAGGCTTGTTGAGGGATATTCCTGAGTTTGTTCGTTGAGGCATTGTGCTCTTTAGGCAGTTAGTTCCTCTTTTCATGCTTTGCATGAAGATGTTATGTCTGATAGGTTACGATATAGCTGGATTATTGTGAAATCAAAATCTCTGTATTTTTTTCCCTTTGAAGTTGTGGTTTGTGGGGATAATGTTGTATTTGAGGAAGTTGTGGTTTGTGGGGACAAGGTTTGCCTCGGGGATAATATTCGCCTCTTTTATATTGTAATTTAATTTTTATATTTGATGAATGTCGTAGAAATGTCTCATTTAGCCCTTGATACAGGAGAGATTTTGCTGAAATTTTCTAAAAGAAACCCTAAATATCCGTGTCGTAGGCACGGGCATTCACTAGTATAATATAAGAAAGAGCGGTTTTTGAAATGTCTTGAACTATAAACATAAATAGCGGTCCAGATTTATGTCCAAACAAATCCAACGCTCCAAATTCCATCATCAACTTTGAGATTCCCACTCAAAATTTCATTCCCACCAAAAACTCCCGCCTAAACTTTCATCTGTCTCCACCGAATACCAGTTAAACATAAAAGTGAGAGAGAGGGGATGGGATGTGACTGAATAACCAGCCATCCCGTCCCTCTCTATTCATCTCTCATCTCGCCCATCCCTTTGAGATCTCGCCCATGCCGTCGACCCCACTGCACGCCGTCGGCCACGCACAACCCCGTCAGCCTCGCCCCACGCCGTCACCCACACCTCCTTTGTCTTCTCGTCGGGACACCGTCCCGAGCTCCCTCTCTCATCTCTCCTCTCTCTCTTCTCCGCTCCTCTAACCTCGCCAACTGCCTGAACGCCGACGCCCAGGCAAAGGGTCGCTCAAAGTAGACAGGAGCTAGGGATGCGCCTCAAGTAACCTCCGATGATGTCACCGCCTCTCTGCCTCATGATCCGCAGCACCCCATGGTCCTCGACCTCCCCGACATTGATCGCCTCTTTCTCGTCGTCCCCACCATTTCCCTCGCCCGCACGCTCACCGTCCTCTCCTCAATGCCAGTGGACCCCGTGGTGGACCTAGGGATCAAGATCCTGAGGTCGAGAGCGGTGATGGAGAGTCGGATCAGGTGGCGAGTAGCTCTGGGACTGGTGCGCGCGATGGTGTATGACCAGTTCTGCGCAAGGAAGGGGGTGGAGGAGGCCGGGAGGACGCGAGGGGGTTGTGGGAGCTAGGAATGCGCCTCGAGTAGCTTCTGATGACGTCGCCGCCTCTCTCCCTCGCGATACGCAACACCCCACGGTCCTCGACCTTTTCGACATCGATTGCTACTATTGATAGCAGAGAAGATCATGGTTGCCTCCTCCGTCCTCTCTTGCGACCCTGAAACTCCCATGCCCTTCCTCGACTGTGATCGCGGTTGCCCACCTCCGTCCTCGTCTGTGACTGAGGTCAACCGTCGTTGACCATCTTCCTCTCCGCTGTCGAACTCGACCCACCCCAGATCCTGCCTCGCCGTAGCCGTCGCCTCGAGTAGCCTTGCAACCGTTGCCTCGCTGTTGTCGGCGCCCCTCTCGGCGCCCCAAGTAGCCTCGCCATTGTCTCACGCCGGCGCCCCACGTGGCCTCACCACCACCTCTCCGACCTCCTAAAGGACCCCCACATCTCCAGCTACAATTGTTGCGCCAACACTGTCTCGCGCCAGCGCCCCTGGCGGCGCCCTAAGTAGCCTCACCACTACCTCTCCGACTGCCTGAAGGCCCCTCCCACATGTCCTTGCCTCTCGGTGGCTCTTCTTCTTCTTCACTCTAAACCCACCGCACCACGACCTCGGATCAACAACGGTGGCAGCAAGCAGCCATCGGTGACGTCGCTTCTCCTTCTTATCTGTGAGTGTAATTGATTGGATTAGTTGATGGGTTTTGCTACAATTTCATGGTTACGTTGAAATTTGGGTGCAACTGCTTCTATTTTTTGCAATTTGTTTGTGAAATTTTGCTGGGTTTTGCTGCAATTTCTCTTTCCCCCCTCTTTTGTATGGTTGAAACCAATATTTTGGTGAAATTTGGCTCGGTTTTGCTGAAATTTCCCTTTTTATTTCCTCTTTTGTATTTTTAAAACTGATTTTATTTTTCCTCTTGATCTCTAATGCACCTCTCAAATCGCAGAAGTAATCCTCTCCATTCTTAAGTACATCTATTGTTGGATTTCCTCGCGAGGGTAATGCTATTTGGACAGGATCTGGTGCGTGTTTGGGGAACTTGGTGATTCTTGGTGGAAGGTGGTTTCTTTGTTTTTTCGGTGTTTCTTTGTGCAGATTGATAACATGTATGTGAAGCGCCGTGGAGGTTTCTGAAGTGCAGGTCAAAGGGGTAGTCTAAGTTTCCTCCTCCAATGACCCAAGAACGTGACTATTTTTTGGTAATGTTTTACTTCTCTTTTGTTCCCTGTCATGTTCCCTACCCTTTACTATTAATCATTCAGTTTGAGATGTGATAGATAAATTGAGCCTGAAATATTATTTCCACACATTTGGGCCTCTTTTGTGATAGAGTGTGGCACTTAGATTTAGTTTGACTATTTTGCGATAGATAAATTCATTTCAGTCTGGTATGTTTGCTATTGCTGCCCAAATAATCAAAAGCCAGTTATAATTTCTAGTTCAAGAGAATTTTACGGTTCGTGATTCTGAGTTTCCTAGAGGAAGTTACGGCAATTTTAATACGAATGGCGCAGTCTGGATGGCAAAACAGTAAATACTCAGGAAAGAAAGATCGATCCTTCTCCCTAGTAGGATCGATCCTTCTACGCGCAGACCTGACAGAACGCATACTTTTCAGATGATCTCAGTAGGATTGATCCTACTATCCATCCTACTGAGCAGGATCGATCCTACACCCATGGAAGGATCGATCCGACTCGGGCGTAGCCAGAAATTGAAGATTTTGATGCAACAAATCGATCCTCTATGGAAGGATCGATCCTACTGACCCAGTGAAGAAAATCAATGGTTTAGATCTAATCCAAGGATGGAGAGACTTTAGGCTATAAATAGGACTCTTTCTAGGGTTTGAGAGGGGCTTTTTGGTAGCGTTTGGAGGAGAGGAGACTGGTTCCAGACTTGGTTTTCTTTTCTTTTTCTCATCTTATTTCTTCTTTATTTATTCATTAGTTTTGTTGCCCTCATGATGAACATGTGTGGCTAGTTCTTCTCTAAGGTACCGATGTAGCCCTAACTGAATCATTCTATGTTATTAGATCATGATTATTTAATGAGTTTATTTTCCTTGTTTCATTCATTATTATAGCTGATATCTTAAATACCTTTATCTGGCCAATAGAAGTATTATAGATTGTTTTATGTGAGATTGGGCGAGGGTTCATTCCCTAATCTTGTAGGATCTATGAATGAATGAGTTTATGTCAAAGCCGGGTTCAAGCTAAGACTATTCTTGGTTCATGATTGTTCTTCAGAGCTTAATGGATTCTTGGTTAACACTTAGTTATGGGTTCATTAGCTAAGGTTAATTGAGGGTACTTGGTGAAGACCGCGGCCGAACGGATCATCATACCGAAAGAACGAACCCGTGGAATTAAACTGAGATCTTGATTGATTCAATGCATAGAATAAGGATGTTATGGTGAAATCGGAACCTTAGTATTCATCCATCATATTTCCATCGTTTTCTTATTTCGTTATTAGATCATCTATTTTCGAGACTTCATATTTCTTATTTTCCCTTCCTTATTTTCTTTCTTTTCTGTTCTTTAGCATTTTACTCTAATAATCTCTACAAATCTCTGTGGATATGATACTTGTATTGCTACTATACTGATCACACCGATTCGTATACTTGCGAGATATAAAATTTATTCATCAATAGGTCTTTTAATTCACCGTGTCAGTAGAGTCATTACAAAATCACCGACGAGTTCAATTAAAACATGCTATGATCGTCGCACAGACACGTTCCATGCAAGGTAAGGGAGTTGCTTTATGAAACAAAGAACATATTTTCCCATTTTTCTCAGTTGAGTATATTGTGTTTGTCAGGATAGGTGAAATCATGACATTAAAGTTCTTACATATTGTGTTGTCCCATAATGCTTGAGATATATGAATGCTTCTACACAACTTCCAGTTATTTCTGGTTGAATAGGTACCTACCGCACGGGAGAAGGGCCATGATATGAGTAGATCCGACTTGACCAACTGGACCCACGTCCAGAAGAGGACCCAAACGGATTTAGCCTCTTTCCTAGTTTGACTTGGACTTTCCTAGTTCAAAATAGAGTATTTAATTAGGATTTGTTATTGGTCTTTTATATTTAATTGAGTCATAGTTGTTATCTGCTTTCCTAATTAACTACAAGTTGTTAGGAATTAATTATGAGTCTATTTGAGTTAGTAAGTTGAGTTTGAGTATGGAAGCCTTATTACTTGCTAATTAATTAAGCAATGAGATTTTCTAGTTGGATTAGGACTCAGTCGATGCCTCTATAAAAGGACCTTAGTAGCTAGGTATGAGGTATCCATGAACAATGAAGTATTGAGTAGATGAATCAAGTAGAGAGTAGTTTAGGAGTAGCTTCTTATAGAATAATTATCATGGCTTGATCCTCCATCAGGGATTAAGAAGGCTAAATCTTCTAGCTAGGATAATTCCAGGGCTTAGTTTTCCATTGAGGACTATTCAAGGGCTGAGTTCTCTTCCCCAAGAGTTCTCTTCAACCGACGTTCACCGATCCACCTTCTTCCCCGCCGGTCACCTTCTCCATAGCCGGCACCGCCTCCGCATCCATCGGTACTTCCCTTGACTTCACCTTCATCTTCTCTCTCTCTCCACGTCCTTTTCTCTCTCCACCATGTCAGCACTCTCACCGACATGTTATCATCTTCCTCCTCTCTTCTATCTCGTGCCCAAGCCCAAGCATCACCGCCAACTTTCCCTTGGCACCATGACCTCGACCAAACCCTCCATCGCCTCTGTTGTCTTCTCCGGCAGTATCTTCATCACCCCCGACAACCCAACCTCCAAGCTCTGCCGCCCTTTCCTTGACCGGCCTCAATCTCACCCATTAAACCGACCTAAGCACCTCGACGACCGTCCTAAACCCTCTTCCCAACATCCTCAGCCACTCCCGAGCCTCGCCGATCCCCTCTAAACCCACTGCCATCGACCTCTAGATCCCGTCGATCCGGCATCCCTCCAGCCAATCCGCTCTGTTGAATCGAATCCCCATCCTCCGACGACCCTTCCTACCTAGGTCCCGACGGTCCTCAAGCCCGCTTCGCCAGCAGCCCTCAGCCCTTGGATCCGCCTTAGCCCTTCCTGACTCAGCCACTTAATCCAGACCCAGCCCAATCCAACCCAATCAAACCAGATTCGAACCAACCCAATTGAATCAATCTGAACCAATTCGTTGAGCCAGATCTGAACCATATTAGATCTAATTTGATCTAGCTAGCCAGATCAGTCAACTGGACTCACTCAAGTCCAATCAGACTCAATTTTGATCAATTGGAGTAATAGAGACCCGATACGAGAGGATTGAGAGTAGACCGCTCGTATCAGGCCGTGAATATCGATGAAGGAGTTTACTGGGAGAAATTAAGAGCATGGCCACTTGATACTCTTGCAGTTCAACTTCATTCCTCTAACTGTATGAATGAGTTGCAGCCAGGTGATCACATAAAGATTCAGTGGAGAAGGAACAAAGAGTTCCCATATGGTACATGTTTAATTAATACAATTTTACAATCTTTGTTCTCGGAATGGAAATGCGGTATTGTTTGTGTCTGCATTATTTTCCATGTTTCACGATTGCTAAATCTTCATTTTTATTTATCAGTTTTGAACATTACATTGTTATAACATATTCATATTTTATTAATCAATCCAAAATCGTGGTTATGTTTTATGGTGGCAGTGAACAAAAAGCATGAAAGAAATTGTCATTGTGTCAATAATTTCAGTTGTTTTATGTTGTCACTGTTAAAATTTTATGCTAGCAGTAACAAAAAACCGTGCCAGGGGCATGAGTGTGTGAATCCCATTGAAGTTGGACATGCATATAGTTTGATACATAAACAATATGGAGAGGTATGGATAGCTGGACATGCATATAGTTGGACTATTATGAAATCAGAATCTCTGTATTTTTTTTTCTTTGAAATTGTGGTTTGTAGCGGTAATGTTATATTTGAGGAAGTTGTCATTTGTGTGGTTTGTAAGGACAAGCAGGGGCGGAACCAGGGGGGGCGAGGGGGGGCGGCCGCCCCCCCTGGCAACGTCGGAAACCCCTTACCCCCCTGACCCTTCACCATTAATACTGCCTACATATACTACCCACTAAACTAGTTGGATCAATGGAATGGTACATCTAATCATTCTGCAAAAATTAATGTCAGTATCCTATACTTTCTCTATCTGCTAATGCTAGGCAAAGAACTTCGAGCTTCTCATGGCCTGAGAGTGAGGCCCGTGCTTGACGCGCGTTGTCACGTGAGTGATTACCGTGATGATTATTGGTGGGACGGAGAACAAATGTGTTAAAATAACAAAGCATAACACAATTTCAAAGAATAGTTTATAGGATGGAAATTACTGTAATTGCTAAAAATTATTTTTTCTGATTTTTTTGGAGTGTAGACCGTGAACCCTAGGGTTTGACTGTAGTTTCTGGTGTATAGTAGAGTTTATGGGTCAAGTCCAAATTCCAATGCATCTTGATCAATGGGACTTTCTAAATATCACTTTTGCAAAACAATAGCCCTGCCAACATTATTAGTTCATACATGAGATTTCTAGGGAGACATGATTCAAAGAACATGGGTGGTTGAAATACAATGTATCAAAAGATGTGGTGTTTTGCTTATAGTGTTATCTGTTTAGAAAACCTCAAGAAGAATAAGGTGGAGAAGATGTGTTTACATGTACAGGATTCAACAATTGAAAAAAGACAATAGAAAAATTTGATGAACATGTTGGTGCACATAACAATTTTCATAATGAAGTTCGAGAAAAATATGAAACACTCATAAATCAGAGGCAAAGTGTGTCGCACATATTTTCCGCACACGAGCATGACCGCCCAAGAGAATGCATATCGCATTCGTTTAACAGCGGTTTTAGATTGCATTCGTTTTCTTTTGAAACCATTGAGAACAAAGTCATTTTGTAACGTTTTCAAAAAATGTAAAAGTGTAGGATCCAACTTCCACCTCTCAATCGCAGCACACAGTACGGTACATATATTTTAATATTTGTATTATTTTTATTCCTTAATGTTTGATATTATAATTCTAAGGTATATTTTGCATTATTTAAAAGAAAAAAAATTTGATCATTTTGTTTTAGATTTCGCCCCCCCTTAAATCTAATCCTGGTTCCGCCACTGAGGACAAGGTTTGCCTCGGGGACAATGTTCACCCCTTTTATACTGTGATTTAATTTTTGTATTTAAGGAATATTGTAAATTGTCTCATTTAGCCCTCAGTAGATGGGAGGTTTTGTCAAAAAATTTTGAAAGAAATCCTAAATATCCGTGTCGTAAGAGCGGGCATTCACTAGTGTGTGTATATATAGATGTCTAAAGTCACTGCAGCCTTCCCTGCTTCACAAAACAGGAAACTTTCCTCGCTTGCAAATTCTCTGCTAAGGAAGAATAGCAGTGAATGTGGATTCGTTAACCCCTCATATCACATATTTTGTCAGTTGCAGAGAAAATCAAAACACAGATTTGCCTGACCTATAATGAATACTCATTCCAGACTTTTTCTACAGAGGGCTACAGGGCAGACTTGGTCAAAAGCTCCAGTTCACTTTTATCTTTTACTTTCCAGTAAAGTGGCAATCAAGCCAGCAACGAATTGGAATTAGATCTCTAACCCCTTCGCATAGTGAAGTCAAGCCTGAAGAATAATTAACCTTAATAACCAAATTAAGAATCTCAGGTCAGACTAAGCGTCGAGTTTACAGCGTATCGAGTGACTGGGATTGGATAAGGCCCTAAATTCAACCTAGTCTTGGTCCAAAGGCCAGTATTTTATATCATTAGTTGGTTGGATCGAGTCACTTTATAAGCGGTTGGTGAACAATATTAAAAACAGGTCAATCAGACAGGCCCAAACCTAATCCAACCATTTTTGGGTTTCATAGGGCCACAGGTAGGGGTATAAATGAACCCCAATTCGATCGAATTGGGACCGGCTCGAATTTGATTCGAAATTATAAGGGGCCAACTCGAGTTTGACTTGAGTTCGATTCGAGCTGAGAATTCTTGGCTCGAGTTCGGCTCGTTCAGCTCGAAAAGCAAGAACCAAGCTTGAGCACGACTCATTTTTGGCTCGTTAGGAGCTCCTATAAAGCTCATTTATTACTGTAATATATAATATTCAAATTTAAGAAGAGAAATAAACCAAATGATCTAATCAAAAAGATTGATATTTCCCAAAAACCAAAGAGTTTGATATTGCCCAATCCAGTTAGAAAATTACATATTAAATACTACTTGCTGTATAAAGCAGTCAACATAACCACAAAAAGAAGACAAATAAGCAACAAAAGTTCACCTTAATTTTCTCCGCCAAACTTTCAAAAGAAAAAGTTTAGGAATTAGTTTATATTAAATCAGATTGTGAACTATGTATGTAAAAACCATCATTACTATTTACAAAGACGATCCAAGAATAACTTGAATAGGAACCCAAAGATCTTCCTCTTCAAGAATATCTCGCTGAAATTATACGCAGAATTCAAATCATATATAAAACAAAAACAACAAATATAACAAACATGTAATCATCATAAATGATGAAGCATAGATCATCGAAGCACATGCGCGCGCGCACGCACTCACGTACGTGTCTATATATATATATATATATGTATCGTTTTACTGTAACGGTCTTCATTTCCCTGGCACGGTTATATAGTTACGTCTATTCGTTTCCCTTTAGAAATTAAATGCTTAATCTGTGGCTTAGTGTTAGGTTTCACGAAACCTTATCCTAGGTGTCTATCCAGTGAACGAAGTCAATCAGTTCATTGGAACAATGTTCTGGACCCAACTATTTTTTGGTTTTCTGTATTACAGTTACGTAATGTCTCACAATTCAGGATTAATACCAACCCCCCACCACATAGTTTCACCGCTAGATTTTAATCAATTTAGTAACCCTTATACAATCTTTCTTTCAATCTCATGACTATGATGATGATTTACACATTGCAAGCCAGTCATATCATTTTCTGCATAACTTTTGTTTCCTGTCCTTCCAAACAATTGATTAACACCATTAGAATTCAAACCATCCTTCTGACAATTAATTTTTTTAGATAAAATACAATCAGATCAGAATCCATCATTCCAAGAATAGAAAAAAAAAAAAAACAAACCAAAGTTCAACACTTGTATGATCACATTCATAAAAAAATATCTTTCAACGAGCTCAAGCACAAAAATGCGGAGCTCCATAAACTGTTGCACAACATAGAAGCCCAGCAATAAGTAGTAAAAAAGGTGGAGATATGGTTAGCCATCTCCGATGCAACTTCCTTTTCTATTTTCTCCACCTTTAGAAGAAGAAGATGATGGTTGAAGAGGCAAGAGTTTCATCGCTTTCAAAACCACTTCTCATTTTCTTTTTTCTTTTTAAGATATAAGTCTTTGTTTCTTCAATTACTTTAAGTCCTTTGCAGGCTGAAGCATGAGAGCATTTCTTCCTTCCTTTTTTCTGCTGTTATTTATATCTCTAAGTAAAGAGATAATTGGCATTTAGGGCTTTGAGAAGTGAATATTTGCCCAAAACACCAAATACCTTTTCCTTAAGGCATTTAGGGCAAACAACTTTTTTTAATACTAAAATGCTCTTCCAGTGACTGTTCATATTCTTAGTGACTGTTCGTATTCTCAGTGGAAAGTAACTACCTAATGCAAAGTAAGTTACTTTCCAGATTAAACCAATGGAAAGTAAGATACTTTCCAGATTAAACCAATGGAAAGTAACTAGTGGAAATTAACTTGTACAAGTTACTTTCTATATATAAGTTACTTTCCACTATTTTTACAATTGTACAAGTTACTTTCCAATAGCTTGTAACAATTATGGAAATCGTGTTAAGTTACTTTCCATTGGAAATCATGTTAAGTTACTTTCCATTTTGTTTGTAATTGTACAATTTACTTTCCATATACCAGTTACTTTCCACTATTTTTACAATTGTACAAGTTACTTTCCAATAACTTGGAAATCATGTTAAGTTACTCTCCATTTTTTTGCTATTGTACAAGTTACTTTCCATGTGTAAAAGTTACTTCCAATTGTTTTGCAAATGTACAAGTTACTTTTCCATGTGTATAAGTTATACTTGTATAACTTACTTTCTATGTACAAGTTACTTTCAACTATTTTGCAATTGTGTAAGTTACTTTCCATGTATACAAGTTACAATTGTACAAGTCATTTTTCATGTATACAAGTTACTTTCCATATGTATAAGTTATTTTTCACTTTTTTGCAAATGTACCAGTTACTTTTCATATGTACAAGTTACTTTCCACTTTTTTGTAAATGTAGAAGTTACTAACTTGTACATGTTACTTTCCACTTTTTTGCAATTGTAGATTTGTGGAAAGTGACTTGAGTAAAAAATTAGTCAAACAAATTAAGAAATATTTGTGAAAAATTTGATTGTCAATTACAAAAATTAACAGGTGAGACAAATAATTTACTTGTAAAAAAAAAAAGCATCGCAGGACTTTTCAAAAAAGAAAAAGTAAAAA
>OY986973.1:11302209-11715908 GCA_963920575.1 Narthecium ossifragum
CACAGGGAAAACTTTGATTACAAAAGAGAAATCAGAATTAAATCTCAGAACGCTAAACCTAAAGCGAAAAGGATTGATTTGGGTTTTAGAAACTTATTAATTAAAACTAATTTAAAAAATGATATAAAAAGATTGAAATATATTAATAGGACAAAACCTTGGGATTACTCAATCCACTTTAGTTTCACTTTCTGTATTCTCTAGTTATCCTCTTGTTTTTCTTATCAAGACATTATAGATTCATAGCTTCTTAAGCTTACATGAATCCCTAAAAGAATGTGAGTGTTTTCCAAAGGCATATTTTATTTTCGATTAGCATAGATTGTATTCCGGAGTAAACCTTAGCACAAGCTATCGTCACTAAGTATAAAATATCTCATCAGTAATTCACAAACACATAAAAACCATCCTATAGATCTCTACCATCAATCACCGAAATCAAGTAGGACTAAAATTACATCAAGGAACTCTGTTCCCTCAACTCTTTTATCATTAAAAAGCAAATCTATAAGATCATGTCCAGAAAAAGAATACAAGATTCAACTAGAAAAATACAAGGAATATCTACTAAAGCTTCATGACATGCCTAAGTACAGAAATTAGCCACTCATCTTTGGGATGGGAAGCCATAGATTCGATGAAGAACGATTGGGATCCACGCTGCAACTCCATCTTCTCTCCAGAGAATCCTCCAAACCCTAATTCTCTCTTTTCTCTCTCTATGGGGACCTCCAATTTTCGGCCAGTAAACACCTTCTTATAGGTGTATTCCCGGAATTAGGGTTTTGGCTAAGTTTGGACTCCTACTACAACTCGGATTCCTTGGATTAGCTCCTAGTTGTCTTACTTCGGACGAACCTGGGTCCAATCAAGCAAGAATCTGGGAAATGTGTTAAACATGAAAGATGTAGCTTAGGAAGCCTTCTGTCAGATCCCGAAGATTTCATAATATTCGGATTTATTTGGAGTATTTGGAGAATATGCTCCTGAAGGTCGACGGACCAGTTTCCAGCAACAGTTTATCTTCATTGTCTTCAAAATGAGTATTAATCTGTCTGGAATATCGCAAAGTGTCCAACATGAAAGTCGTTCGTCTTCATGTCTTCTAGAGGTCGTCCAAATTTCAGGAATTTAGAGTTTATCCGGAGAATTTGACGAATTCTTTTCAAACTGCCAACGGAGCGGAGTAATTTCCACATATTATTCTGTTTTTATATTTTTTAAATTGAATCTTCATTAAACCTGAAATCAACTAACAAACTATCAAATACAAATACTCTCGAGCTAACAAAGGTAAATTAAGGGGTTTAAGTATGAGTATTTTGTGACTCATCATGTGAGGGCCCGTCCCTCCCCTCTTGTGTCTCGTTGTGGACCGCACGGGCAATTTGGTAAATTGCACCTTGTCGGTTAGTTTCACACTCGCGCGTGTGCACACACTGACCATGTTTGTGGTAATGTTTGCTTAGAATGGCTAGTGGGACCCGGGATCGAAAGATCCGGGCTTGGGCTTGAGTTTTGGCCCAAGTCTAGCTTTCTGGACAAAGGGGATCGATCCTCTCAAGCTAAGAGATCGATCTCCTTGTGCCAAAAAGTCAAACCCGTTCTGGCAAGGAAGATCGATCTCTTCTCAAAGGGAGATCGGTCTCCCTTATGTCGGTTCGTTTGCCTATAAAGCAAACGAGATCGTTATTCTTTGATTTTTTTGGGTTTTCCGAGATTTAAGCCGCGTTCTTGCTGGATCTGAGCTCGTTTGAGGAAGATCTAAGGCCTAGCTGCTTGGATTTAAGCCGCTCTTACTCCGGTAGGGATTCCTACCTACTCTTATTTCGGGGTTTTGAGTTTTCCGGTTTGATTCATGTTCTCTAGCTTAGATCTCTCTGTATACATGGTTATTCCTCGTGTTTTCACCGGTTTTGGACTCGTGGGATCTTAATCTATCAGATCCCAGAGTTTGGTTATGTTTGGATGTGTTTTCCGGTGGTATTCCTCGCCGGAAGTACGCCGGAGAACCCATCCGGATCGATCCCGTTTGAGGAGGGATCGATCCCTTATGGTATGTCACGCCCAACCCGAGCGGGATCGATCCCCTTGAGAAGGGAGATCGATCCCTTGGTGGCTGGCGGCGGTGAGTCCCAGGTCACGAGGAAGATCGATCCCTCTGGAGGAGGAGATCGATCTCCTTCGGTTGACAGGGACGGTTTCTCCCTAAGTGCTAAGGAGATCGATCCCCTTGAGAACGGTGATCGATCCCTTAGTGGCTGAAGGGTGTTTTGAAGTGGGTTTTTGCCCGCGGGGCTTTGTATGACAATTTTCTTTACTGTCTTCATACCTGGTACATACGATTAATCATGTTAGCTCTATAATAGGGCAGTGGTGAACCAGGGGAGTGATGACTCCTGGGCTTGTGTAGAATAAGCGGGTGGGTAGCCCTACAGCTTTCAATAGCCTTGCATGCCGCCGTGCGCCGAGGGCTCTATCTGCTATATTTGTGAGTTGTTGTTTGCGGGGTTGTTTCCCGGTGCATGTGTTGTGGTGGACTGCTGGCAGTTGGTGGTGGTACCACTGCAGCAGTCCTTAGACGTTAAATATTTGTTCACCACCCCGGGCCGGCAGGGTTGCCGTGCCCAGACCCTGTATTTATATCATCACATCCTGTTGCATGCTTATATGTATTTATCCTACGCATGTTCATAGCATGCATTGTGTTGTGCACTAGTTGCATCTGTTTAGGGCGTTGCCGATCCGGGGCTTCCGGGTAGCCCGGATCTATCTCTTAGGACCGTTGTGGGTAGCTTGGTCCAGGACTCGATTGTAGTATTCAGTCATTTTCGATGATAGGGTAGATGATTGGAATACTGATGTTGCTTGATGTTTAGAGGTCGTGTCGGCCTCGAGCCAAGTCGTGGTGTAGCCGGTACCCAGTCCTTCTTGAACTCTTGGGTGGCATGTGTGACTACCCAGCGGCGCTATCCGCCAACAGTGCCCAGGATCCTGTTGTGAGTTGGCAGTGCCGTTTCCTGCCTTACTGAGTGTGACCCAGTGTGTGACCAGTTCGCTGGAAGACCATGACTGGGGCTCTCAGGGGCATCCGGTAGGGTTATGGGACCCCTGTGATACACCTAGGCTTTGCTTGGGGGCGATACTGTTGTGTTCCCTCCCTTGTGAGTGTCGTAGTGTAGTGTCCCTGCTGAGCTTAGTGCTCACTCCTACCCGGGCTGCGTTTTGCAGGTGCTGGCGCGAGCTCTTCTTCGGTCGCCCCTACCGGGCAAGTCTTTGGTGACGTGGCGGCGTCTGGCGGTGCTTGAGAGGTGGCGATCATACGGTTTTACCCTTTTTGTTTAGATAGTCTCCTACGGGAGTGAGAAATGTATAATTTCCCTGTTGAGGTTTTGTATCTATTTCAGTTCCAGTGTTTGAGGTTTGTAATTGTTGTTAATACAGGATGATTATGACTTATTAGGGTAACCAGTACGATTATAGGGAAACCTCGCCAAAATTTTCCGCAGTAGATTAGGTTTCGGTTCGCGTCGCCCGGCCCGGTTGGGCCTAGGCGGGTCGGGGGCGCGACAACTTGGTATCAGAGCTTAGGCTGTAGATCCCAGGGTGTTAGGATCAGGATTCGGTTGAGCTGAGCGTGGAATGGGATAGTTCTAGGTTTAGAACATCCTTGCATGCTCTCTTTGTGATGCGTATGTCTTCCGCTTATTTGATATGCTGTTTGTTTTGTCGTTCTAACGAGTGGCAACTCGTTTGTTGTTGGTGATCGTGCAGATGTCGGGAGCTCGCGGCCAACCTCCGGTTGCCGGTCGAGGTGGGGCACGACCTGGTCGACCCGCCCGGCCGGACAGGACTGTTCCTGTCAGGGTGGTCCGGGCTAGACGGACTGTACCATCACCAGCGACGGTTTCGGTCGCGCTAGCGGAGGTCTTCCTCGCCGAGGAGGAGGCCCCCGTTCCTGTCGGCGGACAGGCCTCGGTGGCTATCTCAATGGCTTTCCAGCGGCTGAACCCTCCCAGGTTCAGTGGTAGGTCTGGAGACCCGACCGCAGCGAACGAGTGGCTTGACGGAGTCACGTGCGTCCTGGATGCTCTCTTCGTCGAGGATGACCGGGTTCGGGTCACCCTCGCAGCGTTCCAGCTCGAGGGTGAGGCTCGAGACTGGTGGCGCACCGTCCGGCACACCAGTGGCGGAGAGTTGCCGCTGTGGGAGGAGTTCAGGGCGATGTTCCTAGACGTGCACTTCCCAGCTAGTGCACGTGACACCCTGACTCGCGAGTACCAGTCTCTTCTGCAGGGTACTCGCACAGTTCAGTAGTATGCCTCCAGGTTTACCCAGCTTGTCCGTTTTGCGGGGGCAGTTGCAGCAGACCCCGTAGCCAGGGTGCGGCAGTTCGAGTGGGGACTCAGGCCAGAGATCCGGCGGCAGATCAGCTCACACTGCTTCCAGATGTACTCGACGATCCTGAACTGCACCTTATCAGTAGAGGCGCAGTTGCGGGATGACAGGTACCGGGCAGTTCCACCGGTACCTCCCACCAGCACACAGCAGTGACCCCAGGGTAGGGGTGGGTTCGGCAGAGGGCAGCAACGGCGCCAGCGACCCTTTCAGCAGCAGCCGCCACGTGCACACCAGTACCAGCAGCCACTACCGAGTCTACCAGTCCCGTACTTACTGACAGCCGGGCCATCTGGGCAGGTTTCGTCAGGGGGGAGCCAGGGTCAGCCGCCTGATGGCGCGTCAAGGCCGTATTTTCTCTGCGGGCAGCTAGGGCACTTCCGTAGAGACTGTCCCCAGCGAGGAGCGCGAGGCGCTGTGCCGCAAGGCAGTAGAGGCGGAGGGTCCGGTGCTTGGCAGGGGGGCAGTGGCGGGCGCGGATCAGGGGCGGGACCGGGGCGTCCCAGGGCTGGAGGCGTGTAGCGCCCCGACCCGCGAAAGCCCAACCGGGCCGGGCGACGCGAACCGGAACCTAACAAACGCGGAAAAACAAGCTGGCGAGGGTTCCCTCTAACCTATGGGTCTCCCTAATAGTTCACCAAAAGCATCCCCAATCAAAACAACAAGATAATAACATATCCTCAAACCACAGATTTAAAACTCAAAAGTGTTAAATATACAAAACCTCGGAGAGGGGAAGATTCAAATTACAACATACTCCCGTAGGAGACTAACTAACATAGGGTAAAAGCTGTAAGGATCACCACCTCTCAGACTCCACCTGGCGCCGCCGCACCACCAACCAACTGCCCGGTAGGGGCCACAGAAGAGGTACTGCCGCCTGCACCTGCAAAACGCAGCCCGGGTAGGAGTGAGCACTAAGCTCAGTAGGGATCTACACTACGTCACACAGAAGGAAGAGGGAAACGCAACAGTGTCGCCCTCAAGTAGGATCTGGGTGTATACAGGGGTCCCATAACCCCACCGCGTGTCCCTGAGGCCTAGGAGCAGCAGTCAAAAGCAGGAAAAACACTGGCGACACACAAGCAGACTAGGCAACCTCACTACTCCCCGGGTCAGCACAGTGGGACACCGGCTACACCTCAGCATCCGACTCAAGGCTGACACGACCTCTACAATCATCAAGCCACAAGTGCTCCAGTCATCTAAGCCTATCATCGAATCGACTGGACACTACAATTCAACCGAGTCCAAACTACCCAAACCCGGTCCTAGGGCTAAGTCCGAGCTTCCAGCCTCGGGACGGCGACCCAAGGATCACCCACGCCCTAACCAATGCAACTAATGCACATATCAAAATGCATGCTATGACATACACAAATAAGAGGCGAAACATGCAACAGTATTGTCAAGCATCATATAAGTCTACTGGATCACTGCAGCGGTACCACCAACCGCTGTCAGCCGATCCGCAGCGGGTCCCGGCATTACGACGGTACCGCGACCGTCAACCACGGACTCCTGCAACGGGAAGCAACCCCGAAAACGATGATGAACAAAACACAATATAATATTATATTCCGAAATATAATATTATATTCAAAAACATCCAAAGCCTCCACTTAGGGGCTAATTGATCCCGTCGATCCGACGTCCAAACCACGTCGGACTCAAGATCCAACTTAGTCACCAGTAGGTGTATAAACCAGGATCATCATATCCAAAAATCACAAACATCCAACGGTTGGATTAACGGGAAACATTAATCAAAAGTCGCTGATTAAGCCAACTTACCCTTTAATTGCTGCAACGCAGCCCTTCAGGAAACAATTCATAGGAAATCGTAGAAAAATCAAAAAAATACGAAACAAGATCGAATGGAAAGCGAACGAGTAGATGTACAACTCTTATGTTTATCAAAAGCCAAGATCATGTACTCGCCGGCCGAAAAACTCGCCGCAAGCCGGCTGTTCCTCAAGAACAGCAGAAAACCAGAAATCCGAGACTAATCTTGCATAAAACCTACTCAAATCTCAACTGATTAACATGAAACTTAAATCAGTTATTCTAACAGGTATAAGGAACCCAACAAAGCAAGGATCAACAAGATCCAACGGCTAGATCTCAAGAAAACCCGAAAAAAACATCAGTAGGTATAACCCTACCTAGCTGCGCTTTCCTCGGCTGATTCCCCGCGATTTGATCGCCAACAAGCTGCCAAACCACACCAGAAGCCTTCCTCTCGTTGTCACGAATCCAACGAGCCAAAGAACACCCAATTTGGTGGCCGAAGGAGGGAGAACGGAGGGAAAGAAGCTCGCCGGCGGTAAAGGGAAGAAACAGAGCACCGCGGGAAAGAGAGAAGGAGGGAAGAAGAAGAGAAGGAGAAGGAGGAAGAGGAGGGGAAGAAAAGAGGGGAAAGGGGGAGGGGAAAGCCGGGAAAGAGGGGAAAAAGCTGGGGGAAAAGGGAGGGGAAGACTTCTCTCTCTGACAAGGGAGAGCGACGGCCGACGGCCGTCCTCGCGAAAGAGAAAGAAAGCACCGACTCGAGCATGATCGATCTCCAAGGCATGTGAGATCGATCTCCTTGCAATCAAGATCGATCTCCCTAGCCATCCAGATCGATCTCCTTTACTCAGAAAGGCAAACTTGGGCTAAAACACAAGCCCAAGTTCAGATCTTCCGATCTCGGGTTTACCTAGCCATTCTAAACAAACACGAACACAGACAAGGCCAGTGTGTGCACGCGCGGGTGTGAAATAAACCAACAAGGCGCAATTTACCAAATTGCCCTTGCGGTCTACAGCGAGCCACAGGGGTAGAGGGGCAGGTCCTCACAAGGCGGCTGGCGAGGGCAGGTGTTTGCCCTCCCAGTGCATGAGCAGCGGGACACCGTGCAATTGTACTAGCCGCCACCGCAGTACCAGCAGCCGTTGCAGTACCAGCAGCCGTTGCAGTACCAGCAGCCGTTGCAGTGCTAGCAGCCGTTGCAGTACCCCCAGCCTCAGCAGTACCAGCAGACCGCAACAGAGCCGTCCGTCCTCAGAGGTATCTTTCAGTTTTCTAGTTCTATAGTAGATGTGCTGATAGACTCTGGGCGTCTCATTCCTACATTGCTAGCATGTGCGAGGCATCGCTAGGATTAGAGACGAGTCGGCTAGAGGTGGCACAGTCTGTAGACTCACCGATCGGCGGAGCGGTCAGGGTGGACCGGGTCTGCCGATCTTGTTCCTTGGAGGTTGGAGGCCTCCGGGTCTGTCTAGACTTGCGAGTGCTAGACATGACCGGATTTGACGTGATACTCGGTATGGACTGGTTGGCAGCATACTGAGCCGACATCGACTGTGGTCGCCGGAGGGTGGTCGCTTGGACACCCAACGGGGCACGGTTTGTGTTGTTGGGGGATCGGTTCTCCACCGATTCCTTTGCTTGTGGTGTGGGAAGGCGTGGCAGCGAGCTGTCAGCCTTGTTGGCCAGCCTGTCCATGTCCGGTTCTGATGGAGTGCAGCAGCAGTGCAGTTTCCCGAGGATCGTGTGCGACTTTGCGGACGTGTTCCCCGAGGTGTTGCCAGGGCTTCCACCGTCCAGAGAGGTCAACTTCGAGATCGACCTAGTACCAGGTACCGCACCGATCTCTCTTCCGGCTTTCAGGATGGCACCAGCAGAGCAGAGCGAGCTGAGGACCCAGTTAGATGAGCTGATCAGCAGAGGCTTCATCCGTCCCAGCATGTCTCCCTGGGGGGCACCAGTGTTGTTCGCAAAGAAGAAGGATGGTACCCTTCGACTTTGCATAGACTACAGGCGGCTCAACAGGGTGATGGTGAAGAACAGGTATCCGATGCCGCGGATCGACGACCTGTTCGACCAGTTGCGAGGATCTTCGGTGTTCTCGAAGATCGACCTCCGCACCGGCTACCACCAGTTGAGGGTTCGGGATTGCGACATCCTGAAGACGGCATTCGGGACTCGGTACGGCCTGTACGAGTTCGTGGTGATGCCGTTTGGGCTGACGAACGCAACAGCAGCGTTCATGGATCTCATGCAGAGGATCTTCCGGCCTTTCCTAGACGAGTTAGTGGTGGTTTTCGTCGACGACATCCTTATCTACTCCCGGTCAGAGGCGGAGTACGAGCGACACTTGGCGACAGTGTTGCAGCTACTTCGGAGGCATCGACTTTTCGCCAAGGCCTCCAAGTGCGAGTTCTGGCTTGCACAGGTGGGATTCCTTGGGCACGTGGTGTCGGCAGCAGGGATCTCAGTCGACCCCGCCAAGGTCGAGGCAGTGGTACAGTGGCAGAGACTGAGGACAGTGTTCGAGTTCCGCAGCGTCCTGGGCTTGGCGGGCTACTACAGGCGGTTCGTGTGGGACTTCTCCAGAGTCGCCGGACCGTTGACCAGACTGACACAGAAGGCCGTCCCGTTCGTGTGGGATGATGCTTGTGAGCGGGCTTTCGTACAGCTGAGGACCAGGTTGACCAGTGCACCGGTGCTGATCGTCCCCGAGCGAGGCGTTGGTTACAGTGTCTACTGCGACGCCAGTGGTGAGGGTTTGGGGTGTGTCCTCATGCAGGAGGGGCACGTAGTTTCCTATGGTTCTCGCCAGCTGAAGAACCATGAGAGGAACTACCCGACCCACGACTTGGAGCTAGCAGCAGTGGTCTTCGCCCTGAAGACCTGGCGGCACTACCTCTATGGCGAGAAGTTCTCAGTCTTCTCGGACCATAAGAGTTTGAGGCACGTTTTCACCCAACGTGACCTCAACCTGAGGCAGCGACGCTGGATGGAGCTACTGGAGGACTACGACTTCGAGTTGCATTACCATCCTGGTAAGGCAAACGTTGTCGCAGACGCGCTGAGCAGGCAGGTGAGAGAGACCAGAGCAGCAGTAGCAGGGCTATCAGCGCGGCAGTGGCAGGCACTCGAGACGGCAGGCCAGTTGGGGCAAGAGTTCGAGGATCAGGGATCCAGCGGCTTCCTCTACGCAGTGCAGAGCATGCCAGCAGTACTAGCTAGAGTGTTAGAGGCGCAGCGCAGTGACGCAGAGCTCGAGAAGTTACGCACCTCAGCGGGCACGGAGGGCGCAGACGGAGACTGGGCAGTATCGCCAGACAGAGGGCTACGGTTCCGAGGCAGAGTAACAGTTCCAGCAGATCCAGTTCTTCGGAACGACGTCCTACGAGAGTTTCACCACTCTCGCTTTACAGTTCATCCCGGCGGCACCAAGATATACCAGGATCTTCGGCGACAGTTTTGGTGGCGAGGGATGAAGACGGCGGTGACGGAGTTCGTATCGCGCTGCCTTACCTGTCAGAAGGTTAAGGCAGAGCACCAGCGAACTCCGGGGTTACTTCAGCCGCTTCCACTAGCTGAGTGGAAGTGGGAGCACATCACGATGGACTTCGTGACCGGGCTACCGAGATCGCCTAGGGGGAATGACGCGATTTGGATCATCGTCGATCGATTGACCAAATCAGCGCACTTCCTGCCTATGCGGACGACAGACTCGTCAGACAGGTTGGGCAGTTTGTACGTCAGAGAGGTAGTCAGACTACACGGAGTACCAGTGTCGATCGTGTCAGACCGAGACCCCAGGTTCACTAGCAGGATCTGGCGAGGCTTTCAAGAGGCTGTCGGCACACTCCTGACGTTCAGAACGGCGTTTCATCCGCAGACCGATGGGCAGTCAGAGCCGACGATCCAGATCTTGGAGGACATGCTACGAGCATGTGTCGTCGACGCAGGAGGCAGCTGGGAGGAGCACGTTCCCTTGGTGGAGTTCGCCTACAACAACAGCTACCAGTCCAGTCTTGGAGTAGCACCTTTTGAGGCGTTGTACGGTAGGCCGTGTCGTTCCCCAGTTTGCTGGACAGAGGTTGGAGAGGCTTCACTCACCGGTCCAGACATCGTCAGGAGGTCGTCAGAGAGGTTAGTGCAGATCAGGCAGAGGCTTTTGACAGCTCAGAGCCGGCAGAAGAGCTATGCAGATCGGAGGCGACGACCGCTTGAGTTCGCAGTTGGCGACAGTGTGTTCCTGCGGGCATCGCCGTACAGAGGGTTTGTTAGGTTTGGCAGCGGGGGCAAGTTGGCTCCGAGGTTCGTCGGGCCGTTCGAGATCCTAGAGAGGGTCGGCGAGGTAGCTTACCGCCTTGATCTTCCTCGGCACATGTTAGCTGTGCACCCGACTTTCCACGTGTCGATGCTGAGGAAGTATCACCCAGACCCGTCTCATGTCATCAGGGTGGATGACATTGAGCTTGAGGCAGACGCGACGTTCGTCGAGCAACCAGTTCGCGTACTTGACCGGAGGGATCAGGTCTTGCGGGGCAAGACGATTCCCTTGGTCAAGGTACTGTGGAGGCACAGAGGCGGCGAGGAGATTACCTGGGAGCACGAGGCGCGCATGCGGCAGGAGTATCCGCACTTGTTTCCTTCTCGAGGTACCTTTTGTCCTGTCTACTAGTGTAGTTTTTCCTTTTGTTCTGAGCCCTACCTTTATCGAATCTCGGGACGAGATTTCCTTTAAGGGTAATAGGATGTGAGGACCCATCCCTCCCCTCCTGTGGCTCGTTGTGGACCGCAAGAGCAATTTGGTAAATTGCACCTTGTCGGCTAGTTTCACACTCGCGCGTGTGCACACACTGACCATGTTTGTGGTAATGCTTGCTTAGAATGGCTAGGGCGACCCGGGATCGAAAGATCCGGGCTTGGGCTTGAGTTTTGGCCGAAGTCTAGCTTTCTGGACAAAGGGGATCGATCCTCTCTAGCTAAGAGATCGATCTCCTTGTGCCAAAAAGTCAAACCCATTCTGGCAAGAAAGATCGATCTCTTCTCAAAGGGAGATCGATCTCCCTTATGTCGGTTTGTTTGCCTATAAAGCAAACGATATCGTTATCCTTTGATTTTTTTGGGTTTTTCGAGATTTAAGCCGCGTTCTTGCTGGATCTGAGCTCGTTTGAGGAAGATCTAAGGCCTAGCTGCTTGGATTTAAGCCGCTCTTACTCCGGTAGGGATTCCTACCTACTCTTATTTCGGGGTTTTGAGTTTTCCGGTTTGATTCATGTTCTTTTGTTTAGATCTCTCTGTATACATGGTTATTCCTCGTGTTTTCACCGGTTTTGGACTTGTGGGATCTTGATCTATCAGATCCCATATTTTGGTTATGTTTGGATGTGTTTTCCGGCGGTATTCCTCGCCGGAAGTACACAGGAGAACCCATCCGGATTGATCCCGTTTGAGGAGGGATCGATCCCTTATGGTATGTCACGCCCAGCCCGAACGGGATCGATCCCCTTGAGAAGGGAGATCGATCCCTTGGTGGCTGGCGGCGGTGAGTCCCAGGTCACGAGGAAGATCGATCCCTCTAGAGGAGAAGATCGATCTCCTTGAGTTGACAGGGACGGTTTCTCCCGAAGTGCTAAGGAGATCGATCCCCTTGAGAAGGGAGATCGATCCCTTAGTGGCTGAAGGGTGTTTTGAAGTGGGTTTTTGCCCGCGGGGCTTTGTATGACAGTTTTCTTTACTGTCTTCATACCTGGAACATACGATTAAGCATGTTAGCTCTATAATAGGGCAGTGGTGAACCAGGGGAGTGATGACTCCTGGGATTGTGTAGAATAAGCGGGCGGGTAGCCCTACAGCTTTCCATAGCCTTGCATGCCGCCGTGCGCCGAGGGCTCTATCTGCTATATTTGTGAGCTGTTGTTTACGGGGTTGTTTCCCGGTGCAGGTGTTGTGGTGGACTGCTGGAAGTTGGTGGTGGTACCACTGCAGCAGTCCCTAGACCTTAAATATTTGTTCACCACCCCGGGCCGGCAGGGTGCTGTGCCCAGACCCTGTATTTATATTATCACATTCTGTTGCATGCTTATATGTATTTATCCTGCGCATGTTCATAGCATGCATTGTGTTGTGCACTAGTTGCATCTGTTTAGGGCGTTGCCGATCCGGGGCTTCCGGGTAGCCCGGATCTATCTCTTAGGACCGTTGCGGGTAGCTTGGTCCAGGACTCGATTGTAGTATTCAGTCGTTTTCGATGATAGGGTAGATAATTGGAATACTGATGTGCTTGATGTTTAGAGGTCGTGTCGGTCTCGAGCCAAGTCGTGGTGTAGCCGGTACCCAGTCCTTCTTGAACTCTTGGGTGGCAAGTGTGACTACCCAGCGGTGCTATCCGCCAACAGTGCCCAGGATCCTGTTGTGAGTTGGCAGTGCCGTTTCCTGCCTTACTGAGTGTGACCCAGTGTGTGACCAGTTCGCTGGAAGACCATGACTGGGGCTCTCAGGGGCATCCGGTGGGGTTATGGGACCCCTGTGATACACCTAGGCTTTGCTTGGGGGCGACACTGTTGTGTTTCCTCCCTTGTGAGTGTCGTAGTGTAGTGTCCCTGCTGAGCTTAGTGCTCACTCCTACCCGGGCTGCGTTTTGCAGGTGCTGGCGCGAGCTCTTCTTCGGTCGCCCCTACCGGGCAGGTCTTTGGTGACGTGGCGGCGTCTGGCGGTGCTTGAGAGGTGGCGATCATACCGTTTTACCCTTTTTGTTTAGATAGTCTCCTACGGGAGTGATAAATGTATAATTTCCCTGTTGAGGTTTTGTATCTATTTCAGTTCCAGTGTTTGAGGTTTGTAATTGTTGTTAATACAGGATGATTATGACTTGTTAGGGTAACCACTACGATTAGAGGGAAACCTCGTCAAAATTTTCCGCAGTAGATTAGGTTCCGGTTCGTATCGCCCGGCCCGGTTGGGCCTACGCGGGTCGGGGCGCGACACATCACAGCCCCAACTTACACTTTGCTAGTCCTTGAGTGAAGAAAATATATAAGAAACCAATAAATCTAACTAGCCACTTTCGTAGGTCTCACAATTGCACTTAGCATGTGTAACAAGCCTTTCGACTCCTGGATTACCCCAGTGGAGTAGTTATAGTCTCCTGAGGGTTTTCAGGGATGACGCCTACAAACATCTATACATTCCCTTGAATATATCTTTAGAAATCGATTATAATATTCATCAACTCTAATGCATGAAATAGAAATATTATCCATGAATATACCCTTCAACTCATAATCACATAAAAATATAGTAAATCAAAACATGACATAACATATTTCCAACACTTCAACATATTTAATCAAGATTAAAAATAATTTTTAACACTTCTGTGTGTGAATAGGATTTCACATGCTTCAGAGTATCAATTATATCTAAACACTTCAACCATTTTAGATCACAATCATAGGAAAGTACATATCTTCCAGTTATTACATAGCAATATCTGTTTATTTTTTTCTTTTTTTTCAGGAATTTCAACCGTTTTACGCGAACAACACACCTTGTTAGGCACCTTACCCGGTTACTAAGTATGAAACCCTTCTTTTTTTCTTTAGAAATCTCAACCGTTTTACGCAAACACCACACTGGTTAGGCACACTACCCGATTACTAAGTTGAAAATCCATTTTTTTTGCAAACTCAGATAATTGCATGTGTTCATATATTTTCTGTGCCGTGACATAGAATTCTAAATCTATCCTAATATCATGCTTAGAATCTAATATCAACCCTTTAACATGTGAAAGTGAACATGTGTATTAGGATATGTCAAGTTATCATTAAATCATAGTAAAAGTATTGAAGTATATAAATAGTGTCACGCATAACAAAAATTTACTATCCCTTATACGACATACAAGTCTCAGAATAATTCAAAAGATAAATTTCTAAAACGAGCATTTTTATCAAATCATATCATAATTTCATCCTTTTGACGTATTTCAAGGGATGTATAATTGTCCTCAGTTACACTACGACATAAAAATAAAGCAAGGAAAAAGGGTAGAGATCACCATAATATCACGCCATAGGTAGTTGGCCCGCATGGAAGACGATCACCACACAACCCACAAGAAGAATACGTCGCTATTGAATAAATTCATGTCTCTAGAAGATACAAAAAAAAAATATGCTCATAAAAATCACCATGTTAAATGAGAGACATATATAAAGACCGAAGAATAACCCCCTGATCGAGCTATAGACGATTTGCAAAATTCGCCCCTCAATGAGTTCCAAAGGGACACCTGCCATAAAATACCTTTTCAAAAGATCAAATATAATCAAATGAAAAATATAGCCAATGAAAAGCTAAAAGGTATAAAGGAAATAATTGGCAGAAAATCCTTTGTATTTATTTAGCATAAAACTATGATGAGCCAACATCTACATGAATCCAAATATAAAATATAAAATATAATCCAAAAGAAAAATAAAAGCTCACTACACTAGCATCTCTATAACAAACCATCTCACCACGATAAAAGAAAACCTAGAAAAGCAATCAACCAAAAAGAGAGTCCTAAAGAAGCAAAATTAGCAACACTCCTCAGTCATAATCCATCTCATCCTCACTGTCTTCGTCTTCAGAGGCATAATCACTAGGCATCGGGGTCGACGGACGGTCAGGGTCATCTGATGCATATGGTGAATCAGGAGGCGTCAGAACGGCAGGATTAATGAGAGAACGTGGAGGCACGACGAGCTTTTAACCGTCGGGACTCTCAAAGGAGACCCAGGCATCGTCAAGATTTGGAGCATGCTGAATATCATAAACGACGCAGGCAAATAAATCCGCTGGAGGTAACGGCCCATAGAACTCAACACCATTAGGATAGGCATCAGGGGAATCAACAGGTGCAGCGGATTCAGAAAGAACTCTAGGTGGTAAGCATAAAACCGTTGGTGGCGATGGTGGTGTCGGGGAATCGGCAATGCTCATCGAGTCATCGTCGGAGGAGAACCACGATGCTTGTGACATTGGAGATCCAGGTGCGAAGTCGGACATCGGGGAGTGGGGCAGACTATCATTAGAATAGTAGGAGGATTGGCTCAATCGAGACATCTCAGAATTCAGTTATCTGGCTAGGTGGTAGAAGACAAAGGGTAGAGGTGATCGACGATGGTCACGACGGGGATGCAGAGGAAGGAACAGAGCAGGAACTAGATGATGGAGCAAGGGTGATGATCAAAGAGGAAGAGATACCCTAGGAAGTCAGGAACGAGCGGATTTAAATAGAGGATGAACTAAAATTTGAGTTAGAGTAGGAAAACGATTAGGAGTACATTAAAATCCGATAGCAGGTCCGCTCGAGCAGGAAAAAAAAAATAATGTTGGCGGTCAATCCGACGATCGAGTGTGGGAGGGGGTGATCTTGGGACACTAAGGCAACGGTCGACCATGAGATGAGAAAATAAGCCGACTGTCGACCATGAGATGAGAAAATAAGCCGACGGTCGATGCGACGGTCGGTCGGTCGGTCAATCGACCGTGGCTGATAGGATTTTTGTTGAGGAGGTGACGGTCGATCGTTGCATCGACCCTGCGAAGCCTTTTTCATGACAGAGGCTCACGATCGATGCAACGGTCGATGCGACGGTCGACCGTGATCCAGGAATTTCGATTTTCTAAATAATAGGAGTATTTTTAAATGAAAATCAAGGAAAATCATGGAAAAATCGAAAACAAAACAAGGAAAAATCCTAAAAATCAAAGAAAATTAGGAAAAGCTAAGGAAAAATCATAAAACTGGGTTGCCTCCCAGGAAGTGTGTAATTTTACGTCTTTCGCTAGACGCCTCAAAGAAGTTTAGTTATAGCACGGATCCGTCAGCTCGACGGACTCAACCACCTCACCATGAACGATATCCTCCACATAATGCTTTAATCTATGCCCATTAACAGTGAAAGTTTCATTCGTGTGTGGATGTCGAATCTCTATAGCACCATGTGTAAATACTCTATTTATAATAAAAGGCCCAGACCATCTAGAACGTAATTTACCTGGGAAAATACGCAATCTAATCTAGCATTGAAAAGCCAAACTTTCTGCCCGACATCAAAAGTCCTCCTTGAAATGTGTTTATCATGGAAGGCCTTCGTTTTATCTTTATAAATTTTGGAATTCAAATATGCTTCATTGCGAATTTCCTCAAGTTCACATAAACTGAGTTTCCTTTGTGTTGTGATGGCATTAGCATCAGTATTTAGCTTTTTAATGGCCCATATAGCTCGATGTTCTAATTCTACGGGCAAATAACAAGGTTTACCAAACACTAATCTGTATGGGGATATAGCAATAGGCGTTTTATAAGCCGTCCTATAAGCCCACAGTGCATCATCTAGATAAGTGGCCCAATCGGCGCGATCAATACAAACGGTTTTCTCTAACATGCGTTTTATTTCCCTATTAGAAAGTTTGACTTGACCACTGGTCTGTGGATGATAGGGAGTGGCTACTTTATGTGTGATAGAATACCTTCGAAGGAGGGAATCAAAATGTTGATTATTAAAATGAGAACCACCATCGCTAATGATTGCATGGGGACAACCAAATCGAGAAAAGATGTTACTTTGAAGAAATTTAATCACGACTTTATGATCATTCGATTTGGTGGCTATAACTTTTACCAATTTAGAAACATAGTCAATAGCTACAAGAATATATATTGAAAACCAAAAGAAGATGGAAAGGGACCCATGAAATCAATACCCCAGATATCAATAATATCAGCAACTAAAATCAGGGTCAGAGGCATCTCATTCCTACGAAATATATTTCCAATTTTCTGACATCGAATGCAGGATTGGCAAAAATTATGAGAATCCTTAAAAATTATAGGCCAATAAAATCCACTTTGTAAAAGTTTTGCAGCGGTTTTCTTTCCTGAGAAATGACCACCACATGCATGTGTATGACAGAAAGTGAGAATATCATGAACTTCAGACTCGGGCACACACCTACGGATAACTTGGTCAGAACAATGCTTAAATAACTCAGGGTCTTCCCATATATAATATTTAATCTGAGAGAAGAATCTCTCTTTGGCATTTTTAGACCAAGAGTCAGGAAGCTTGCCGGAAAATTAACTATATGTGCAAACCAAGGCTGTGAAAGATGAGTCACCTGAAAGAGATGCTCATCGGGAAAAAAAGTATTAACATGAGTGTTATCAAGAATATGTTCCAACGGAAGGTGAGACAAGTGATCAACAACTACATTTTCTGAACCTTTCTTATTCCTAATCTCTAGATCAAATTCTTGCAAAAGTAAGATCCATCGAATCAGTCGAGGTTTGGCATCCTTTTTAGCTAAAAGATATCACAGAGCTGCATGATTTGTATAGATAAGGATTTTGGAACCTAGGAGGTAGGGAAGGAATTTTTCCAATGCAAAAATTATTGTTAATAATTCCTTCTCCGTAGTCGTATAATTTAATTGAGATTCAGAGAGGGTCTTACTGGCATAATAAATCACATATGGAATTTTATTTACTCATTGGCCTAAAACAGCTCCTATGGCAGAATCAGAAGCGTCACACATAAGTACAAAAGGTAGAGAATAATCAGGGGCATGAACGATAGGTGTGGTAGACAGTAAATCACGAATGGTCTTGAAAGCAGTCAAACATGCATCATTGAAAACAAAGGGGACATCCTTGGCTAGTAATTCACACAAGGGTCGTGCAATTTTAGAAAAATCTTTGATGAATCGGCGATAGAATCCAGCATGACTTACAAAAGAACGAATTTGATGCACAGATGAAGGTGGCGGTAATTTGGCAATTAACTCGACTTTAGCTCTATCAACCTCTATACCCTGTTTTGAAACAATGTGACCTAACACTATTCCTTCTTGAACCATAAAGTGACTCTTTTCCCAACTAAGAACAAGATTGGTTTCAATGCATCGATCAAGAACTTTAGAAAGATTGTCTAAACAAGATTCGAAAGAATTTCCAAAGACAGAAAAATCATCCATGAACACTTCTAAGAATTTGTTAATCATGACAGAGAAGATGGCCATCATGCACCTTTGAAAAGTTGCAGGTGCATTACAAAGACCAAAAGGCATCCTACGGTAAGCAAAAGTACCAAAAAGGCATGTGAAAGTAGTCTTGTCTTGGTCTTGAGGATCGACTGCAACTTGGTTATACCCTGAATATCCATCTAGAAAATAATAATAACTCTGCCCGGAAAGTCTTTCTAAGATTTGATCAATAAAAGGTAAAGGAAAATTATCTTTCCTAGCCAAGGCATTAAGTTTCCTATAATCAATACAAACACGCCATCCCCTGGTCTGGCGCATTGGGATTTGATCACCGTTCTCATTTTCTACAACTGTTAAGCCAGATTTCATAGGGACGACTTGTGTAGGGCTGACCCACTGGCTATCAAAAATTGGGTAAATAATACATGCATCTAAAAGTTTCACCACTTCTTTCTTCACCACCTCTTTCATATTAGGATTAAGGTGGCATTGCATTTCCCTAACGGCTTTAGATTCATCCTCGAGATGAATCTTATGCATGCAAATAGAAGGGTCAATGCCTTTCAAATCATCCACTGACCAACCTATGGCTTTCCTATGTTGCTGCAGAAATTCTATAAGTTGACTCTCTTGATCGTTTGAAAGTGAGGAAGAGATGATAACGGGAAGAGAGGAATCTGACCCTAGGAAAACATATTTCAGCATTATAGGCAATGGTTTTAATTCTAAATCAGGTGGTGCTTCCAGTGAAGAAGGTGCAGGAGTAGAAGAGAGAGGTGGAAAGGGTTCAACCATCCAAGAAACCGTTTCAATCTTCATTGTGTCAAGATCGATTGATAGGGCGTCCGGCATATTGATCGGTGTATCTGAGATGTGTGTTTTTATGTCATCTTTCGATTGTGCAGTTTCTAAATTAATATCATCATCACTATCAGAGTCATAATCATGCAGACTATCAGATAATTCATCAGAAATCATGGCATGTGATCTATCATCAATACATTCAGTCAAAATATCGACATTATAACATTCATCATCTTGCTCAGGCAAACATGCAGTTTTAAAAATATTTAATTTAACATGCATATGTCCAAAGGAAACATCCATCACACCAGTTCAATAATTTATGCAGGCATTAGCAGTGGCGAAAAAGGGACGTCCTAGAATAATGGGTATAGTCTTTTTACAGTGGACAGCGGGTTCTATATCTAAGACAACAAAGTCAACAGGAAAGAAGAAATTATCCACTTTGACTAAAACACCTTCTAAGATACCTCTAGGTGTCTTAATGGACCTATCAGCTAATTGCAAGATCACTGGTGTTTGTTTAAGTTCTCCCATCCCAAATTCCATATAAAGGTAATATGGCATATGGTTAACACTGGCACCTAAATCAAGAAGGGCACCATCAATATGGTAGTCTCCTATATAACAAGGTATGGTAGGGGTATCAGGATCTTTCAGTTTGGGAGGTGTATCATATTTCAAAATCGAACTGACTTGCTCGGTAAGAAAGATCTTTTTAGAAACTTTGGATTTGGCCTGACGTTTATGGGTACACAGATCCTTAAGAAATTTGGCATAAGAAGGAATCTGTCTAATGGCATCAAGCAAAGGTATGTTGATATTGACTTGCTTAAAGGTTTCAAGGATTTCTTCGGTAGTTTTTCGGTATTTTATGGTTGAAGAAGGATCCTTAAGGGCTACAGGAAAAGGCACTTTAGGAATATATTTAGCTGGATCAGGCTCTCTAGAATCAGATGGGCCAGTATCAGGTGAAAAATAAGAAGCATTTGGGATGGATGATTGATCGTCGGATCGAGTGTTTGATCATCCAGACTTACTGGTTCACCTATTTGATTATCCACTGTTTTGCCACTTCTAAGGGTCACAACGGCTTTGGCACTCGCGAAATTTTGACTTTATACATAGTGCTGGCCTCTCGGGTTGGTGACAGATTGACTTGGTAAATGTCCATCCTCTCTTTTAGCCATGTTATTAGATAATTGCCTAACTTGTTTCTCTAATTCTGATACGGATTGAATCATTGAAGATAAGTTATTTTTCAACAAAGAGACATCACCTTTGAAGGTCGTCATTTCTTCCTTCATAGATGACATGTCCCTATTGATATCACCTCTCATCTCCAAAAGTGTACTCATGATAGAAGTCAAAGTGGGTTCATTAGATGGTTCAGCAGGAGAAGGCTGAGGTGTATTCTGCAGATAATGTGGAGGGTACCCAGGATTTGGATTTGCAGAAGGTCTTGGGGGTACTTGAAAGTAGAAGTATTGGATGTATTATTTTGTCCTTGAAAGTTACTTGATTGTTGTGGCTTCCAACTAAAATTGGGATGATTCCTCCAACCTGGATTGTAGGTATTAGAATAAGGATTGTTTTAAGGTTTGGAAAAACCATAAGTTACATTAGCTTGTTCCTGAACAAAGTCAAGGAAATTGAGAGCCAAGTGACAATCAGTGATATAATTATCAGAGCTAATACAGAGGGCACAGGTCTCGTAAGAAGTGTGAGGCAATTGTTGTGTAAGAGTTTGACTTGTTTTCAAATGATTTAAATCTGTAGTTAGGAGAGCTACTTGTGCGGAGAAACTTTGGAATTCATAAATCTCAGGGTCGACCGTGGGACTGTGCAGCCTTACTTGAAGATCGACGGTCGATCCTCGTATCTACCCTGAGAAGCTTTTTCCGTGACAGAGCCTCAAGGTCGATGCAGCGGTCAATGTCACGGTCGACCGTGGCTATCGTAGAGCACGACGGTCGATGTGGCGGTCGACCGCCCGTCTGCTTCAAGGTAAAATCGTTCCAATGCTGCAAAAATTCAAAACAATTGTCAGAAAAATCCTAAAAAATGTAAAATAAAGTAATTAAAAATAAAAATATAACTATTTAGATCGATACTCCGTTGAAAATCAAAAGAAGTTCTCCGGCAACGACGCCAAAAATTGATCGCTTACAAACGCGTCGTTAAAACGTTGCAAACTCAATCAAGAATAAAATTTATAAACCCTTATTCAAAATACTAAACTATGGGGTAGAATAGTGATGAAATAAGTGATCGAACCACAGGGAAAACTTTGATTACGAAGGAGAAATTAAAATTAAATCTCAGAACTCTAAACCTAGAGCGAAAAGGATTCATTTGGGTTTTAGAAACTTATTAATTAAAACTAATTTAAAAAAATGATATAAAAAGATTGAAATATATTAATGAGAGGGATTACTCAATCCACTTTAGTTTCACTTTCTGTATTCTCTAGTTATCCTCTTGTTTTCTTATCTAGAGATTATAGATTCATAGCTTCTTAAGCTTACATGAATCCCTAAAAGAAGGTGAGTGTTTTCCAAAGGCATATTTTATCTTCAATTAGCATAGATTGTCTTTGGAGTAACCTTAGCACAAACTACCATCACTAAGTATAAAATATCTCATCGGTTATTCACAAACCACATAAAAACCATCCTATAGATCTTTACCATCAATCACCGAAATCAAGTAGGACTAAAAATACGTCAAGGAACTCTGTTCCCTCAACTCTTTTATCATTAAAACCAAATCTATAAGATCATGTCCAGAAAAAGAATACAATATTCAATTTGAAAAATACAAGAAATATCTATTAAAGCTTCATGAGATCCCTAAGTACAGAAATTAGACACTCATCTTTGTGATGGAAGCCATAGATTCGATGAAGAACGATTGGGATCCACGCTGCAACTCCATCTTCTCCAGAGAATCCTCCAAACCCTAATTCTCTCTTTTCTCTCTATGGGGACCTCCAATTTTCGGCCAGCAAACACCTTCTTATAGGTGTATTCCCGGAATTAGGGTTTTGGCTAAGTTGGACTCCTACTACAACTCGGATTCCTTGGATTACCTCCTGGTTGTCTTACTCCGGTCGAACCTAGGTCCAATCAAGCAAGAATCTGGAAATGTGTTAAAGATGAAAGATGTAGCTTAGGAAGCCTTCTGTCAGATCCCGAAGATTTCATAATATTCGAACTTATCTGGAGAATTTGGAGAATATGCTCCTGAAGGTTGATGGACCAGTTTTCCAACATCAGTTTATCTTCATTGTCTTCAAAACGAGTATTAATCTGCCAGGAATGTCGCAAAGTGTCCAACATGAATGTTGTTCGTCTTGATGTCTTCTAGAGGTCGTCCAGATTTCAGGAATTTAGAATTTATCCGGAGAATTTGACGAATTCTTTTCAAACTGCCAGCGGAGCGGAGTAATTTCCACATATTAGTCTGTTTCTGTATTTTCTAACTTGAATCTTCATTAAACCTGAAATCAACTAACAAACTATCAAATACAAACACTCTCGGGCTAACAAAGGTAAATTAAGGGGTTTAAGTATGAAAATTTAGTGACTCATCAGGGGGGACCCGGGGGGCAGGGGGCGCTGGGGAGCATTTTTGTCCCATCAGCCCCTATTGTCATATCAAAAAAAAATTAAGACCTACTGTCAAACCCTATTTTTTTTAGCCCATATTGACCCATCTACCTAAAATAAAAGAATGAATTTAACAGGAAAAGGTTTTAAAGGAGAAACATCAAGAATGAATTTACAAGAAAATTTCTCTAGTTTATATAGAGCTTTGGGCATCTATAGTTTGAATGTGTGTAAGAACTTGAGAGAGGCACACACACATGCACGCGCGTGTGCCACCGGCCCCCACCCGCCGGCAATCCTCCTCCGACCGGTCGTCGGACCGGCGCCGGTGACATGTGCGTCCATGTCGGCGCCATGTGTACGCCACTCGTGTGTTTTTGTCTGCACGGCAGGTGACTGTTCATCTTCCTGAGCAGTTACAAGTGGGTTGAGCTACATTGAGTGAGCCATTAATTCACCATAAGTGGGCTGAGTCAGTTATGACTCTTGGGTCTCCCCATGATGCCCATGACTGCGCAGTTATGGATGAGGTGGCAATCCATGTTCTCCTGGGTTGCTGTTACTGGTGACGTGGCGCCTGTTCAGCTCCCCACTAAGTAGCAGTTACTAGTGATGTGGCAGAGTGGCAGCCCATGACTGGGCGATTACTAATGACGTGGCGCTGACGTGGTGTCGACTATTCATGATGTGGCGTTGATGTGGCATCAGTTACTGATAACGTGACGAGTCTCTTCACTTCCCCACTAAATGGCTGATCAACTAGCCTAACTAGCCTATAAATAGGACCTCATACCATCCATTCAAAAAGGCTTGGACATGCATACACACTTGCACACCACCACTTTGTAGAGGGTTTTGTTGCTTGAGAGTACCAACCGACGAAGGCTTGACGGGCGATCGGAGGCCGGCTTCCTTCCGTACGCGCAGAAGATTGTTGTACCCTGGGAGCTTTTTGCCGGAAGAACCATAAGCTGTGGTGGTGGACAAACAAAGCTTAAGGGCACAATGTGATACACTGGCCTCGATCCAGTTCTTTTCCATACTCGGCGGCATTTTCCTCCTTCTTCTTTCTTGTACCTGTTTATCGGTACGTTTGTTTTTGTTGTTTTATTTAATCAGTGTAAAGAATTACTTGCTATCTTAGTAAAAACAAGAATCCTAGTATTATTTCCAACAAAATTTAGCTCCGGATCATTGAGCGCTCTGAGGAGACTACTGTCGATGCTAAGGAGATGCTTTAACGATTCATTATAAATCTCTTTTGCTAAGAATTTTAAGACAAATGCTATCTCCTCATGCTGTTGAGAAGCAAAGCACCTTTTTAACTAATGAATCATGATGGAATGATAACTCTGACAGGAAATGAAGCACAAAAAAGGAAGAAGAAATTATAGACTCATCGAGTATTTATCCAAAATCACCTTCCTTAGGTAGTCAAATATATATGCTACGGTGCTCTCAATTATGCCGGTCATTGTGTATGTTTTTCAACTGCTAGTTTGCTCATAAACATATACGCTTGCAGCGGTATTATACCAAATTTCACAATTTAGTAGTCTGTGACCTAAGAGAAGATTGAACTTACAATTAATACCGCTCCCAACTGAAAGAGCAACTTCCTTGGCTCCCTCCTCATACAATTGTTTGGCAGTGCACTCACATCCTTCATCATGGGATTCTAGAGATGAATCAGACCAAGAGTGGAGATCTGATAGCTAGCAGGCGGTGGTGCCGGACGGCTCAATTCATCCTCAGAGCGGTGGTTCTCTACATCAAGTACCTCCCAAACAATCAAACATAAATAAATATGCATGAAAGTTTCAATTATAAAAGTGCACTGTCACTGATTATGTTAAAAAAGTTACGGTGAGTATTACTAATCAAACAGTCCGGAACAAAGGAGCCAATGACACTCTTAAAACCCAAACAACATATCAATGAAAAATAAAATAACTAAAGATATAATTCTACCATATTTGAACTTATAGATATACAGTATAACATCATTTTGATAGGATGCTGAGTTGGAAGCTACAGCCGGAAGTGATTCATACATACTAAAGGAGGAAGAACTGGCTGGCAAGGGAAAGGAATCAAGGCACAGAGCTGGTGGGAAATTAAGGAAGAAACTGCCTGGAATGGCAACAACAATCAAGCAACAATCAGGGATAAATAAACAGCTATAATAGATGAGTTTCCACTATTATGCTAATGTAGTTCATTAAATTCGGAAGATGTAAGCTATCACAGGCAATGAATGAATATTACATCTTCTTCTCCTATCTCTAAGTATTCTTCTCTGTCTCTCTGCTTTTCTTCTTCTTCTTTATTTCACTGCTCCTCCCTCCTGCGATCTCATGGCTGGCTGCTTTCAGCCATCTGGAACCTGGTAGGCCCTGTGTCAACGAGAAGGTCCTATCAATTGGTATCAGACATCGGTCCTCTTCACTACATGCCAAAGGAATTGTGGTCCATGGACGATGCGGCTAAGCTTCGGCAGATCGAGGTCGATATCCATGGGCTCCAACAAGCTGTATGTCATCACGTGGACTCCTACGAGGATCTTTCTGCCAGGTCTCGGCCCTCACCGACGCTATCCTTGAACTCCGACACAGCCGGCACCCTACTTCTCCGGGTTCCCACCAGGGAAGTTCGGGCTCTCGTCCACCGATTGATCCGGGAGGAGTCCAAGCCAGTTTACTCACGTAGATTTTTCGCGGACTACGGGGGATGATCCGATGGGGTGGGTTTATGTGGCGAAGCAGTTCATCGAATTCCAAGGCACTGCCGAGGCAGACAAGGTGTTGCTGGCCTCCTTCCATCTGCAGGGTGACGCTCTCCACTGGCTCTGATGGTTCAATGGATTTCATTCGCATCCCTCTTGGCAGGAATTCACAATGGCTTTTTGCGCACGTTTCGGGCCTTGTGACGAGGACGATATCCATGAGACCCTCTCCAAATTACGACAAACTGGCTCGGTGCAAGAATATCAAGCCCAGTTTGAGCATCTATCTATGCGGGTGCATGATTAGTCGGAACCACAGCTGCGCGGCTGTTTCATCGGGGGTCTGTGCGAGGAGATTCAGCTGGATGTCAAATTGCTCGAACCGCGGACCCTTCCGAACACCATCAGCTTTATTCTCCTTGTAGAGGAAACACATCTAAAGACTCGGCGCATCTTTGGCGGCGCTGGCCTCCTTCTGACTCCCACTCGGAAAACCGCATTGCCCCTACCTACCCTGGGTTCTCCGGCCATTAGAGGTGCAACGGCGCCAACTCCACCGACGCCTCGGAATGTCGGCTTCACTCGGCTGACTTCGGACTAGATGAAGGAGCGGCGGGACAAGGGCCTCTGCTATAACTGCGACGAGAAGTTTGTTAAGAGGCACGTTTGCAAGCATCAACAGCTCTTCCTGCTCGAGGTTCCGTCGGCCGACAATGAGGGCGCCTTTTCTCCGCCAGAGACTTCCGACGCCGAACAGGAGCCCCCAGACTAGCCGGAGATCTCCATCCATGCCCTCTCTGGGTGCTCTACCCTTCGCACCATGCGCTTCCGCGTGGACTTGTACCCGTTGGAAGTTCGCGGCTCGGATGTTGTGCTCGGGATCCAGTGGTTGCGCGGTCTTGGCCCGGTCTTGCATGACAGAGAGAACCTGACGATGCGGTTCGACCTCAACGGCGTCAACCAGGTGCTTCGCGGCGGCACTCAGCCACCCCTTTCTCGGGGTTCGCTACACTCAATCCAGCGCTTGTTGGATCATGATGCAGACGCATACTTTTGCCTGGCGTCAAGTGAGGACCCATCTCAATTGCATGAGTCCAACATCCCATCGCCGCTTGACTCCCTATTACTGGACTTCAAGGACATCTTCGCCGAGCCCCACGACCTACCTCCCACCAGATCCCATGATCACCATATCACCAACATCCCTGGGGCTGACCCAGCGAATGTTCATATGTACCGGTACCCGCACGCCCAGACGACGGAGATAGAAAGAATTGTATGCGAGATGCTCCAGTCTAGGATTATCCAACCAAGCACGAGCCCTTTCTCTTCCCCTATTCTGCTGGTTAAAAAGAAAGATGGCTCTTGGAGGTTTTGCGTGGATTACCGGGCACTCAACGACATCACCTTCAAAGATCGCCACCCGATACCTGTCAATGATGAGCTTCTCGACGAACTACACGGTGCGTCCTTCTTCATGAAGCTGGATTTAAAGTCAGGCTATCACCAGATACGAGTGGCCACCGCCGATGTGCACAAGACGGCTTTCCGCACCCACGACGGCCACTATAAATTTTTGGTGATGCTCTTTGGACTCACTAATGCGCCGACAACATTTCAGTCCATCATGAATGACATCTTCAGGTCAGCCCTCCGGAATTCATCTTTTTTATGACATTTTAATCTACAGCAATGGTTGGGATGAGCACATGCATCACATGCTCTGGGCATTCCAAACCTTGCGTCGCCATCACTTTGTGGCCAACAGAAAAAAAATGTGTCTTCGGGCACACCGAGGTTGATTACCTGGGCCACTTAATATCCTCTCGTGGTGTAGCAGCCGATCCAGAGAAAATCCACAGCATGTTGGATTCGCCACGACCTCCATCCGTCCGCGCCTTGCGTGTCTTCCTCGGACTGACCGGCTATTACCGCCGGTTTGTACGTGATTATGGTGGCATCGTCGGACCACTGACCAAGCTCCTCCAGCACCAAAAGTTCACCTGGTCCGACGAGGCAGAGGTTGTGTTCCTTGCGCTAAGGCACGCCATGTCCTCCACCCCTGTTTTGGCTCTGCCGGATTTCTCCAAGACCTTTGTCATCGAGGCTGACGCATCGGGCTCGGGAATGCGTGTCGTGCTTATGCAAGATGGTCATCCCATCGCCTTCTTCAGCAAGGCTTTATCACCACGGGCGCAGGCCAGATCTACCTACGAGAAGGAGCTCATGGCGGTGGTGCATGCCGTCTTGCGGTGGTGCACCTACTTGATTGGGCGGCGATTCCAAGTCCGGACGGACCACCGGAGCCTGAAACACCTCTTGGAGCAGCGCCTGACCACGCCGGATCAACAATGGTGGATGCTCAAGTTGCTCGGCTTTGATTTTGACATCGTCTACCGCCCATGCCGTGAGAAAAACGTTGCGGATGCCCTCTCTCACCAGCACGAAGGCGCCGAGCTTTCTGTGATCCTATCATCCCGCCCGTCCTGGCTCGATGCCGTACGTGACGAGGCCCGATCGAGCCCCGGTCTAGACGATCTCCGACGACGGATACAGCAGGGCGATGCCGCTTGCATGAACTACTCGCTGGTGGATGGGCATCATAGGGCTCCAAGGCCGTATGGTGTTGCCGGCGGATTCGCAACACAAGTTGCACCTCTTGGCCGAGTTCCACGATACCGTCAGTGGTCACTCCGGGATATTGTGGACATACAAGCGACTGGCGGCAAGTTTCTTCTGACAGGGGATATATCGCGACATCAACCTGTATGTGCGCGCCTGTGATACGTGCCAGAGGAGCAAATATGAAGCCACGTCGCCTGCGGGATTACTCCAGCCCCTTCCTGTTCCCGATCGTGTATGGGAAGACATAGCTATGGACTTCATCGACGGCTTACCCAAATCTTCCAGCTACTCGGTGGTCATGGTGGTCATCGATCGGCTTACGAAGTACGCGCATTTCGTTCCGCTGAAGCATCTGTACACGACACGAGGGGTAGCGGAAATGTTTGTGCACGAGGTAGTCCATCTTCACGGCCATCCTCGCTCCATTGTCTCCGACATAGACCCGGTTTTTGTTAGCCGATTTTGGCAGGAATTTTCTAACATATAGGGCACCACTTTAAAGACCAGCACCGCTTATCATCCCCAAACCGATGGACAGTCCAAGGTGTTAAATCGTTGCTTAAAAACCTACCACCAATGCTTTGCCAGCCTACGACTGTCGGCCTGGGTTCGTTGGCTCCCTTGGGCCGAGCTGTGGTATAACACATCCTTTCATTCCACGATAGGCATGACGCCCCTCGAGGCCGTCTATGGCCGCCCTCCCCCTACACTTGTCCGTTATGAGGTCAGCTTTGCTGCTGTCGCCTTGGTTCATCAGGAGTTGCGCTCTCGGGATGCAACGTTGCGTCTACTGAAAGATAACTTGGTGCTCGCCCATAACCGGATGAAGGTCCAAATTGACAAGCATCACCGCGAGCTGACATTTAAGGTTGGCGATTGGGTGTTCTTGAAGATGTAGCCCTACCGACAGACTTCCATTCAGTTCCGCGCCAACAAGAAATTAGCTCCTAGATTTTACGGTCCTTTTCAGATTGCACAGAAATTGGGTCATGTTGCCTACCGGCTATTACTGCCTCCTCAATCCAAATTACAATCAGTCTTCCATGTCTCCCAACTGCGCCGTCAGATCAGTACTACTGGTCGCGCTCTACCGCATCTTCCTGACTTCACTGACAACGAGGACTTGGTCATTGAGCCCACCGAGATCTCTTATTACCGCTGGGTTAAACGTGGGGATCATGTGGTACAAGAAGTCCTAGTTCCTTGGACTGGCCTACCCATGGAAGATGCTACTTGGGAGCCATTCATCCCACTAACTAAACAGTTTCCAAACTTGAACCTTGAGGACAATGTTCTTCTTCAGGGCACCGGGAGTGATAGGATGCTGAATTGAAAGCTACAGCCGGAAGCGATTCATACATACCAAAGGAGGAAGAACTGGCTGGCAATGGGAAGGAATCAAGGCACAAAGCTGGTGGGAATTTAAGGAAGAAACTTCCTGGAATGGCAGGAGCAATCGGGCAGCAATCTGGGATAAATAAACAGCTATGATAGCTGAGTTTCCATTATTATGCTAATGTAGTTCATTAAATTCGGAAGATGTAAGCTATTACAGGCAATGAATGAATACTACATCTTCTCCTCCTATCTCTAAGTATTCTTATCTGTCTCTCTGCTTTTCTTCTTCTTCTTTATTTCATTGCTCCTCCCTCCTGCGATCTCGTGGATGGCTGCTTTCAGCCATCTGGAACCTAGTAGGCCGTGTGTCAATGAGAAGGTCCTATCACATTCATTCATGCATACCCACAAAAAATGGTGATATTGTTTTCCTCATCATATCAAATGAAAACAATGATAAATTGACTTATTGAAGATAAAGATATACAAATTGAAAAAGGAAATAAAAGACGAAACTTTACATGTGTACATTCATTCATGCATTTTCACAAAGAACCGGCGATAGTGTTCAATTGGATCACCATATCAAGTATATGTAGCAGAATTCCTTCAACAAGAGTGCCTACAAAAGCCATTGACACCGGCGAATAAACCCATGCTACCGCATTCCCTGCCACAATCGGAGCATAAGCCAATCGATGGATTGCAACTTTTGGAAAGAAATGTACACCAAAACCAAACCATAACAAAACCCCATAAAAACTCTAAAAAAACACTACTCTGTTTGTGTGCAAAAACCTCTCTTTTTTGGTTTTTTTTAAGAAAACGATGGTTAATTGACTACTTGAATGCAGGAGAAGTCTTATAACATACTTAAATTTGGAACCCAGCAATGTCACTGGTCTCCTTGCTGAAGCCCATGATCAGGGTGGCAGCCAGGTTGGCCACTGAGGCAAATGCTCTCAAGAAGTCATAAAAGGTCACAAATTTAACCACAATATGATGATAATGTGAGGTACATTACCATATTTCCTCGGCATGCAACCTTCGTGCAAGAATCCCAGGAACCCAAATGCGTTTCTAAGCAGGGATCGAAGGTACCGAGATTAAACATTCTAACCCTGAGATAGCATCCAAGCAAACAAAGACATAGACAAACAAATTAAACCTAGAAAGCTCAGACAAAGAGGACGAAGTGCGATTGGCACCAGAGGACATCGTTGTCTCTCTCGGGCTCACTGACCTCCGCGAGGAATCTCTTTAAAAGCAGATCGTCCTCCGCGAGGAGGAATTGAGAGAAGGGGCGGAGAGAGAAGTGGTCGGCGAGAGGGGAGAGAGGAGCGTCCGGAAGACGGCGGTGGCGGTGAGTCTCCTTGCTTTCTCTCTTTCATCCTCTATTCCTTTCTCTCTCTACATGCATTGCACTTATCAAGGCAGGATCCCTACGTCTGCCTCGAGTATGCCACCACCAAGTTCCACACCCACACCTGTACTGGTTCACTCCCATGCTTACCCCCCCAAACCCTTCCAATTTATCTATTTTTTTGCATCTATGTTTACAGATCGAAACAAAGTTTGGAAATTTATGCTGTGGGTCTCTGTAGATGGAGGTAGGCACCCTGTGTTCCAGGAGAAACGGTCATCCTCCTCATCGAGGGCCTGCGCGAGATCTCCGTCATCGTCTGGAACAGCAACACCATCAATAACGACGACTTCATCGGCTCTGCCCGGTACTCTTCTCTTAGTCCCCTCTCCGGCTTCGTATTCCATGGAGTGGTGATGATTAGGCTTCTTTGTTTTAGATTAGGATACAACTGCAGAAGGTCCTCTCCCATGGCTACGACGACTCCTCCTGAGCGCTCCAATCTAAGACCTAAGACCGGGAAGTAGGATGTCGAGAATGCATGGAGGAGAAGCGGCGAACAGAGAGGCGGTTGGCGAGAGGGTACATAGGAGCGTCGCGGGGGTTGGGTGGGGGGGATCGGAAGCGGGGATAAGAGGATCGCGTAACCTCCTCCTCCGATGTTTGCTAAAATTTTCATCGTTGGATTCAAACAATAGCCAGCCTATGATTAACATCTCCTCACCGTCGGATAAACAAAAGTTATGATATAACCATCACAATAGCTACATCTTATAACTTAATCTCGGGGGAATTGTCCATAACCCCATTATTAAGATCCTCTTCGTTCAAAACCCAAGCAAGTTTAGGGAAAACCCCACACAACATTTTCTTGAAATAATAACTCAAAATCTTTCAAAAAAGACCATACTGCCCTCACCTCCTCCGTTGAGCTGGCATGCGCGCTTTTTCCTCTCCGACCAATGTCTCTATCGAGCTCGCTTCCGGCGTCTCCCTCTTTCTCCGGCATAGCCGCAGCCACCCGTGGCCACCGCCGACACCTTCCCTCTCCTCGAGCTCGATGATGACGGTCGCCTCCAGCCTCCCACGTCCTCGACCACTCCGTCAAGCTCCAGAACTCCCCCCTCGTCTCCCACCCCTCGACCTTGCACTGCTCTCCTCCCCCGCCATGCTCCGCCCCGGTCGCGTGAGAGGTGGAGGAAGGAAGCGAAGAGAAGGGCGGCGGAATCCGATGGAGCTCGGCGATGACAAGGTTGGCTTCAAAGCGGTGCTGAGGGTGATGGAGAAGCATCACGTCGAGTCTGGATAAGAGGTCACGGGAGAGGTGGAGTAAGGAAGCGAAGAGAAGGGCGGCGAGCACCGTAGTCAAAACCCACACCCTCTCCCACTACATCCAAGAAATTAATGCTGATTAGATTGTGGCCCATCAAAACCCACACCACCAATCCAAAGCCTTCCCAGCAATTAATGTTGATTAGACTGAGGCTCATCAAAACCCACACCCACTGCAACCCCTGGCCCCGTCCCCTCCACTCTCCCATCTTCTGCATGTGCCAACTTACATGCCCTATGACTCTACTACGGCCTATTATCATAGTTTAGAAAAGAAAAATAATTTAAAATTTTAAAAATTACATATTTATCTCCGAAAACTTTCATATACCACATGGATCTTTCAAAAATTTAGTTTCTTGCAAAAATATCATTCCATTTACTTAAGTCACTAATCTAGTGTTATCTGGACCCATTTTCATCTTTCTGAATCCATTTCCATCTCTCTGGTCTATTTTCATCTCTCTGGTCCACTTTCATCTCTCTGGTCTATTTCCATCTCTACTTTCATCTCTCTGGTTTATTTTCATCTCTCTGATCCACTTTCATCTCTCTGGTCTATTTCCATCTCTACTTTCATCTCTCTGGTCTATTTTCATCTCTCTGGTCTATTTCCATCTCTACTTTCATCTCTATGGTCTATTTCCATCTCTATTTCCATCTCTATTTTCATCTCTCTGGTCTATTTTCATCTCTCTGGTCTATTTCCATCTCTACTTTCATCTCTATGGTCTATTTCCATCTCTACTTTCATCTCTCTGGTCTATTTTCATCTCTCTAGTCTATTTTCATCTCTACTTTCATCTCTCTGGTCTATTTTCATCTCTCTGGTCTACTTTCATCTCTCTGGTCTATTTCCATCTCTACTTTCATCTCTCTGGTCTATTTCCATCTCTATTTTCATCTCTCTGGTCTAGTCTTATCTGTCATATCATTTTCATCGTTCTAATATATTTTCATCTTTCTCATTCATTTTCATCTCTCTGGTCTACTTTCATCTCTCTGGTCTATTTTCATCTCTCTGGTCTAGTTTCATCTCTCTGGTCTATTTTCATCTCTCTGGTCTAGTTTCATCTCTCTGGTCTATTTTCATCTCTCTTGTATATTTTCAGCTCTCTGATCTATGTTTATCTTTCTAAACCCTTATGGGCTATTTTCCCACTCCCCCACCTCCACGAGAGAAGCCCAACACACCCACCTCCTCGTCCTTTAGATCCAGACCTCCATAAGAGATCAATCATGGTCCTTGTCAACTCCTCATTTAAAGCTTCCACTTTTCCCACTCCCCCACCTCCTCGTCCTTTAGATCCAGGCATCCACAAGTGATCAATCATGGTCCTTGTCAACTCCTCATTTAAAGCTTCCACTTTTCCCACTCCCCCACCTCCACGAGAGGAATGCCAGGACTCCCATGTTCCTGTGAGTTTTTCTGCTGCTCAGATCCTTTCTCCCTTTTCTTTTGTTAAAGACTATGGGGTATAAACATATAATTGGAGTTCTGGGTTTTTTTTGGTTTTTTTTGTGGGTGTAGATCCTTGCTCCCTTGCCTATTGGGTTTGCAGTGTTCCTTGTTCACCTAGCCACCATCCCCATCACTGGCACTGGCATCAACCCTGCCAGGAGCCTTGGAGCTTCCATCATCTTCAACAAGCACCATGGCTGGAAGGACCAGGTACTATTACTAAATCTCCACAATTTTTTTTTGTTTTTTTTAAGCTCCAATCCTTTTCTCTTCCTTGAATTGAGTTAATTAAATTCTAAGATTTGGGTCTGCTTCTACAGTGGATTTTCTGGGTTGGACCCTTCATTGGAGCTGCTCTTGCTGCCATATATCACCAGATAGTCATCAGGGCAATCCCATTCAAGAGCAGGAGCTGAGCACAAGCACCAACCACGACCCCCCACCCCCACCGCAAAAGTTCCTTCAGATTGCTATGGCTCTTTCCTGCCACTGATGCCAAGAGGAATGCTAGGGACTCCCATGTTCCTGTGAGTTTTTCTGCTGCTCAGATCCACGAGAGAAGCCCAACACACCCACCTCCTCGTCCTTTAGATCTAGGCCTCCACAAGAGATGACGGTCCTTGTCACCGGCTCCACCGACTACATTGGCAAGTTCATCGTCCGGGAGCTTTGCAAGCGACGATTCACTGTCATAGCCATCGCCTGCGAGCGCAGCGGCATTCGTGGTCACAACAGCAGAGAAGAGACCCTCCGAGACCTTGCTGGTGCCACCGTTGTCTTCTCCGATGTCACCTACCTTGATACCCTCGTCTCATCCCTCGACTCGCATGGACTACGACGGGCGGTCACGCCATCTCTCTCGCCGTGAGAGAACGGCCACCGAGCCACGCAATCGAGTGGGCTCGATCGCCTTAGGCACTCGGCGTCGGTGCTTGCTCGGCAACGACGGTGACCGGGAGCCCCGGCAGCGTCTCCAGTATGCCTCATGCGGCGTCAGAATGGATGAGGTTGGAGGAGGATGGGAGATGGCTGGTGTTGTGGAGGTTGTAAGCCCTTGCTGGGAATGGAGGTAATGGCCAGAGAAGAGGACTTCGTCGGAGGAGTGTTGAAGGCTAGAGTGATTGGTGGCTGAGAGAGGGGGGGGGACATTACGGTCTTTTTTTAATTACACCAGCTAAATAAACATATCAAATGGGGTTTCCACCTTAAAAATCAAGCTAATGGGGTTTTTTATGATAATTTTTATTAAACTGGTGTTATCACCAATTATCTACTTAATCTTTTGTTGTCCTATTGGCATCCTATGTGGCAAGGTTTATTCTATGTGGCTGCTGATGTGGAGGGGGTAATAGTGGGGGAGGGGGGGAGTTAGGGGGTTAGTGGGGAGTTATGAGGGAGGTGAGGGGAGATGGTGGTTACCCTGCCATGTGGCAGGGGATAGGACTAGTCATCCTTATATGAGGCTATGGTTATAAGTTAAAACTTTTATTGTCCGACCAGGTGGGAGAATGTCCTTGGTGGAGCTTATATGGTGCCTATGTGGTATGATAATCATTGGTTGAGAGAGTTTAGTGGGAGGGAGTTATTGAGTGGTTATTGAGGTGGGGTTGGTGGTTATCTTATCAAGTGACAGGGGGCAGAACTAGTCTATTATGTAAGATAAAGGTTTTATGAGCTACAATCTGACTCATGTATATTCTCGCACGTGGCAGTTGACTCATAAAGAGAGGATGATAGAGAGGAGAACATATGGCAGCTGAGTCATAGAGATGGGAAGAGAAAGGGGAAGTGGAGATGGGTGGTTAGGAGGGTAGTAGGGGTGAGTGGTTACCCGTGCCAAGTGGCACGGGTCCCACCTAGTGTGTGTGTGTATATATATATAATAGGTGGGCTCCCGTACCACTTGGCACGGTAACCACCACCTCCCACTAATCATCATCTTTCTCATAACCACCCAATAACCGCCACCCTGTACTTGGCTTTATCTTGTTCCTATGATATATCCGGTCTTAACTTGGATCAGGCATTTCTATCCGTCTGATAGGATGCACTGGATCTTATATAATATATTTATCAAGCGGTTGAGAATGCCCGATCCAAGTTATGCCCAAATATATCGGACGATCGAGATGAAACCATGTGGAAGAGAGTAGTGGGGGTGGTGGTTACCCTTGCTAAGTGGCACGGGGGGCCACCTATTCTATAATATAAAGTAAGGTGGGCTATGACGTGACATCTGAGTTATATATGCGCACACAGCGTAGGGTTGTAACAGTGTAGAGAGAGGGGGGAGGAGAGAAGGGGTAGTGGGGGTGGATGGTTATCCGTGCCAATGGCACGAGGGGCTCATATAGTATCAGAGCTGGTTCCCAGCCGGAAATTGTGCCAGCGAGGACGCTGGGCCCTCAAGGTGGGGTGGATTGTGAGGCCCACTGGGTCTACCGTGGGACAAGATGCCTGCGCCTGGAGGGCGAGGCTGAGTCGGGTAGCCGGGTAAGCAATCCCACAACGCCTGGGTATAGTCCGGGGTTCGATATAAGTATATAGTAAGCCCTTAATAGATACAACGCGTTTTAAAGCTGTGATGGTAGTGATCCGTCAGAAAACTCCATGGTTAAGCGTGCTTGACCTGGAGTAGTCACACGATGGGTGACATACTGGGAAGTTTTTTCAGATTTCTGCGGTGAGCCAAAAGCGGACAATATTGTGTCTGGCGCGGCGCCGCTAGGGGGCACCGTTATAATATTAGATGATTGTAATTTAGACCTTTATCTGCTTTAGACCCCTTGCTATGTTTACTCTTTGGCAAGCTGTAGGCTATGCCTAGCCCTGTATGTTGTGATGTCATATTGTTGCATGCTTATCTTTCTGTGAGCTCTGATACCAAATTGTCACGCCCCGACCCAGAAAACCCAACCAGATCGAGGCGTGAGCCACCTAAACATGTTTACATCATCAATTGGCGCAAAAATATAAAACTGTTATGAATTTAAGATAATTTAATCCTCAAATTCATACTAAAAAATTTCGGCAGAATCCCCTTTATAATTATAGCACAAGAAATCTGTACAATTTACAATTTTACAACTTCAACTTATACAATGGCACAACTGTAAATTACTAATTATTATACTTCTCAAATGTCTACATTAAAGAATATTACAACATTTCTCATATACAACTGAATTAATGATCATACAATTTTGTCCTCGAATACGTCATGTTATACATCAATTTGTACATCATTGATTAAAATTGTAAATTATCTGTAGATGAAACTCCTCTAAACTGCAAGTCCTCGACCACCTCGGAATATAGCGCCATCCTCTAGAAGAACACTTGAAAGAAGGAACTGCATCGACCTGCATCGCCGATGCAGCCCAGTTAGGGTGAGCAACAATGCCCAGTAAAGTTCTACTCTACGTCGCACAGAAAGGAAGGGAAACTGCAACTGTGTCGTTCTCCGCCTAAGCCTAAGGTATGCTAAGGGGCCCCATAACCCCGTCGATTCCCGAGGGCTCCTGTCCAGGTCCCGCCCTCACCCAAGAACAACCGAGAGGAATCAAAGACTGCGGGCTCCTGTCCATGTACCACCCTGACCAGTCATACCATCTCTCGCGGGGACACACACGTCAGGGATATCGACAACCATCCTTAGCACTTGGCCTTGGAGACCGACACGACCTCTACACCTCAATATAAGTGCATAATCCACAGTCGACTATAGCAATAAACTCAAATGATATCAAACATAATCATTGACGACAATTCCGTCCTAATCCTCGACTTAATGCTTCTAATGCAAGCAAATGCATGCAATGCTCACGCGCAGAGGAATACAGAAATATAAGCATGCAACAGTATGACATCACAACATACAGGGCTAGGCATAGCCTACAGCTTGCCAAAGGGTAAACATAGCAAGGGTCTGAACAAGCGAACATACATTTCAGCATTACAACGGCGCCTACAGGCCGTAAACAAGTAACAACACATTCAATCGGAATTTTGGCATTACGACGACTTAAACGGCCGTCTACCGAAAATTCTTCACAGGGCACACCCCCGGCCAAACAATTACAACAAGCAACACATTTATAATATACATCAACTAGGGCAAACATTTGGCCCATTCAATTATCTACACATCTGATGAATAAATTTTATATCTCGCAAGTATACGAATCGGTGCAATCAGTATAGCACCAAGATGAGTATCGTACCCACCGAGATTTGTAGAGATTATTAGAGTAAACGCTAAAGAACAGGAAAGAAAGAAAATAAGGAAGAGAAAATAAGAAATATGAAGTCTCGAAAATAGATTATCTAATAACGAAATAAGAAAACGATGGAAATATGATGGATAAATACTAAGGTTCCGATTTCATCATAACATCCTCATTCTATGCATTGAATCAACGAAATCTTCGTTTAATTCCAAGGGTTCGCTCTTCTGGTATGATGATCCGTTCGATCGCGGTCTTCACCAAGTACCCCCAATTAACCCTAGCTAATGAACCCATAACTAAGTGTTAACCAAGAATCCATTATGCTCTGAAGAACAATTAAGAACCAAGAAGTGTCTTAGCTTGAACCCGGCTTCGACTAAATCTCATTCATTCATAGATCCTGTAAGATTAGGGAATGAACCCTCGCCCAATCTCACGTAAAACAATCTATAATATTTCTATTGGCCAGATAAAGGTATTAAAGATCTCAGTTTTACTAATAAATGAAACAAGGAAAATAAACTGATTAAATAATCATGATCCAATAACATAGAATGATTCAGTTAGGCTACATCGGTTCCTTAGCAAAGGAATTAGCCACTCATGTTCATAAAAACAACCAAGACATTCATAAGAAAGATAAGAAAGAAAAACCCTAGATCTTCGTGCAATCTTCTCCCCTCTTTCTGGCCTTCAAAACTCCTCCAATAGTGCTGGCTAACCTCCTCTATAAGTCTTGGACGACTTCCTTAAATAGGGGTAAGAAACCCTAATTTTGCTTCAGCCTTTGAATTAAATCTGATCCGTTCGTTTTCAAGTCGTCCGACAAAGGATCGATCTTCTTAAGGATAAAGATCGATCTTCTTTCTTTTGTCAATTTTCGTAACCTAGTTCGCCCCGACTAAGATTGATCTCTTTAAGGAAAGGATCGATCTTCTTTCTCCGTAGACTAGGTTCCTTCCAAAACGCCCAGGTTCAGATCGATCTTTTCAGGGAAGAGATCGATCTCTTTCATCAATTGTTGACTACGCCCATAAAGGATCGATCTTTCTAGTAAAAAAGATCAATCTTTTATTCCAACTTTCTTGTTTTCGCTCACGGTCGATCTTCGTATCGACCCTGCGAAGTATTTTTCTTGACAGAAGCTGACGGTTGATGCCACGGTCGACTGTGAGAATTTTTTAGCGCGACGGTCGATGCGACGGTTGACCGTGGGACTTTTTCATCTCTGCATACATAAGATATCGATCTTTTATTTAAGGAAGATCGATCTTTTATTTCCTGCATCTTTCTTCTACTATTCTGCCCTGCGCACTGGTACGAAAAATACTATAACTTCCTCTATGCAGCTTCAAATCACGAACCGTAAAATTCTCCTGAAACTAGACTTCAAGATCTTTCTATAGGTGTATGGCACATCATCTGGTTCTTCATGAGCAGGTACAGTTTAATATTTCAAGTTGATCCATGTAATCTTTTCAGCTTCTTTGCTCCTTTTTCCTTCATTTTCCACACAACTATGTGAAGCAACATATAGATATAAAAATAGTAATAAAGATGTTGATTAAGGACAATAATCTAGCAATTAAGATGATTATAAGGCTGTTCAGAGTGCACTTTCATGCACTCATCAACATCCCAAGGGTATCACTTCCTTGGTTAATCCCACAAATAAAATAGAAACGGGCGCACTGCCGGCCCTAGGCTTGAACATGATATAAGAGTAAGTAGTTGGTGCAATTTCGTGAGATCACTAGCATTGAATAAGAGAATGAGCAAATGCCGTTAAAGAATAGCTATTAGCATCAATGGAAACAAATCTCATCCAACCTATAATCATAGTCGATTAGGCCAGGTTAAAGTCTCATCGAAAGGCCCAAGCATGATAAACCTTGAAGCATTAGCCAACTAAAGATGCTTAACAAGAGGGAGTACCAAATCAGCTAATTGAATGCAATACAGGAATTAAGCCCACTCCGAACAATTATACAGGGCAAACCAACAGGAAACAAAGGGAATCCCACAATGAGTTGCAGCTATTCAAAAGAGATCCCAACCATAACCAGTAAGGGCTAACTCCACAGAATCCGATAAGACTACTAGCTTAGCTCCGAAATCCATTAACCCAGAGAAAGGAAAAGCAAACCTCATCGGGAACTCAAACAGAGAGGAATCAATATCTCAGTTCAGCAAGCCACTAGACGTGTACCTTAGCTACAAGAACAGAGCATGGCAATAAGGGGAGAAGCAGAGATCCAAAATCCAAGGGTAAGGGAAGACAGGGACACCCAAACATCTCCAACAACCCAATCAGTCGCAACACCTCAACCAATCCACGACAGCCAGGAGAGGACAGAAGACAATACGTTCAGGGAAGAAGAATGACACCATGAAAGCCATGAATACCGAGTATCGAGCACCAACGAACCATGGGAAACAGGACAGATGCAACAATACTAATCCGACAGCATTGAAATCCATGACAGAGCATTGAAAGCCATCAAACCAGAGGAGGGGGGGGGGGGATCTCATCAATACACACCACTAATCCGTAGATACAAGTAATGGCAGCAAAGAGAAGCAAGGAGGAAGTCAGGGGAGAAAACATAGTGTGGTATTCGAATTCCAACAAAATCCAGCAAGAATTCGAGAATGCAAGCAAAGCATCAGAGAAAAGAGGGTAGCCTCACTGAGATCCTTGGCTAGAATGCATCTCGACGGAAACAGCAGAGGAAGAGGGAAAATATTCCTCAATCCGGAAACAGGGGAAGCAACATTCATCAACCAGCCAAAACCCAAAGAAGAGAAGAAGGAAGGAAAATCTTCGAAAAAATCCATCAGAAGCCAAGAAATCCAAGGGAAAAACCAACGAGAAATCCCATAAGAAATCCAAGAGAAATCCACAGAGAAATCCAACACTCCAAACCACAGCATCAAACCCTATTCTACTCTAGTAGAGTCCTAAACCAGGTTTAGGGAAGAAACCCTACCTCTAGCGTCGAGCTCGCGTCCTTCCCCTTCTTCTCCAGCCGAGGCAGTCGTCGCCACCAAGGTTTCCGTCGTCGCAGCCAACGTCTCCGTCGTCGCTGCCAACGTAGCCAAGCTCCCCGCCATTGGAAAGAAGAGCCCCGCAGCTGCGTCTCTCGCCTCCGGTTGCGATCTCTCCCCCTCCTCAGCCGTCGCGTCGAGACCCAAGCATCTCTCGCGGAAGGGGGGATGAATAGTAGGGTTAGGATTTAAACAATCGGGTTACTTACATCCACGGCTCTTCGATCATCATCAATTTGATCACAGCCGTTCAGATCTAGATCTACTTGATCAAACCCCGATCTTTAGATCCAGAGCTGTGAGGACCCGTTCCTCTATTCCTGTGGCTCATCGTTGACCGCAAGGGCAATTTGATAAATTGCACCTTGTTGGTTTGTTTCACACGCCTGTGCACACACAGACCTTGTTGTGGTGTTTGTGGTTGAGTAGAATGGCTAGGTGGACCCGGGATCGAGAGATCCGGACTTGGGTTTAAGTCTTAACCCAAGTCTAGCTTCCTGCGAAAGAGGAATCAATCCTTCCTGGCCAGAAGGATCGATTGTTCAACGCCAGGAAGTTGGATCGATCACACCTCTTGGATAGACCGATCTGGCCTGATTAGCCGGATCGATCTGGCCAACTAGTGAGATTGATCTCACCCTCTTCGAGGGTGAGTCTCTTCGGAGAAGACCGATGTGATGGCCGTCAGGCCATCACTTCGCGCCTCGGGGGAAGGGAAGGTCGGTTTCTTCCCTCCTCCCCCCTTTCTTCTCCTCTTTTCCCGAGCTCTCTCTCTTTCACCTCTCCCTCTCTTCTCCTTTCTCTCCTTGCGGGTGACCCAGCTGGCTCCTCCTCTTCTCCGGAGCTTCTCCGTCGCTGCCGCCGGCCGACGTTCTTCTCCAAGCTCTTCCTCACCACTCTCTCGAGATCCCTAGCCCCCTCTACCCTCAGATCCGACCCCTCCCTCTCCCCCTCTCCCTCCTTCTGCGCTTGTGCTCTGCTCTTCCCCAACGCCGGCCGATCCTTCGACGTCGCCGTTCTCCCTCCTCCGGCCGCCATTCCTGGAGTTTGGAGGTTCGTCGGGACCGTGGCGACGAGAGGAAGGTCCGAGGCCTAGCTACGCGGGTTGAAGCAGCGTTGTGAAGGTAGGGATCCTACTTTAGACGCCGGCTGGGTTAAGGGTGCTGTTTTCTTTCCGGTTTTGGGTGGATTTCGATATTGGGCTTGTGGTCTACCAGACTTCTTTTGAGGTTTTCAAGGTTTTCTTCCCCCCGTTCTTGGGCTGCCGGATGCTTGAGGAAGTGCTTTAAAGCTCTTCTTGTTTTCCCTTTTTATCTCCTTGATATTTTCTCTATGGTGGTAGCTGCTGAGATTAAAATGCATGTATTGCTTTAGGAGATTTAGGAGGTTTTATATGTTTAGATCTCTGAGCATGGTTGATTAATTCCCTGCTGTTCATGCTGTGTCTTGTATTGGTTCGTTGTGTGTTGGGCTGCCTATTGTTTTATTGCTTCAGTGTCCCTGTGATGGTAGTATGATCATACTGATTGTGCCCATTGCTGAGCATTTAATTTATATTTGTTGGTTTAGATGTTTCCGTGATTCTGTTCCATGCCGAGGCTTATACTATTCTTCACTCATGCCATTGCTATCATGTGTGTTATATGTGCTTTTCCTCTTTTAAGTCTTGCAATGTTATATGAAATACTTCAATTGTACATCATGATATCTAGCTTAGGGCCGACAGTGTGCCCTTTTATTGCTTTGTGGTTGAACCAAAGGGGTTATGCCCCTTTGGGATGTTTAGATTGATAATTGGGCCGAGGGTGTGCCCTAATTTATATGTTGTATTTATTTGTGATTGTTGTGTTGGTGTGGCTGGGGGTGTACCCCATTGCAGGAATTTCGGTTGACGGCATTTGTTCCGTCGTAATGCCGAAATTTCGATTGTTCGTCTTGTTGCTTGTTTATTATTATCTATTAGTTGCTTTCTTACTGCTTTAATTATTCCTTCGTTGTTTTGCGCATTATAGTCATGATAGGCTGGTCGAGAGTGGGGTGTGTGGGATCCCGGGTAGGACTTAACTCTGGGTGTGGGGTTTGGGGTGTTGACTCTGTACTTTGAGCGCTGGGAGATGGTTGTCGTAACCTCGGACGTTCCGACAAGCGTGGAGGTCCCGCTTGGAGAGGGGTGTCCTACGAGTAGCGTCATGTCCACCCTGTGTCAGGAATGTCGGAGGATGCCCACCCCTGAACAGTGGCCGTCGGAGGACGTACTGCGGACAGGTGCCCTTCGGGTTATCGATAGGATTTATGGGATCCTTGGCAGGCCTCGGTACTTGGCACAGAGTCAACACGGTTGGAGTCACCCTTTCCCTTGCGAGTGTCGTAGAGTAGAACCCTACTGAGCCTTGGCTCATACCTACCTGGACCGTTTTGTTGCAGGTGCAGGTACCAGCGCTTCCCCTGTGGGCCCTCGCCGGTGTTCGTCGTGTGGCAGCGCGTCGCCAGCCGAGCATGCTTGAGGGCCAGGACGGCTTCGTCTGTGCGTTCGCGGAGACACCTGAAGATGTAAATTTTTTTTTGTTGTTATGTAAATGATGTAAACCTTGTATATGTATACTGATGTATTTAATCCTTTGCTGTATTTAATGTAAATTTACCTTCCGCCTTTTTCTTCTCTTTTGTAACCGTCTTCGCTGTTGGTCGCCAATAGATGTAGGTTTCTCCCTCGTGCCCCGGCCTGGGTGGGTTTCCTGGGCCGGGGTGCGACAAGAGCACTCCTATGGGTCTACTCAAACACATACATTATCACATGGCCGTGTGTGCACAACGCGTGTGTGAAACTAACTCCGTCAAGGGCAATTTACCAAATTGCCCTTGCGGTCCAAAAACCGCGGTGCGATCAACCGATCGCAAGGAAAGACTAATCACGCCAAACCAACCGAACCAGACCCTCGACCGACGCGGTCGGACCCGGTTGGAGGTACGGGTCCTCACATGAGAGGACCCGTTCATCCAATCCGGTCCGACCGCGTTGGGACAAGGGCTTGGCTTGGTTGGTTTTAGGGAAAGTGACGTGCCACCCTGGGTCCTACGCCCTGTTGTTCAGAGCTGGAGTGCTTGGTTGTAGAGAGAGGGACGGCCGTTGACAGTGGAAGTCACCGAGCAGTTGCCTTGGCGTAGGCGGTGGACGTGACAAGCGAGTTTCCCTTAGAGATGATATGGAGTCTCGGGACTTTGTAGTTCCCTTTCCTTTTTGTGCGACATAAAGTAGAATCCTACTGAGTTTTATTGCTCACTCTTACCCGGGCTGTGTTTTGTAGGTGTAGGCGCTAGCTCATCTTCTGTAGTTCCAGCTAAACCAGCTCTTGGTAGCGCGATGATTTCCAGAGGCGTTGGAGGTTGATGTGGAAGATATGTTGTACTCTTTTGTACTTTTTATTAATAGACATCTTTCTAGAATTTTATAAATGTGTGATTTTCTTCTTTGAGGAATTTTGATAAATCTGTATCTGATGTCCAAATAGTACAATTTTGATGTTAACTCAATAGAAATCTTGTTTCTTCTAATCTTGTGTTATAGGTTGTTAGAATTACAGTTTCATCATTGCAAGTCAATTTGTTTAAATTAACTCTGAATTTCTCTTGTATCGCGTCAGTTGCATATGAATAATAGTAGGTCCTCTCACGTCCTGATTTGGATGGGTTTTTCGAGTCGGGGTATAACATTATTTGTTTATGATGTACTAGATATGCAAATAAGGAATCATAATTGCCGCCTCCTCGGCTTAAGATCTTAGAACTTTGTGCTGAGAGAAAAGAAGAAACTTCATCACATGATCTTTGGAGAAGCTGGGGCAAGTCTCGACAGCCTCAAAAACAAAAGGAACTTATCCATTTCTTCATCTGTTAAGGTGCATCCAAACTATTTTTAGGAGCAACCTGACCAATTAGAGATGGCCAATTTAAGGATGGGAACAAAAATCATCATTCATGTCATAGGGGCTGTGTTTAATGCAACGTGTATAAATTCCAAAGTTGAAGATATCATATTGTCATATTTTTTATACATTTTTTTGATATATATATACTATGTGTCACGCCCCGATCCAAAAAAACCCATTCAGGCCGGGACGTGAGAGTCCTAAATCTAAAATCAAATGGCGAGAGTCTCCCTTGTAAACATCACTTTTAAACCTGATGCATGATTATAATATTCTCAATTTATTTAAACTATCCTATCATCAAATCATAATACAAATTAACTACTACAATACTCAATTAACTTTAAAAAGATAAAATAATGGTTCAAGTACTCTGAGTACAGCAATCTCTGATCAATTTACATCAAATTGAAATACAAATACATTTCTCCTTCATATTACAATTCATACATTCAAGGTTGTACATCAATTGAATAAGATAAAGTGATGATGTCCTCGATCTCACGCGCCGTCAAGGGGAGTGTCGCCTCCAAGCCGCAGCTACTTGAAAAAGAAGGAACTGCATCGACTTGCATCGCCGATGCAGCCCAGGTATGAGTGAGCAACAAAGCTCAGTAGGGTTCTACACTATTCTACATCACACTGAAGGGAGGAAAATAACAACTGTGTTGTCTCTCCGTCTAAGTCTAAGGAATGCCAAGGGTCCCATAACCCTATCGATGTCCCAAGGGCTCCCGTCATGAACCTCTCTCTTGAACATGTTACCAAAATCACCCTAAGCATCAACAGGGGAACGGTACCATGCGGGATCACCCTTACCCAAGAACAAACGAGAGGAAACAAAGACTGCGGCCTCCTGTCCAGGTACCACCCTGCCCAGTCATACCATCTCTCACGGGGACATACATGTCAGGGAACGCATCGACATCCATCCTTAACACTTGGCCTTGGAGAAACAACACGACCTATAAATCTCAACCACCATATTCCAGTCCGACTACCTAATAATCCTCAAATAATATCAAACATAGTCATTGATGACAATCACGTCCTAATCCTCGACTACCCCAAACCCCGGTCCTAGGGCTAGACCCGGGCTACCCGAGAACCCCGGATCGGCGATTGAATCCATCGCCTACCACCTATCCTTAATGCTTCTAATGCAAGCAAACGCATGCAATGCTCACGCGCACAGAAATGCAGAATATAAGCATGCAACAGTATGACATCACAACATACAGGGCTAGGCATAGCCTACAGCTTGCCAAAGAGTAAACATAGCAAAGGGTCTAAAGAAGATAAAGATCTAAATTACAATCATCCAATATTATAACGGTGCCCACGGGCCGTAAACAAGCAACACCACATTCAATCAAAATTTCGGCATTACAACGACATCTACAGCCGTCAACCTCAATTTCTACAACGGGGCACAATCCCGGCCACGCAATCACAACAACAACAATAAATATAGTGGATACAATCTAGGGCACACCTTCGGCCCGTTCAATTATCTAAACATCCCAAGGGCATAACTCCCTTGGTTCAACCACGAAGCGATAAAGGGCATATTGTCAGCCCGTTTATTCTACGCAATTAAATACACACATAAATCTAACAAGATTAACATTAATTGCGAGGAAAGATAATATTTGCATGATTGAAACCTAAAGCTACACATGCTTAAAACTCGGCATAAATCCTTCATAATTACCCTAGAATTCATATACATGATATCTAACCACCTTAGCAATCTACTACGAGAAGACCGAAGCAAATAGATCAAGAAAAACTCCATTTTCGGCCAAAAATCAAAGCTTTTATCAAAGATTCAGTTTCGTCGCAAATCAGGGAACAATTCTTAATAAGTCGTACGAAAATCCAAAACTTATGAAATAAGCGTCAATTGAAAGTAGATTCGATGATCTACGACTTTGATCTTGATAATCAAATGAGATCATGCACGTACGAGCCCAGATCTGAGCTAGAACAGCTCAGCTCGTAGAAAAACTGAGCTTCGGCAAAATCCGGGAAAAACTTCAAAAAATCCGGATAAAACCCACATCAATTTGCCTGAAGCTTCAATCAATTACTAAGCATGCATCAAGGAATTAATTAGAATATAGGAATCCACTAACAAGCTAATTCCTGGATTTCTACATTAAACCCTAGTTAGAGGCGATTAAATCTTTTCAATTCGACATCCAAACAACGTCGAATTGGAAATCAACCTTGGGAAAATGTATATTAGCATACTAGGAACATGCAGCCCAAGAATTGGATTAATCTAATGGCTAATCTTCCCGGAATTCTCTAATCAATTCACTAATTTCGGTCTCGCCGCAGATCCGAAGAAAACTCACCATAAATCGTAGAAAACTCCGAAAATTATGAAATCAGCGGCAATAGGAAGTAGATTCGAAGATCTACAACGCTCATCTTGATGATCAAACGAGATCATGCACGTACGAGCCACGATCTGAGCTAGAACAGCTCAGCTCGCAGAAAAACAGAGCTTCGATGAAATCCGGGAAAAACATGCATAAAACCCAAATAAATCTCAATCAAATCTCCATAGACTTCAATCAGTAATTTAGCATGCTTAGAGGAACTAATTAGTACAAATAAAACAGCAGATCGAACAATCAAACCCTAACTTAAGCTTAACCCAAAGATCAAGGTAGAAACCCTACCTTAAACGCCAATTCCGTCTTCAATCCTTGCTAATCCGCCGTCCTCCGTCGCCGTCGTCGTCTCCAGCTCATTGGAGAGCCGCCTGGAGTCGCTGGGAGTCCACCGGGCTCTCCCTTACCCACAGCCGTCGCCGAAGAAGAAGGAAGATAGGGGAAGAAGAGCCGCCGCGGGAAGGGAAGAAAGGCGTAGGCCACCGCCGCCACCTCCAGATCGCCGGGGAGGAACGGATGTTGCCGCGGAAGAGAGAAAGGGAAGGAGGAGGGAGAGAGCTCGGGGAAGAGGAGCTCTGGCCGGATCTGAGGAAGGAGAGCTCGAAGGAGACGACGGCCGGCAATGGTGGCGAAGGAGCTCCGGAGAAGAGGGGAGAGGCCGGCGTCGTCGCGAGCGAAGGAGAAGAAGAGAGGGGTCGGGCACGGGGAAGAGCAAGGGAAGAAAAGGGGAAAAATAAAGAAACGGAGAGAGAAAAGAGGGTTGAGCCACTTAGGTGGCTGAACCAACCTAGTCTAGTCAGTTTAATCGGACCGAGTCCGATTAAACTCCAAATTGCAATAACTCTTCGCAATCCCATCCGGATAGTCGATCCCGAACACTCCTAGTGGATCTATTTAATCACGTACATCAATCAAGGTTGTGTGTGCACTACGCGGGTGTGAAAGCGACCACCAAGGCGCAATTTACCAAATTGCCCTTAGGCTCCAAAAACAGCGATGCGATCAACCGATCGCAACCCAAGGCCACAGGGCCAAAACCAACCAAGCCAAGCCCTTGACCCAACGCGGTCGGACCGGGTTGGAGAAACGGGTCTTCACAACCTATCACCCTTAAAGGAATTTTGTCCCGAAATTCGATAAGAGTAGGGCTGGAAACAACAAAAATAAAACACACCTGCACCAAACAAGAAAGGTTAGCAAGCTCGCAAACCGAGCAACCACACAAGGTACCGGGCATCAACGCCCGCAACACAAGCCACCGAGCACCAACGCCCGCAACGGCCACGCAAGACAAAGAAACACCTCGGGGTGAGAACAACTTGGGACAAACTGCACATGTGCCTCCAACGCTCCCAAGTTACCCCTACAATACCTCTGCACCTCAAAGGGTTGACTCAGACGGAACCGTCCTGACTCTCGAGACTGGTCTCTCCTACCCATCATCTGAACTGACTGCCCTCTTGTGTAATGTATCTGGCCCAAGCCCGAATCATTGCATCTGATGACGCCTGACGAAGTTGAATGACATCTCCTCGGCAACTCTGCTACCAAACTGGCTGGATCTTTGCGTTCTATCATCCAATAGGACACTCTTTCGCCAACTACGAACTCCACCGGCTGTTCCCTCAGAGCTATCAGAAATCTTTAAATCTAGTCTGCGCCAACTCTCTAAACAGAAAATTGGATGACGTTATGTGGATCAGTGAACGAAATCTCTGCAAGGTCTGCCTAACATGTAGAAAGACGGCGTGAGAAGCAGTGCTCTGCCTAAAACGGTGTAACGCCGGTGTTGAGCTGTCAACTGTTTTACTAAGCGAACCCCACACTTGGGTATGATCTTGTCGCCTGACATCCGCATAATGACATGTGCTCCACGCACTTCACAAGAGATCCGAATGGTCTTCTCTGACCGGCTGTCCATCTGTGCTGTGAGATGCTGTGCTATAATATGTACTCCTCAGTATCACAGAGATGAAGTCCGTCGTACCGTGATGTCCACTCTGACACTAGAAAGTACTGTAACGGGGCAAAGTATCTGTCGATACTCTGCCTTCACCTCCTAACAGGTGAGGTAAAGAGGAAAGAACTCTACATTTGGTGCCACCTATGCTGGCGACGAAGCCCATGTTACTTCCTCATGGCTCTGGAACGAACAACATCAAGGAAAGAGTAGTGATCACCTATGATGTCCTCACGAAACTCTGAAACTGCTACTCGGCCTCTGAAGCACAATAAGCTGTCTACTAATGCCGTCAGGAATATCTGTAGGCTCAATGTCGTCGTCGCACCACGTCGTCATGACTCTGGCGCAAACTATCAGGGTAGTCCTGACTGATGATGTCTGGAATGATGGGTGATGTCTTGACAACCTCTGTTGAGTACTTGGAAGAACCGTGCGAACTATCGTACTATGCCTCGAATGGTAGGTCAGTCTGAACTGACGACTGCTGAAGTAGACGGATTCCAGCAAAGAGACGTACTCCTCCCAGCTGCCTGCTGCATCGATGACACATGCCCTAAGCATGTCCTCCGAGATCTGGATCATCCCATTTGAGTCCTCGGTAATCTGGCGATGACCTCCGTCATGCTATGCTTCCACTTTCGCTAACACAACAAAAGCTGCAATCGGTCTGCTATCTGCTGATGCTCCTCCTTCACCTCCTGGCAGGTGAAGTGGTGAGGATGAACTCTGCATCTCGTGCTACTGACGGGTTGTTACTGCCGCTAAAGTTGTTCCAATTTCTCTGGCCCACCTGCTCGAGGTAACATCTACGGCATTGGCCTATTTTGAAAGGTGATATACTCGAAAGGCCGAAACCTTTCTAGCAACTACCAGTTGCTATCACCCTTAAAGGCACTGACAAAGTGACTTTAAGACAAGAGCTTCGATCTTCTGGTCAATCTGGTCAACAGTCTCGCGGTCCTCGAAGCGCTTCTGCTGAATCTCCGATACGGTCTTCGATCTCTGCCGTCACATATCTGCTTCGAGCTCAACCAAATCATCTAATCTGCCTGTCGCTAACACAATTTGTATCTCGTACTAAAAGCTGCCTTCGGGATGTTGCAATCCCAAATCCTTATTTGATTGTAGCGGGTGTGACGTCCAACCAACAAGAAGGTCGACGAAACTCTGAGCTGACAAGCATCTCGTCGATGAACAGCAACGAGTACGTACTCCTTGGAGAACGAAAGGTTCGGGGATGACTTACTGATGTAACTGTTGAAGCTGCTGAGACAGCGAAGACCACTGCACGCGGTCCAGCTGCTCATCGTCCGAAAAAGCGAACACATCTCCTCGACGGTCGCCTCTACCCCAAATACAGCCCAGCCTACTCAGCCCTAAGGTCTCTGCGACGCGATCACTGAAGACACTGGTTGACTTACCACAAAAGAACCTCAAGTCCAAACTCGGCAATTCCACGAAGGCGGAATTTCCTGGAAGCTACAACTGCACAAACAACAACACGAGGGAAACCTGCTCTCCCGAGCACTCTCAAAATAAAAGGGGGAGGAGTTTACCACAGACTGGTGAACAACCCTAGCTCTCGGCAACCAGAAAGCACGCCAACCAGCGACCTTCAACGAGAGCAAAACAGCGCCGTCAGGTGTACTCGCGACACCTTCCCACGGCCAAAGAAGCAAAACTCGGTGCGCGACCAACCAGTGCAAACCGAGGAAGCTGTCGAACCCCAACGTGTCCCACACGTGGGCGATGGACACCTAGAGGTCTCCAACCTCTAGCAAACGCCCCGACAAGAGCAACCAACCCATGCTCTTGTCCCAAATCGGTGGCTACTCCCAAAGCCACACCCGACTCCAGTCTCAAGCCAACACAGCTGCACAAGGACGAGTCACAAGGAGGAAAACACCCACTTACTTACCGTTCCTTAAGGTTACTACAGCTTGTACACTTTCAAAATTCTGGTTATCAATATGGTGCAAGGCCCTAGGATTGGTCATAGGCTGACTCGGTAAGTGACCATCTTCTCTCTTGGCTACCGTGTTGGCCAGTTGCCCTAATTGTGTTTCTATTTTGGATATGGCCTGTGAATATGAGGCTACAGTTCTTCCAATTTTATTCATGTTAGCTTTGATGTCGGCATTCATGTTGGCAAGTGTACTCATGATTGTGTCCAAAACTGAGTCAGAGGATGATTGTGGAAGTGGTTGAGGTGCAATTTGTTGATATGGAGCAGAGTACCCTGGGTTGGGATTTGCAGAAGGTCTAGATGGGTATCGATTTGTAGGAGCACTGGAAGAACTACTCTGTCCTTGGAAGGTACTCGACTGTTGGGGTGGCCTCCAGCTAAAGTTGGGATGGTTTCGCCAACCTAGATTATACGTATTTGAATACGGATTATTTTCAGGTTTAGTGAAACCATAAGCCGTGTTTGCTTGCTCCTGAACAAACTCAGGAAATGATGGAGCCAGTGGACAATCGGTAATGTGATGTTCAAGACTAGAGCATAGTGCACATGTTTGAGGTTGATCCTGAAATAATGAAGGTGCAGGTGATGGACTCATTTTCAGTTTATCAAACCTTTTGTTAAGGAGGGCTATTTAGGCAGTAATGGCTTCTAATCCAGAAAGTTCAAAGGTTCCTTTAGTTGTAGGCCGACTTCTAGGGGTTGTGTATTGTTGTTGGGAATCAATGGAAATTTGTTCATAAAGGTTCCAAAGCTCATCATCATCTTTATCTAAAGGAATACCCCCACAACAAGCTTCAACCCTAGTTTTACATCTTTCATTAAGGCCTCTATAAAACTTATGTGTTAATTCCCACTTATCAATATCATGATGAGGACATTTTCTCAAAAGGTCTTTGAATCTATCTCAGGCATCATGAAAAGACTCATCTTCATATTGAACAAAGGTAAGGATTTCAGTCCGAAATTTCTCAGTTTTAATTATGGGAAAGAATTTCCTTAAAAATGCCTCTTGAAGTTGGTCCCAAGTTGTGATTGAGCGTGGAGGTAAACATTGAAGCCAGTGTTTAGCTTTATCTTTCAAAGAGAAGGGGAAAAGTTTTAACTTAAAGGCATCATCATTAAAGTTTTCCATTTTCAGTATAGCGATGGTATCGATAAAATTGTGAATGTGCTCATACGGGTCCTCATTACTTAAACCATCAAAGTGGGGTAACATTTGAATCGTTTGGGGTCTAATCTCATAGTGTGAGGCTGTGATTGCAGGAGGATCAATGGAATGAGTGTAAGTGTAGGCAGTGGGCAAGAAGTGATTTCTCAAAGGAACACGTTGAACCCCCCATTGTTATTATTATTACCCTCCCTTCCCATATTAGCATTAGGGTTGATGACATGTCCCTCATTTTCAGCCATGGTGACAAAGGTCTCGTGAATAGATTGCAAGTTACTCAAAGATTGTTGACCTAAGGCTCTAGCTTTTCGGAGTGTGGTCTCTAGTTCTAGATCCAAAGGTTCCAACAGGGTATTTAAGAATCGTCTACCTTGCATGCAAGATCACACACAAAAAGAGAAAAAGAAAATAGAAGATTCGGAGGAGAGGACAAAACCCGGCAAACAACAATTGAAACGAAAAGGTTTGAAGCAAAAAGGCTTAGCTGACTACGCAGTTTCGATCGGTCGGTTTTCAGTCCGATCGGTCGCTCCAGGCCGCAAGCTCCTTCACCCACAGTCCACTTCAAAGCAGATGCCACAGTCCGATCGATCGGATTCAAGTCCGACCGATCGCTCCAGGTGTCTTGCGAGTTGTGTTTTTCTTCAAGAAAAATCTGTTCCGATGCTGCAAAAATTCTAGAAAATTGTCAGAAAATTCCTAAAAAGTGTAAAATAAAGAAAGGGAAAAATAAGAAAGATAAAAACCTAACTAAGCAAAGAAAATGAGTTAAGAGAAAATCAATTAGTTAACCGTCGAAATCCCCGGCAACGGCGCCAAAAATTGATCGCTCGCAAACGTCATCGTTAAAACGTTGCTAACCTCAATCAAATCTTAAATTTATATCCTTATTCAATCACTAATACTACTACGTAGACTAGTGGTAAAATCCAGAGTCGAACCACAGGGAATTACTAGGAAAAACAAAATCAATTCTCAAAACTCTAGGTCAAAACCAACTTCAATGATAGATTGATTTAACTGAAACTATCTAAGAAAGCAAAAGAAAATATTAAGGTTTTAATCAGATGGAAAAAGATGTCTTAGGGAATACACAATCCACCCTAGTTTCACCCTTAATCTTCCATAGTCATCATCTTGATCACTTCTCTAAGCATTATGGATCGTATGGCTACAAGCTCACACGAAGCCCTAAAAGAAGGTTTTATGTTTCCTACGGCATAATCTGTCTTTGTTTGCCATAAATCATCTTCGGTCCTACTATTATCTTAAGTTATTCTACTCCTAATGACCTTAGCATGACTTATCTTCACGTAGCATAGATTATCTCAAAGGTAAATCACAAATCACATGAAAACTATCTCATGAATCTCTACAATCAAGTACAACCATCATATAGGACTAAGAATACATCAACGGAACTCTGTTCCTTCAACTCTATAATCAATAAAACCATATTCATGAGATTATACGTAGAGAAGTTCACAAAAATCCAACTAAGAAAGATCAAAAGTTACACTAGGGTTTCATGGTATTCCTAAGAACAAGAAATCTAGCCACTCATCTCCTGAAAATCATGAACCGGGGTAGAGGATGAAGCCATTGATCCCCGTGAAAAGATCGCCGTCTTCAAAACCCTAACCTTCTCCACCAAAAGTGCTCCAAAAGATGCCAATTTTCGGCTGGAATAACCCCCTTATGTATTAGGATCCCTTAATCCCAGAATTAGGACTTATAGTTGAACTTAAACTCTAATCTCCCTAAATTCTGGGTTGCTGACGTCATCGAAGCGATCCATCGGACTCAAATCCGATCCATCGCTGTAGTTGGTCTGACTGGGTCAATATCTGCCACGTTATTAATTAATTTCTTCAGCTTTTCTGCCCAACTTCCATACCTCTGACATTGATTCAAAAACTGGCACCACTGTAGACTGAATCTCAAAAAGTCTTCAACATGAAAGTTGTAGCTCTTGAAGTCTTCTTTCATCTCCAAGAATTTCAGAATATTTGGAATTGTGTAGAATTTCTGGTGATTTATTTTCAAACAGTCGACGAAGCAGTCTTTTTGCAGAATTTAGTGATTTTTGACCGAATTTTTGGTATTTCTTCTCAAATCCTATTTAAACCTGAAAGCAAGCAATATGATATCAAATACACCTACTCTAGGCCTAATAGAGGTAATTTAAGGGGTTTAATTATGAATAATTAGTGACTTCTCACGCCTTCCTCCAGCTTTCAGCTTCAGCCTTCAGCTTTCGGAGTGTCTTGCGGATCGTGGTTTTCTTATGGCGCTGGGTGTTTTCCTCCTTGTGACTCGTCCCTGTGCGGCTGTGTTGGCTTGGGACTGGAGTCGGATGTGGCTTTGGGAGTAGCCACCGATTTGGGACAAGAGCTTGGGTTGATTGCTTTTGTCGGGGCGTTTGCTAGAGGTTGGAGACCTCTAGGTGTCCATCGCCCACGTGTGGGACACGTTGGGGTTCGACGGCTTCCTCGGTTTGCACTGGTTGGTCGCGCACCGAGTTGTGCTTCTTTGGCCGTGGGAAGGTGTCGCGAGTCCACCTGATGGCGCTGTTTTGCTCTCGTTGAAGGACGCTGGTTGGCGCGCTTTCTGGTTGCCGAGAGCTAGGGTTGTTCACCAGTCTGTGCTGAACTCCTCCCCCTTTTATTTTGAGAGTGCTCGGGAGAGCAGGTTTCTCTCGTGTTGTTGTTTGTGCAGTTGTAGCTTCCAGGAAATTCCGCCTTCGTGGAATTGCCGAGTTTGGACTTGAGGTTCTTTCAGGGTAAGTCAACCAGTGTCTTCAGTGATCGCGTCGCAGAGACCTTAAGGCCGAGTAGGCCGGGCTGTATTTGGGGTAGAGGCGACCGTCGAGGAGATGTGTTCGCTTTTCCGGACGATGAGCAGCTGGACCGCGTGCAATGGTCTACGCCGTCTCAGCAGCTTCAACAGTTACATCAGTAAGTCATCCCCGAACCTTTCGTTCTCCAAGGAGTACGTGCTCATTGCTATTCATCGACGAGATGCTTGTCAGCTCAGAGTTTCGTCGACCTTCTTGTTGGTTGGACATCACACCTGCTACAATCAAATAAGGATTTGGGATTGCAACATCCCGAAGGCAGCTTTCAGTACGAGATACAGAATGTGTTAGCGGTAGGCAGATTAGATGATCTGGCTGAGCTCGAAGCAGATATGTGACGGCAGAGATCGAAAACCGTATCCGAGATTCAGCAGAAGCGCTTCGAGGACCGCGAGACTGTTGACCAGATTGACCAGGAGATCGAAGCTCTTGTCTTAAAGTCACTATGTCAGTGCCTTTAAGGGTGATAGCAACTGGTAGTTGCTAGAAAGGTTTCGGCCTTTCGAGTATATCACCTTTCAATTTAGGCCAATGCCGTCGATGTTACCTCGAGCAGGTGGGCCAGAGAAATTGGAACAACTTTAGCGGCAGTAACAACCCATCAATAGCACGAGATGCAGAGTTCATCCTCACCACTTCACCTGCCAGGAGGTGAAGGAGGAGCATCAGCAGATAGCAGACCGATTGCAGCTTTTGTTGTGTTAGCGAAAGTGGAAGCATAGCATGACGGATGTCATCGCCAGATTACCGAGGACTCAAATGGGACGATCCAGATCTCGGAGGACATGCTTAGGGCATGTGTCATCGATGCAGCAGGCAGCTGGGAGGAGTACGTCTCTTTGCTAGAATCCGTCTACTTCAGCAGTCGTCAGTTCAGACTGACCTACCATTCAAGGCATAGTACGACAGTTCGCACGGTTCTTCCAAGTACTCAACAGAGGTTGTCAAGACATCACCCATCATTCCAGACATCATCAGTCAGCTCTACCCTGATAGTTTGCGCCAGAGTCATGACGACGTGGAGCGACGACGACATTGAGCCTACAGATATTCCTGACGGCATTAGTAGACAGCTTATTGTGCTTCAGAGGCCGAGTAGCAGTTTCAGAGTTTCGTGAGGACATCATAGGTGATCACTACTCTTTCCTTGATGTTGTTCGTTCCAGAGCCATGAGGAAGTAACATGGGCTTCGTCGCCAGCATAGGTGGCACCAAATGTAGAGTTCTTTCCTCTTTACCTCACCTGTTAGGAGGTGAAGGCAGAGTATCGACAGATAGCAGCCCCGTTGCAATACTTTCTAGTGTCAAAGTGGACATCATGGTACGACGGACTTCATCTCTGTGATACTGAGAAGTACATATTATAGCACAGCATCTCACAGCACAGATGGACAGCCGGTCAGAGAAGACCATTCGGATCTCTTGTGAAGTGCGTGGAGCACATGTCATTATGCGGATGTCAGGCGACAAGATCATACCCAAGGGTGGGGTTCGCTTAGTAAAACAGTTGACAGCTCAGCACCGGCGTTGCACCGTTTGAGGCAGAGCACTGCTTCTCACGTCGTCTTTCTACATGTTAGGCAGACCTTGCAGAGATTTCGTTCACTGATCCACATACCGTCATCCAATTTTCTGTTTAGAGAGTTGGCGCAGACTAGATTTAAAGATTTCTGATAGCTCTGAGGGAACAGCCGGTGGAGTTCGCAGTTGGCGAAAGAGTGTCCTACTGGATGATAGAACGCAAAGATCCAGCCAGTTTGGTAGCAGAGTTGCCGAGGAGATGTCATTCAACTTCGTCAGGCGTCATCAGATGCAATGATTCGAGCTTGGGCCGGATACATTACAAAAGAGGGCAGTCAGTTCAGATGATGGGTAGGAGAGACCAGTCTCGAGAGTCAGGACGGTTCCGTCTGAGTCAACCCTTTGAGGTGCAGAGGTATTGTAGGGGTAACTTGGGAGCGTTGGAGGCATCGCTGTTTTTGAACCCCAAGGGCAATTTGGTAAATTGCGCCTTGGTGGTCGGTTTCACACCCGCGTAGTGCACACACAGCCTTGATTGATGTACGTGATTGAATAGATCCAGTAGGAGTGTTCGGGATCGACAGATCCGGACGGGATTGCGAAGAGTTATTGCAATTTGGAGTTTAATCGGACTCGGTCCGATTAAATTGACTAGACTAGGTTGGTTCAGCCACTTAAGTGGCTTAACCCTCTTTTCTCTCTCCCTTTCTTTATTTTTCCCCTTTTCTTCCCCTGCTCTTCCCCGCGCCCGACCCCTCTCTTCTTCTCCTTCGCTCGCGACGACGCCGGCCTCTCCCCTCTTCTCCAGAGCTCCTTCGCCACCGTTGCCGGCCGTCGTCTCCTTCGAGCTCTCCTTCCTCAGATCCGGCCAGAGCTCCTCTTCCCTGAGCTCTCTCCCTCCTTTCCTTTCTCTCTTACGCGGCAACATCCGTTCCTCCCCCGCGATCTGGAGGTGCCAGCGGTGGCCTACGCCTTCCTTCCCTTCCCGCAGCGGCTCTTCTTCCTCTATCTTCCTTCTTCTCCGGCGACGGCTGTGGGTAAGGGAGAGCCCGGTGGACTCCCAGCGACTCCAGGCGGCTCTCCAATGAGCTGGAGACGACGACGGCGACGGAGGACGGCGGATTAGCAAGGATTGAAGACGGAATTGGCGTTTAAGGTAGGGTTTCTACCTTGATCTTTGGGTTAAGCTTAAGTTAAGGTTTGATTGTTCGATCTGCTGTTTTATTTGTACTAATTAGTTCCTTTAAGCATGCTAAATTACTGATTGAAGTCTATGGAGATTTGATTGAGATTTATTTGGGTTTTATGCATGTTTTTCCCAGATTTCATCATAGCTCTGTTTTTCTGCGAGTTGAGCTGTTCTAGCTCAGATCGTGGCTCGTACGTGCATGATCTCGTTTGATCATCAAGATTAGAGTTGTAGATCTTCGGATGTACTTCCTATTGCCGCTTATTTCATAATTTTCGGAGTTTTCTATGATTTATGGTGAGTTTTCTTCGGATCTGCGGCGAGACCGAAATTAGTGAATTGATTAGTGAATTCCGGGAAGATTAGCCATTAGATTAATCCAATTCTTGGGCTGCATGTTCCTAGTATGCTAATATACATTTTCCCAAGGTTGATTTCCAATTCGACGTCGTTTGGATGTCGAGTTGATAAGATTTCATCGCCTCTAACTAGGGTTTAATGTAGAAATCCAAGAATTAGCTTGTTAGTGGATTCCTATGTTCTAATTAGTTCCTTGATGCATGCTTAGTAATTGATTGAAGCTTCATGCAAATTGATGTGGGTTTTATCCGGATTTTTGGATGTTTTTCCCGGATTTTGCCGAAACTCAGTTTTTCTACGAGCTGAGCTGTTCTAGCTCAGATCTGGACTCGTACGTGCATGATCTCGTTTGATTATCAAGATCAAAGTCGTAGATCATCGAATCTACTTTCAATTGACGCTTATTTCATAATTTTTGGATTTTCGCACGACTTATTATGAATTGTTCCCTGATCTGCGACAAAACTGAATCTTTGATAAAAGCTTGGGTTTTTGGCCGAAAATGGAGTTTTTCTTGATCTATTTGCTTCGGTGTTCTCGTAGTAGATTGTTAAGGTGGTTAGATATCATGTATATGAATTCTAGGATAATTATGAAGGATTTATGCCGAGTTTTAAGCATGTGTAGCTTTAGATTTCAATCATGCAAATATTATCTTTCCTCGCAATTAATGTTAATCTTCTTAGATTTATGTGTGTATTTAATTGCGTAGAATAAACGGGCTGACAGTATGCCCTTTACCGCTTCGTGGTTGAACCAAGGGAGTTATGCCCTTGGGATGTTTAGATAATTGAACGGGCCGAAGGTGTGCCCTAGATTGTATCCACTATATTTATTATTGTTGTTGTGATTGCGTGGCCGGGGTTGTACCCCGTTGTAGAAATTGCGGTTGACGGCTGTGGATGTCGTTGTAATGCCGAAAGTTTGATTGAATGTGGTGTTGCTTGTTTACGGCCCGTGGGCACCGTTATAATATTGGATGATTGTAATTTAGACCTTATCTGCTTTAGACCCCTTGCTATGTTTACTCTTTGGCAAGCTGTAGGTTATGCCTAGCCCTGTATGTTGTTATGTCATACTTTTGCATGCTTATTTTTTTGCATTTCTGTGCACGTGAGCATTGCATGCATTTGCTTGCATTAGAAGCATTAAGGATAGGTGGTAGGCGATGGATTCGATCGCCGATCCGGGGTTCTCGGGTAACCCGGGTCTAGCCCTAGGACCGGGGTTTGGGGTAGTCGAGAATTAGGACGTGATTGTCATCAATGACTATGTTTGATATTATTTGAGGATTATTAGGTAGTCGGATTGGAATATTATGGTTGAGATTTAGAGGTCGTGTTGTTTCTCCAAGGCCAAGTGCTAAGGATGGATGTCGATGCGTTCCCTGACATGTGTGTCCCCGCGAGAGATGGTATGACTGGGCAGGGTGGTACCTGGACAGGAACCCGCAGTCTTTGTTTCCTCTCGTTTGTTCTTTGGTAAGGGTGATCCCGTATGGTACCGTTCCCCTGTTGGTGCTTAGGGTGATCTTGGTAACATGTTCAAGAGAGAGGTTCGTGACGAGAGCCCTTGGGACAGCGATAGGGTTATGGGACCCTTGGCATTCCTTAGACTTAGGCGGAGAGACAACACAGTTGTTATTTTCCTCCCTTCAGTGTGATGTAGAATAGTGTAGAACCCTACTGAGCTTTGTTGCTCACTCCTACCTGGGCTGCATCGGCGATGCAGGTCGATGCAGTTCCTTCTTTTCAAGTAGCTGCGGCTTGGAGACGACACTCCCCTTGGCGACACGTGAGATCGAGGACATCATCACTTTATCTTATTCAATTGATGTACAACCTTGAATGTATGAATTGTAATATGAAGGATAAATGTATTTGTATTTTAATTTGATGTAAATTGATCAGAGATTGCTGTACTCAGAGGACTTGAACCATTATTGTATCTTTTTAAAGTTAATTGAGTATTGTAGTAGTTAATTTGTATTATGATTTGATGATAGGATAGTTTAAATAAATTAAGAATATTATAATCATGCATCAGGTTTAAAAGTGATGTTTACAAGAGAGACTCTCGTCGTTTGATTTTAGATTTAGGACCCTCACGTCCCAGGCCGGATGGATTTTCTGGATCGGGGCGAGACACATAGTATATATATATCAAAGAAATGTATAAAAAATATGACAATATGATATCTTCAACTTTGGAATTTATACACGTTGCATTAAACAGAGCCCCTACGACATGAATGATGATTTTTGTTCCCTTCCCTAAATTGGCCATCTCTAATTGGTCAGGTTGCTCCCAAAAATAGTTTGGATGCACCTTAACAGATGAAGAAATGGATAAGTTCCTTTGGTTTTTTAGGCTGTCGAGACTTGCCCCAGCTTCTCCAAAGATCATGTGATGAAGTTTCTTCTTTTCTCTCATCACAAAGTTCTAAGATCTTAAGCTGAGGAGGCGGCAATTATAATTCCTTATTTGCATATCTAGTACATCATAGACAAATAATGTTATACCCCGACTCGAAAAACCCATCCAGACCGGGACGTGAGGGGACCTACTATTATTCATATGCAACTGACGCGATACAAGCGAAATTCAGAGTTAATTTAAACAAATTGACTTGCAATGATGAAACTGTAATTCTAACAACCTATAACACAAGATTAGAAGAAACAAGATTTCTATTGAGTTAACATCAAAATTGTACTATTTGAACATAGATACAGATTTATCAAAATTCCCCAAAAAAGAAAATCACACATTTATAAAATTCTAGAAAGATGTCTATTAATAAAAAGTACAAAAGAGTACAACATATCTTTCACATCAACCTCCAACGCCTCCGGAAGTCATCGCGCTGCCAAGAGCTGGTTTAGCTGAAACTACAGAAGATAAGCTAGCGCCTGCACCTACAAAACACAGCCCGGGTAAGAGTGAGCAATAAAACTCAGTAGGATTCTACTTTATGTCGCACAAATAGGAAAGGGAACTACAAAGTTCCGAGACTCCATATCATCTCTAAGGGAAACTCGCTTGTCACATCCACCACCTACGCCAAGGCAACCGCTCGGTGACTTACACTGTCAACGGCCGTCCCTCTCTCTACAACCAAGCGCTCCAGATCTGAACAACAGGGCGTAGGACCCAGGGTGGCACGTCACTTTTCCTAAAACAGATACTGAGACTGAAATCCTGGGCGATCTCTACATCTCAATCAGAATAATTATAGCCAGCTAAACACCAATCTCAAGAGTACAATAATTCAATCCAATACAATCACACCCTAGACATTGCTACATTTCCTCGATCCTAGAGTGAGATACGAGCTACCCAAAAGTCTCGGATCGGCGATCAGCCCATCTCCCCACCCAACCTGGAATGTCTCTAATGCATACAGTGCATAAACTTATACAAGCATCTAACGTAGATGTCACCATATGTCACATCACCATACGAGTTCAACAAGTTAAGCTACAATATTATAAAGAATCCAAATTGATTCTTAAACAACAGTCAGCAACGCCGTAATACAATAGCCTTCAATGCACCCGGCACCTGACAGGCTAAGGTTCCACAATTATCCCTCATATAACTGATCTACCAAGTACAACGATAATTTTATCAATCAAGTTACCCAAACATTCAAGCAATCAATCAAGCAACCATTTAAACACTACTGCCCCCCCCCCCCCCCCCCCCCCCGGCGAACGCCGGTAATCAGTTGGGCTATATTAAAGCAGTAGGGCACACCGTCGGCCCACTTATAGTAAACATGCAAGGGCACACCTTCGGCCCATTTATCTACTCATTCCCGAGGGTCGTCACTCCCCGAGTTAACCACAAACCAGTAAATTGCTATGTACAAGGAGGCTGATAAAGCAATGACAAGCTATACATACATATTATATATATATATATATATATATATAAGGAAGAGCGTTTTTTGAAATATCTCAACTATAAGACAAAAAGAGCGGTCAAGATTCATCTCCAAACACATCCAATGGTCCAGATTCCATCCAAAATTTGATTCCGCTCAAAATTCCCGCCCACCCAATTCAGCTGAGAGAGAGAGAGAGGGGATGGGACTCACGTCCCACTCACGTCAAGGATTGAAAACATATGCATGAATGATCAGGCGCACAAAACAAAGTTATAAGCATGCAACGAATGTCAAACAACATACATGGTTAAGCCTAGCTCAACGCTAGCACAAGGGACATGATATAATGGTAATCTAACCAAAGTAAAGAGACATGAACATGATTTGAACTTCCGAAGGCTCAGCGGCCACACACGCCTCCGCAAGGCCAACCACATAACCAAGCATTTAACTAGCATTCATCAACTGCACACAATCGGCCACAAGTTAAACAATCATTCAACTCAAACACAGGGGCGCACCTTTGGCCCATTTACAGTAAACATTCCCAGAGACATGACTCCCTTGGTTCTTCCACAAGCTTACATAAGGCTCAGCCAACATGACTCCCTCGATTTATACACACACATACATCATGCATCAAGTAGATGTGAAGCCCCAGTTCGAATCAAACCTAGCTATAGTAAATCTCGCCATAAATCCCAATTAAGCTGTCAAAAACCCCTAAAATTAAGCATGCTAGCATTTATCAAAATTAAGAAGCATATGACATACATTCGGATCGAAAGGAGTCGAGAAAACATCGAAACAAGGCAAAATCAGAATAACCATGCTAAGGGACCGATCAATCGCTCCTGGCAAATTTAGAAACCCGGAGAAAATCCGATAAAATCCCGATCAAAAGGCAGCGAAATACAACGCAACTTTAGACAGAGGAAAAACAAGCATAGGGGAACATACTGAAGGAATCAAAACCAAAAACCAACGATTAAATCTCTCAATAAGCTCTAAACAAGGGTTTAGGATTAGATTCCCTACTTTAGGTTAGCTAATCCTCTCCCAATCCGAGCTAATCCTATCTAGGGTGGCCTAAATTGGTCTTTCCCCAACTTTGGAAGCCTCCAAGCCACAGCCTCACCTCCTACAAAGAGCTTTCTCCCTCCCCTCTCTAAACCCTAAGAAAATGGTGAGAAAAGAAGAGATCTCAGTTGTCTCTACTTAAACCTCTCAGCTGGTGTCCGATCAATCGCTCCGATCACCCGTGGCCGGAAGGCCCTAATGACAAACTTCTGCGCTCGAACTCGAATCTTTCGACTCCAAGTTCGCTTATAATTCTAACAAGCACATTCATCACCCATGAGGCTGTGTGTGCACTACCGCGTGTGAAACCCAACTCCACAAGGGCAAATTAAAAAAATGCTCTTGGAGTTGCAACGATTGACGCGATCATTCAACAAGGCCAACCGAGCTAAACTAAACCAACCAAGCCAGACTCTCGACCTAGTCAGACCATGTTAGAGGTACGGGTCATCACGGCTGCAAAAGTTTGACCCAGATTTGCTGGACGCATATGATTGTCGTCTAGATCATCACTCGACGGAGTCGAGTTTTCCCAACCCCAAGGGAGTTGGTGCGAACACCAGAGGCCGATTCGACCGCGTCTACTTTCTTCGTCGATGGAGAGGTCCACCTATGAGCTTATGGATGGATGAGGGTTGAGTTCTACTTCTGAGTCGAGTCTTGTTATTTGTTAAGTCGAGTCTTGTTATTTGTTAAGTCGAGTCTTAATTGCTTATTTTATTTCAGTTGGTTGAGTCTTTGTACCAAGTTCGGAATGTAGTAGCCGCTTAGGGTGAGTCAGTTCTATCTCATCTATATATCTGAGTTCCCTTGCATCTTTAGAGGGAATGATGATTTTAAGATAAAAGCTTGTACTTGTGTTTTCTACATTCTTTGGTGGTGATTCCAAAGAAAAACCCTAGGTGGTGATTACTAGGCGTCGACGTCAACTCCATGTGGTGATTCCTAGAGCCAGTGTGACATCACTCTTTTTGGAGGCTATTGCTTTCACTAAACCACCATCACTTAATACTTGAAATCAAAATCATAATACTACTATTTGTCAAAAAAAAAAATCATAATACTACTAGTCACAATAAAACTAAAACTATTGGCTTAATCTAAAACTAAAAGTAGTGGCTTAATCAGAATAGTCCTAAGACTCCTAACACAACTTTCAGGTTAACAAAGAAGCCAGGATAAAGGTGTGTCCCTTTGGAGACTCAATTAAAAGTGCAGTCTTCCTTTTTTCCATTTTTTAGGCAGCTTAATCTGATATAAATTTGCATTGCAGCCTCGTGACCCAAACATCTACCAACAAATATCCCAGTAGTTATTCACAAAGACCATGTAATGTAGAAGAGAGTGGCATAAAACATGAAGCTTACCACCATGTTCAAAGTGTAGATATATCATTCCTCCATGCAAGTATTGCCATGTTCCTCGGCGATTGAGTAGGATCAAATAGAGGGAACAAGAATGCAGCCACTGAATTGCCCTGCTCTTGTAGGAACAGCAGCCTATCGAGAAGAATATAAGTTTCCACCAAGGGGCCCAGAGAAGCTCGAAGAGACCAAAAAGGACCCACGAATTCCTGCATAGAAGAGTAAAAATAGTAATTCACCATGACAATAGCTATATCTGACAGAATTTAGACGTTTTAACTAGTTAACAAATCACCCTTGTGCGTTTTGTAACCCATTAGCCTTTAGGCTCATTTCTTCCAAAAAAAAAAAAACACCCTTGTGCTTGTGTTAGACGTTCTAAATAGTTAACAAATCACCCTTTTTTGTGTGTGTGTGTTTCAACAGATAATTTGACACTTTTCTAACTCTTTTGAATAGTAAACGAAGTTATAATAAGATCTTGTAAAATATAAAAAATAATTCTAATACACATCTCAAGGGTAGACCTACAAGACCCTCTGGATTGGCTGACTGTACGTGGTGTCCTGTCGCAAATAACTGGCTTCAGAAGAATGAGATAATCAATGGCGAATGTAGCGAGCGATAAACAGTAAAGAGATAAAGAAAGTCAACATAACTCTAGGTTCAGGAATGGAATAGAACATATTCTACATATATGCACTTCATTTTGTAATCTTGAAAAGAATCTCGGGCAATGCCTCATACTCAAGATAATTTGACTGCTGAGCATTTAAGAGATTTATCACTATGTCGTTGACAACATAGACCTTGGAATGTACTAGACTAGTAAGGAAATGCGCATTGACAAGTTCCTAGAGCTCTGCTTTCTCAAAAATGCACTAATGCACGTGCTCCTTCAACTGCTATCTTTAAAATAGGTCAATACCTAGCTTCAATAAGGCAGGAGGAGCCTCCATCTACTGGTGTCGGGTTGCATGTATCAAGCTCCAGCAGACCACATCAAGCAGCATCAAGCACAGCGCGAGATTCCTTAGGATGACTCAATGCAGGATCGCAGAATCCGAGTGGATGTCATGATCCCAAGTTAACTATTCCAAGAATCAAATCTTGTTAGCTGATTTCCTTGATACTAGATTTCCTTAGGGCGACTTGAGTTGGGAGTGAACCTAATCCTCTAGACACAACCAAATACTAGGATCAAATGGTAGAGAGATTCAACATCATAAGATACAATCCAACCAATAATGTATAAAAGATTTGGACTTGCCATATTTATGAATGGATTGACGCATGAATCGAACTGCGAAAAATTCTAGAACAAAATGAGAGGTAGCAGACGGCCAAATGCACTCTAAAAGTAAAGTTCGCTGAGTACCTAATAGAGTAAATTTATCCAATACAAAATATGATTCAAGAACCAAGAAAAGCTCCAACACAAAGTCACATGAGGACGATTTCAAAGTCGATGGAACAAATACGAACAAAAGAAAAGACTTTGTGCTGTGCAGCTTTTAAAAACTCAGGTGTTAAGCTTCAAAGTTCAAACCATTGGTGTTTCAATTTTCATGCATTTCAATTCATATTTATAATACTTGATAACATAGGATCTCGAAATAAACAGAAAAAATTGTATCTTGGGCAACTAGTTTGAGCCCAACATGCATTTGCAAAAGTTCCTTCAAGCAAATAAAAGAATTAATAACCAGATTCCTTGAGACAAAAAGTGCCAAGTGTTTCAACAGGAATTGAAACTTATCAAGTTGCTGTAGAAGAAAGAAGGATAAGACATACATTGAAAGGCTGGGCTTCCTTCCATATTGCATGGAGATCGATGTCTTGTGGGAGACTGATGCCAAGACGACTTAAGCCAGACTTGCAGAATTCTTGAAACAGCATTTTCTTCTGAGAGTGCTGCAATGTTCCAGTCAATTCAGTCTCTATGCATCCCACATCAAAAAAACTCCGTGCCTTCCCTGAACTTGGAAATTTCTCATCTAAAAAAATGGTACAACTAGTCAAGGATTGAAAACCTGAAGTTTCTCAAGGCAATGCAATTCTGTAAGAGAAACAAGTCATCTAGAATATCCACTACACTTGAAAAGATGAAGGCAGTTTAGACCTCTGAACATCGTATAATTGCCGCTGCCCTCAATCACTTCAACTTCGGCAGACAGCACTGTGTGTGAACCGATCATCATCCCATATTCTTCATTAGTGGCTAACGAAGGGACACTAATGCTTTTCACTGCTTCCAACTGAGATTCAAGGACTCTCCTAGATTTTTGACGACGCAGAGCTTTCCCTTGTCGCCCAATTGATGGGCTTGATGTCAAGACTTCTGGATAGTATTTATCAAGAATCTGGAGAAATAATACAGAAAAGAAAATTAAAATGCATCTGCTGCTATAGGAAGACAAAAAGACGATTACTTACGAAGGAAGCTGTCCATAAGCACATAGAAACAGGATACATCTCAAGTTATCCTTCAAAAGCTGTGTTGAGAAAAATTCTGATATTAGCAAGAAATGGGAATTTCTAAGGTATAATAGAAGAGTCATCCTAATGTCCAGATTATTAGTATAGCTGTAATTTAAGATATGAACAACATGGGGTCAAATGCATACAACTCAGAGACAACCAGTGTCCAGCTATATATAAAGGTCCCAACCAAGGAGTACCATGCCGGCGGGAAGTGCCAAGCCGGTCAGAAAACTTCTTAGAACAGTATGAATTAACACGAAGTTGTAATGGTTGACACGGGTAATCGACAGTCCAAGGTACATATAGAGTTTTCCAGCCCTTTTGGGTGGTTTAAGAGTGTTTGGGCAATCAAAATTGACAATAATTAGTTTTAAGTATCGATAAAATATTACTGAAAGAATAGCAATATTTTAAAACTCCGTATTGGACCATTAAAAATCTGTACCAGTCCATGCCAGCTCGTGCCGGCTGTGGCACCAAAGCACAAATCCATGTGCTGGTGCTGACCACAGTCTTGGTGCTGGTGGCCTACTGGCAAGATGTTTGCCGGCTTACGCCTGTCCATGCCAACTGGCACAATAAACCTTGCTCCCAAACAGCTACCACCCTATCAAAACCCACCAATAATTGGTGAGGCTTTCCAGCCAATCTAACAATGGGCTATTATGGAGACGTAGGCTCCTTTTGGGCATGTGGTGTGTTTTTTATGGCAATGGTGAGGTGTGATACGTTTGTCAACAGTGGTGATTTTATCCTAGATTACAACTAAAAAAGTGTTTACGATATCACATTGAAAATTGTGGTAGAAAAGTGCATTTATGCAGTTTGTTGTTTGGATGTGTGTTTAGTTTCAACTGCGATGCTTTTCCATTCGAAAATTAGTTACGGTTCCGTTTCTATGTTTTTTACGCCGCAGTCGAGGTGCAGTCAAATGCAAGCACCTATAAACTGATTCTCCTTTGACGCGGTTTGGTGTGGTCCCCACCAGTCCACAGTTACTCCCCAAACAAGGTTATTATGAACGCAGCTGCCTTCGGTCAAAAAAAAAAATGTGTTTGGGCAGCAAGACGCACGCCCAAACGGACCCATGAGCAAGCATACATAGGTCAATTAAGATCCTTCGAATTTGTCACATCCATCCAATGGGAATGGGGCTCGATACAATAAGCTATAGAGAATAATTGAACTAGTAGGTCGATAAACATTATTTACCAGTTGAAAGGAAGCACGAAGGGTGTGCAATTGGAAGTTCTCAAGAGCTGCATCTTTAGTTAAACTTCTCCATCTCTCGGCACTCTAACAAGGAAAATTGACAGCAGTTAGACACGTTTTATAAAGTAACAAAACAACATGGAGAAAGAAAATAGCAAAATGCTAAGAGAACAAAACGAAAGAAATCGAGATAACAGACAGTACTAAATGGCCACAAAAGCACAATCGTGCATAGAGAATGGAAGTCAATAAGTACAGTATGAAATAATCCAATATACGTCAGGCCCTCTGAAAGAATACAGATCTGACTACCTGCAGGTCTTTTATCTTGGCCAGGAAACTGTCTTCGATCATACTGGCACACACAAGGTCATTGAACATGCAAGATGTGCCTACCGGAACCACACATCCTGTGAATACAAGAATAAGGATGGCAATTTGCCCCGCCCCTAATGGGGCGGGTTCGGGGGTCCGTAATCTGGGTCGGGGTCGGGGTCGGAGTAAGGGTAAAAAGCCCTGATCGAGGTGGTGGGGGGGGGGACCCCGTCCCACCCCGCCCCGATTAGATGTTTAACAATTAATATAACATATTATCCTTATTATAAATCAGTTTTTGAGTTGTAATTGACATAATTTATGTTTGGATCATTCAGAGAGACGAGTTTTGTTTGGATTGCTTTTTAAGATGATAATTCTTTAGAGTATTATTAGATATAATGAATTCAATTTGTGTGAAAATTTTCGGGAGGGGTCGGGCATGATGGGGGGGTGTGGGGGGTCAGGGTCCATTCACTAGCGGGGCGGGGTCGGGGTCGTAGTTTAAGTTGCAGTGTCGAGGTCGAGGGTAGGGGAAACCTGCCCCACCCCGCCCCGTTGCCATCCGTATACAAGAACATTAAGAGAGTCCTCATCTATCTCTTATTCAAGTAGAGTTGGTACTAATTAGCAAAACAAGATGTTTAAAGAAATGTGTTGCGTTCAAACCATGAAACATAAGGTTTCGGCGTGTTCTTAGCACACTAATCAGCAATTTATTCAAAAAAGAAAAAGGAAAACGAGGAGAGCTTAAAATCTCTCTCAAACAACGAGATAAATCCGAAACATTGAGTGACATAATTATTGAGAATGTACTTCAGAGAACAACTTATCTCTTCTAGTCGGTAGAACAGTAAAATATTTTGAATCTTGAGATACAGAAAAGGAAACTGATAAAACATGTGATATAACATCAATAAGATCTTGACAACTAGTAATACCTGACAGGCAAGATCACGTGCACTTTTTCCGAGTGCAGAGCCAGCAATTTTAGCGGCATTGCTCATTGGATATCCACATTGGATGCTTTTCTTCCCTGAGCATTCTTCAGATACTAAATTATAACAACAGCCAAGGCAAACTATTGCCTTGACCTGGTCACAATCCACAAAGGTCCTGAGTTAGTGAGGAAAGTATAAGATTGTAGACAAAATAGCATTAAAAGAAGAAAGCATGCTTGAAGATATCAGTCAGTGTAACTGAACATGCCATAATCATTGAAAAAAAGAAAGAAAAAGACAAAAATTAATCTGTCTTAACCATTTGAGCAATCACTAATGATTTCGCTGAAAAGTAGGGAAGTTTGGTAATCACCTAAGCATGTTCACTGAAAGATCTCCACAAGAATGAAGCCCAGCAAGAACTGATCGAGGCCCAAGATACTTAAATGAAGTACATTCTTTCTGCACATCCAATTTTGGATTTTCCTGAAATCTTATTTCAAAATTACTTTCTTTCTCCTCTGATTGTTCAGCTATAGCAGTAGACAAGGCAATCAGCATATCACTTGAAAGAACATGGCAAGTGACAGTCTTAGGCACTTTCAGATGTTCATTTCCTGCATTAAAGGTTTTTTTTTGGCAATAACACAAACTGAAGAATTAATTTAAAAGAAAGACGAAATACTTAAAATATGGAGTAGGAAGCTACTTGCCAAGTCCAGATTTTCGCAATTTAGCTGCATAATGCTTCTTAATTCTTTCTGAACGAGCACTTGTTACATTTGTGTGGTGCAAGGAAGCATCTATTGCTATTACTGAGAGCTGGTACTCGAAGGATAGTGCTTGAGCAAGATAACCCTGACATGTGATGAAAAAAACAACACCAGTTACGAAAAACGTGAGCATCATACACAAATGTGCTACAGCAAAAAAAGAAAGAAAGATTGCCAATGAGAATGGCATGCAATGTTCTTTCGAATGATAGAAAAACATCCGAAGGACAAAAGCAATGAGAGAAGAAGAGTGTTGAAAGGGCATTCGAACAAATCTCGGTGGTCCGAGATTATCCACACCAAGGATTCACACAACTGGCAGTGCAAATAGAAGACTGGCACAAAATATCTTACATATCATGGGATAGACCTGTCTGGTAGAGAACTGGTTGTTTTTCAATTTAAGTCTTAACTAAAGTCTGCAACCCAAAAACCAACCTCACAATTTAAAAAAAAACAAAAACAAAACCGTAAGTTCTCTTTCAATCTATCTCTCCACTGCTCATTCTCTGCACTCCTCTCCCCCTCTCCTGGATCCTCCTCCACTCCATCCATCAATGATCCATTGCCTATGCAAAAACGATTGAATTCATATTGAAGCTCAAGATGATTGCTCGATAATTAACAAATGACCACTTCACTTCATCTTAGTCTCGTGGGGAAGAGAATGGTGCCATCATAAGGAGAAGTCCTCATTGTTGCCAAGCAAGTACCATGCAGGCTACACTTGAAGCAGGTGCGAAGCACATCTACAGCTATATACTTATATCTATAACAAATTTGACCATTCACCGCACAAAAACTTATTGGAGCTGAACATGTCAACATTCTTTTCCGCATAGTAGCACGGTATAGGTCTAGGAACAACAATTACTGAGACAACTGGCAAGTCACTTGTGCAATGAGTAGCTTACATGTGTTTATATGGGCCTGGAGCTAATAGAGCGCCAAGCTCACATGGCTTGCATTTAAACAACATCTTACATCAGTGATGAGTTGGCAAACAAGGCAATTACATGACTTGAGTCATACCTGACCAGCACCAACATCAACAATTATCTGGGCTCCAACATCACAGGCGATTTTGTTAATGGCCGCAGCAAGAACTTCTACCTGATACAGCCAAGTTACTTCAGTAGATGGTCTCAACTTGTGACAGCACACTTCAAGGTTAATATAAAACAGGAATATAGTAAAAGGTAGTTGAAAACAATAAAAGTGAATCAATGTTATTCACCGAGATAATAGGAAAAGCGAAGAAACTACAATAGGCAAGAGACGAACAATTTGGGCAAAGAACATTTAGTGGACTCACTTCATGCTTTTTCTTCGAATTCATGCCTTGAACAAGAACACTACCAAGTGACTTCGTATTTAAGTCCATCAAAATCTATAAGAAAGAGATAAAGTGATGATATTCACAGGAAATAATCTGCAAGATTCACCGATTTACAACCAAAATTAGAGGAGATTGGACATGACACTTGTTGGACACTCGTCCAACACGTGTCCGGCATGTGTCCGACACTTTCCTGGCTTGTCCTCTTTTTGCTTTAAAGCCCGTCATGTGACAGACAAACTATGAAAGCACAATAACACAAAATCAATGTCGTCTTCTCTATTGGTTGAAGTTTGGAGACAACATTAAATTCAAAAGTGACTCTCGTTCTTTCCTTTCTTCCGCGATCTACAGTCATACCTTAATTTTAAGGTCCGACGAGTTAATGCCAGACTAGTCCATTAATCAACGGTGAATATCGATTTTGAAGCTAAAAAGTACATACTTTTTTTGGTTCATTTAGTCCTCTATTTTTCAATGAAATATTCTTGTACATATGACACATAAAAGTCCCTTTTCTACATGTCCCTGCCGTATCATGCCTTGCATTTTACAAAAAAATCGTTGTGTTAGCGTGTCCAGTCATGTCGTATTCGTGCCACATGTCCTTGCCCGTGCCTTCTAGGCTCCAATAGTCAAACGAAGCTTGTATATATGCAATGTATCACATGATCATTGCATAAGACTAGTAAAATAACGAGCATGATCTATGATATCTTGTTTGCACTCTTATACACCTTACTACGAAGAGTCAGCCCCCCTATAGGGCTTAAACCTCCTTTCTATCTTACATGAGTTGGAAACATTATTTACATCATCCTTGAATCAAATAACAAAATAAGTTATCGAGTTGCAAGCAAAGAGTAAGCAAAGAGTGAGCCATATGAACTATAACCAAGAATGCATAGTCAACAAACTTACTTACCGGGTGTGACGATTTTGGTTCTCGAGGAAGAACGAGAGACTTTAGTGTGAGCACGAAATTCTGAAGCGAAGTTGGCCAATGCTCCTACCATACACATTAATGCAGCTTCAATAACACAACCACCATCCACAACACAGAAGAAAGAACCACATCTTTCTTTTCATTTCCCAATTCAAAATTAATCAGATACGGTAATCAAGATATGATTCTGACATAATACATACTTCATATCGCACTATGAAACACATTTCATCTAAATTCCAAATAACAAGTACTGCGAAAACCCGAAGACAAATGAAAAGAAACTGAGACATAAGAATACTTGAACGAATCCAGATGGAAGGTAGAGGAGATTCTCCACAGGCTCTTTGACGAGGCAATCCATCCACTCCTTATCCACCAACTCCCAAAGCCTATCCTGCAAGAATCCAGACAACTTATTTTTAAAACCCTCCAAAAAGTAAGAACTGACCCGAGAGAACAACCAGGGTTTTGCCTAGCAGAACCTTGAAGAAGTTGACGACGTGGGCGTCAACTAGGGGTTTAAAGGGGCCGAGGAAGTCGGCAATCGCGTTCATCCATTCTAGGGTTTCGGCCGCGGTCTCGCAGGAGTACGTCCGACGGGGAACGGCGGCCATTTCCGGCTCTGTATTCGGACGTTCGCTTAGCGATAGCCAATCCGACCGAACCGTGTTCGGCCCGAAATCTAAGCCCCCGTTTGGCAACGGGGGTAGGAAACGGGGTTTAACCTTTTAACCCCGTTCTTACCCCCCAAACGTCATTGGGTTAAGCTTTGGGGTTAAGAGAGGTTAAACTTGAAAATGAGGTTAAACTTTTCTCTCTTATTTACACCTATCACATATATTCTAATATTATTTTAATAATATCAATATATAACGAATGATAAAATAATATATTTATTACATGATGTGGACCAATCATGGTATAACATGTGGCATGTGGCACCCACATATATTAATATTTTATTATAATAATATGTTATTGATATTATTTAATTTTTTATATGTGTATACTATATTAAATAATATTATTCATATGTTATTATAATAAAATATTAATATAAGTGGGTCTACATGTCAAATGTCATATTATGATTGGTCTGCATCATTCAAAAATTATTTTATATTATATTATTTTAATAATAAATATTAAAATATTATTATTATATTAATATAAGTGGGCTCGCATGGGATGCATTGATGTGTACAAAAATTATTTTATATTATTTTAATAACTAATATTAAAATATTAATATTATTATATTAATATAAGTGGGTCTACATGGAAATGCACTAATGTGTACAAACATTATTTTATATTATTTTAAGAATAAATATTAAAATATTATTATTATATTAATATAAGTGGGTCCGCATGGGGATGCATTGATACAATATTATATATTTTATAATATTATAATATATTTTTATATACTTTACGTACAAATATTTTAATTAACTTAATAATTAATTTTAATATTATAATCTTAACCCACTATGTTACCTATTATTATAATATTATATATTTTATACACTTTATAATTTTTATTCTTATTCCAAGCTTAACTCACTAATTTATTTTTTAAAGCAGAGGTTTTATCGATTATTTAGCCGAAAAACTTCTGGTCGTTAGGCGGCATGATCCGACGGTCAGGATATGTCGTTCTAATGGCTACTAACGACAAAACAACCTGGCTGAAGTGGCGGACCCCGCACCTGGCCCCTAAAACAGCACCCTCACTGCCACCAGCTGCAAACACCTGGTTGGGTGACGTCACGCCTCATTTATACCCATCATTACTCTTTAGTCACATCCGAAGGTGGGTACAGTTCTCCATTCCCATCGTCCTTGCAGCGGTTAATCCAACAGTTTTCTCCCTAACTTTCAACATTAGTAAATTACCCATGCTTTTGGGCAATCGACTTTCATAAATTGTGGATCATTTTACGCTAAGATGGGGATTTTGAGTGCAAATATGATTAGACCGTGCATCACAATAATCTATAAGTGCATCACATTTCATGTAAAATGTGAGGACCTGTCCCTCCATTCCTGGGTCGATCGCCTGGGTCAGGCCCATGGCTCGTTGTGGACCACAAGGGCAATTTAGTAAATTGCGCCTTGTCGGCTTGTTTCACACCCGCGAATGCACACACTGACCTTGTTTGTGTTAGTGTTTGATTAGAATGGCTAGGTGGATCCGGGATCGGAAGATCCGAGCTTGGGCTTGCGTTTTAGCCCAAGTTTTGCCTTCTTGGCAAAGAGGATCGATCTCCTTTGAGAAGAAGATCGATCTTTCTGTTAAGAAGATCGATCCTCTTTGAGAAAAGAATCGATTCTCCTCTTCCAGCAAGTCAGGGCAGTTGGGTTTGCGAGGACGGCCGTCGTGGCCGTTGCTCTCCGTTGTCAGAGGAAAGGTCTTCTCCTTCACCTTCCCCGACCTTCCCCCACCTTCCCCGGCCTTCCCCTACCTTCTCCTCCTCTTCTCTTCCTCTTCTTCCTTCTCTTCTTCTCCCTTCTTTCTCTCTTCTTCTCGGTTCTGGTATGCTCTGTTTTTCTTCCGGCAGCCCACCTTCATCTCCTCCGTTCTCCCTCCTCCGGCCATCGTTTTGGGCGTTCTAAAGCTCATTGGATCCGTGGTGACGAGAGGAAGACCCCTGAAGTGGTTTGGAACCTTGTTGGTGATCAACTCGCGGGGAATCAGCCGAGGAAAGCGCTGCTAGGTAGGTGTTCTACCTACATGAGTTAATTAATGGGTTTAGTTAGATCTAGCCGTTAGATCTTGATGAAATTATGCTGTGGGATGTATCTTATCTATTAGAATAACTGATTTAAGTTTCATGTTAATCCGTTGAGATTTGAGTAGGTTTTATCAATGATTAGTCTCGGATTTCTGGTTTTCTGCTGTTCTTGAGAAACAGCCGGCTTGCGGCGAGATTTCCGGCTTGTATGTGTATGATCTTGGCTTTTAATACACATAAGAGTTGTAGATCTCTTCGTTATCTTTCCATGCCATCTTAGTTTGTATTTTTACGATTTTCCTATGAATTTTGGTGATTTTTCTCGTGGCATGCGACGAGGCTGGGCTGATGGAGTTTTATGGAGTTTTATGGAGTTTTATGGAGTTTTGATTAGCCGTTTTGAGTAATGGTTTCCCGTGAATCCAGCCGTTGGATGATCCTGGATTTTGGATATGTTGATCCATGCATATAGATCTACTGGTTGATAAGTTGGATCTTGAATCCGACGTCGTTTGGATGTCGGATCGACGGGGTCAACTAGCAGCTTATAGAGAACTTTTTGAGGTTTTGAATAAGATATTATAAGCTCGGATTATAATAATATATTTTTACTGTTCATCGAAGCTTTCGGGGTTGCTTCCCGTTGCAGGGGCTCGCGGTTGACGGTCGTGGTACCGTCGTAATGCCGGGACCCGCTGCGGATCGGCTGGCAACGGTTGGTAGTATCGCTGCAGCGATCCTGTTAGACTTGTATGTTGCCTGATCATACTGTTGCATGCCTTATTTCTCTTATCTGTGTATGTTCATTGCATGCATTCTTTGTTGTGCATTAGTTGCATGGTTAGGGTGTCGCGCCCCGACCCGCAGAGCGCACCCGGGCCGGGACTGCGAGGGGAAAAGCCTACGACGACAGCCTCAACTGGCGGAAACAGTTGAGACTAAAGCCCAGCTGGCGGAAACAGCTGGACGGCACAGAGAAAGAGCGGAAGCAAGCTAACTAAACAACTATTAACATCTATTACAAACCAGCAATAAAAAGTTAACAGAGTTTAGTACAACAGCTACAAGGGATCACAGTCCCCAAAAAGGAACCACAACACCCACCGGGGTCTCCGCAAACGCACAGACGAACCCATCCTGACCCTCAGACATGGTCAGGATCCGGAGCGCTGCCTCGAGACGACCGAGGGGGTAACACTGGGACAGAGCGGCCACCTGCACTTGCAACAAACACAATCCAGGTAGGCATGAGCAACAGCTCAGCAGGGTCCTACTCTACAACTCCCACAAACAAGGGGTAAAGCTACCGGACACACTCTGATGCCAAGTACCGAGGCTTGCCAAGGATCCCACAATCCCATCAATAACCCGAAGGGTTCCTGTCCTAGGTGCGTATCTCCGATAACGCCACTGCTCAGGGGTGGGCAACTCCGACATTCCCTGACACAGGGTGGACACGACGCAACCAGTAGGACCCCCTTCTCCAAGCGGGATCTCCGCACTTGGCGGAACAACCGAGGTTAAGACTACCATTGTGAGGACCCGTCCCTCCCCTCCTGTGGCTCGCTGTGGACCGCAAGGGCAATTTGGTAAATTGCACCTTGTCGGCTAGTTCCACACTCGCGCTTGTACACACACTGACCTTGTTTGTGGTAATGTTTGCTTAGGATGGTTAGTGGGACCCGGGATCGAAAGATCCGGACTTAGGCTTGAATTCTCGCCTAAGTTTAGCTTTCAGCACACAAAGGATCGATCCTCTCTAGCTAAGAGATCGATCCTCTTGTGCCAGAAAGTCAAGTGAGATCGTCATGAGGTGATCGATCCTTCCTTGGGTAAGGATCGATCCTTCATAGGTCGGTTCGTTTGCCTATAAAGCAGACGAACCTTCTTCCCTCAAATCCTTTTGGAAACCCGGCGATTTGAGCTCGGATCTTGGGATTTTCGAAGGCGTTGAGGACGATCCAAGGCCTAGCTGCTTGGATCTAAGCTGCGTTTGCTCCGGTAGGGATCCTACCGACATCTCTCTTCGGGGTTTTGAGTTTTCCGGTTTGATCTGTGGTTTAATGCTTAGATCTTGTGATTAGCATGTTGGTTTCTTGTGTTTTAACCGGGTTTGGACTCGTGGGATCCTGATCTATCAGATCCCAGAGTTTCGTGGTTTTTGGTTGTCTCTTCCGGCGGTATTCTTCGCCGGAAGGACGCCGCGGAACCCATCATGATCGATCTTCCCTTGAGGAAGGATCGATCTTCTGGGTTGGTCATGCTCCGCTCGATGAAGGATCGATCACGAGCTTGGTGAGGATCGATCCTGGTTCTTGGGGAGCATGGCTGTCCTTCGTCGCGAAGAGGATCGATCCCCCTGTGAGGAAGGATCGATCACTCGTGGTGCGATCTGAAGGGTGCTCTCTGTAGCGAAAATGATCGATCCTCCTGAGAGGAAGGATCGATCCTTTTGTCTCGACAGTGAGGCTTTACTCTCTGTTGCTGAGAGGATCGATCCTACCCTAGGGGATGATCGATCCTTTGGTAGAAGAGAGGGTTTTGACTAGTTTTGCCCAAGGGGCTTTGTATGTTGGTTTTCTTTATTGTTTTATACCTTGTACATAACATTAAGCATGTTAGCCCTATATAGGGGCAGTGGTGAACCGGGGGAGTGATGACTCCCGGGATGTTTAGAATAAACGGGCGGGTGGCCCTACTGCTTTCCCTAGCCTCTCACGCCGGCGTTCGCCGAGGGCCACATTACTTGTTGCACATTGTGAACTGTTGTTTGCGGGGTTGTTTCCCGGTGCAGGTGTTGTGTGGACTGCTGGCGGTTGGTAGTGGTACCACTGCAGCAGTCCTTAGACCTTATTTATCTGTTCACCACCCCGGGCCGGCAGGGTGCCGTGCCCAGACCTTGTATTTATATCATCACATCCTGCTGCATGCTTACATGTATCTTTTCTGCGCATGTTCATAGCATGCATTGTGTTGTGCATTAGTTGCATCTGTTAGGGCGTTGCCGATCCGGGGCTTCCGGGTAGCCCGGATCTATCTCTTAGGACCGTGCGGGTAGCTTGGTCCAGGACTCGATTTGTAGTATTCAGTCTTTTCGATGATAGGGTTAGTTGGACATGAATACTGTTGTACTTGATGTTTAGAGGTCGTGTCGGCCTTGAGCCAAGTCGTGGTGTAGCCGGTACCCAATCCTTCTAGAACTCTTGGGTAGCAGGTGTGACTACCCAGCGGTGCTACCCGCCGACAGTGCCCAGGATCCTGTCGTGAGTTGGCAGTGCCGTTTCCTGTCTTACTGAGTGTGACCCAGTGTGTGACCAGTTCGCTGGAAGACCACGACTGGGGCTCTCAGGGGTATCCGGTGGGGTTATGGGACCCCTGTGATACACCTAGGCTTTGCTTGGGGACGACACTGTTGTGTTCCCTTCCTTTGTGAGTGTCGTAGTGTAGTGTCCCTGCTGAGCTTAATGCTCACACCTACCCGGGCTGCGTTTTGCAGGTGCTGGCGCTAGCTCTTCTTCGGTTGCCCCTACCGGGCAGGTGTTCGGTGACGTGGCGGCGTCTGGCGGAGCTTGAGGAGCTGTGATCTGTCCGTGTACACCTTGGTTAGATAGTCTCCTACAGGAGCGATTTTGTATAACATTCCCTGTTTGAGGATTTGTACTATATTCCAGCTTTGTGTGTTGTGCTTTATAATTGTTGTTTATTACAGGATGATTATGCTTATTAGGGTAACCACTACGATTAGAGGGAAACCTCGCCAAATTTCCGCAGTAGGTTAAGTTCCGGTTCACGTCGCCCGCCCCGGTTGGGCCTACGCGGGTCGGGGCGCGACAACCATCACTCGGTACTCCAAGCAGCAGAGTCAACACCCACCCAATCTACCCTAGCATGTCTAATGCACAGGAAAACAGGGCAGAATAAGTATGATAAAGCTGTAAACAACCAACACAACAAGGGCACACCTTCGGCCCATTTATACTAAACACTCCCGAGGGTCATGACTCCCCCGGTTCACCACAAAGCGGCAAGGGCATACCGTCAGCCCATTTATTCTACACACCCCGAGAGGCATCACCCTCTCGGTTCAACCACAAAGCAATAAGCATTCATGCATAACTCATTACAGGATAAGCCCCGAGGGCAAAACCGTAAAAATCACTTGCATGCGAAGTCCCGCGGGCAAAACAGCACTTAAAGCAAGTAAAACCCTCTCTGCACTGAAGGAGATCGATCTCCTATAGCATGGAGATCGATCTTCCTCGAGGCTAGGAGCACCCGTCCCGGTCACCCCCACGAGATCGATCTCCACCCTTATGAAGATCGATCTTGTAGGTGACGTGGACGTAAACCGCACAGGCACCAGCCGCCAAGAGATCGATCTCCCTCCCAGGGAGATCGCTCTCGCTCGGGCGGGCTGGGCTGGGCCACCCCGACCAAGATCGATCTCTTTCCAAGAGATCGATCATGATTGGGTCGCGCCGGCGGCCGGACGGCGAGGAACACCGTCGGAAACCGCCACCATACCTCACCAAACTAGGTGGGCTGGTAGATCTCAGTGCCACGAAGCTACTCAAGGCTTCCAAACCAAAAACCAACATCAATACACGGAGATCTAAGGAAAACAAAATCCGGATCTCAAAACCCTCAAACAGCCGGAGTTTTAGAAGGAGAACCCTACCTCTTCAACGCAGCTTCGATCCACAAGTCCTACCCCAGGACCTTCCTCGCCTTGCCACGAACCCAACGAGCCTTCAAGCTCCCGGAGAGGTGGCCGGAGGAGGAAGAACGGCGAGCGAAAGCTCTTAGCCGGAACAGGGGAAAACAGAGCCGCGAGGAAGAAGAAGAGAAGAAGGGGAAGAAAAGAAGGGGGAAGGGGCGAGTAAGGCCGGGGGAAAGCCGACGAAGGCGGGGAAAAGCTGGGGGAGGGGAGGGAAAGTCTTCCCTCCCCTGACAGGGGAAGCGACGGCCACCGCGGTGGCCGTCCTTCGAAAGCCACCGACAGAGACTTCCAGGCACAGGGAGATCGATCTTCATGGACATGGGGATCGATCTTCCTCGCCCAGAACGGCGACCACTAGGCACAGAGAGATCGATCTTCACCCCCATGGAGATCGATCTTCCTTGCCCAAAACGGAAACCTTGGCTGAGACACAAGCCCAAGCACAGGACTTCCGAACCAGGGTCCACCTAACCTTTCTAACCAAACACAAGCATCAACCAAGGTCTGTGTGTGCACAGCCACTGTGAAACGACCGCCAAGGCGCAATTTCCCAAATTGCCCTTGGGGTAAACAGCAAGCCACAGGGATGGAGGGGCAGGTCCTCACATCCCAAAACCCTTAAAAAAAATCTCGTCCTCGAGATTCGATCAAGGTAGGGCTCGGAAAAGAAAACAACGCCTAGCAGGATACTACAAAGCGGTAAGAGTACCTCTGGAGACGGGTGGTGCTACGGTCAGCGGGAGCGGGTGCTGAGACAGGTACTCCTGATAGGACGGCTGCACCTCGTCTGCGTAGGGGCGGTCAGGTAGGGCGAACACCTGACCTCCGCTGCGGCCTGGCCCGGCTCCACCTCTCTGCCCATGCCCAGCCCTGCACCCTCCGTCTCGACCTCCTGATGGCGCCGCACCCCGTGCGTTCCATCGCGGACAGTCCCTGCGGATGTGCCCTGGCTGCCGGCAGTGAAAGCACAGCGCTGGTCCATGCTCGGACTGCTGACCCCGACCTCCCTCCCGGGAAGTCTGCTGTGCGGGCCCCGCCGTCAGAAGTGGCTGGTCGCCCTGGAATGCGGCGATCAGTCTCCTGATCTCCTCTCCAAGTGGTATCTGTCCAAGGTACGTCCCTCCGACAGCCACTGTTCAAGGATTGGACTAACTCCGACGATCCTTAACACAGGGTGGACAAGACCATACCTGCAGGACACCACCTCCCTGAGAGCTCTGGCATACTGCGCCGCCACCAGCACCAACAAAAGAAACACGAGTCCCACTCGTCACAAGCCGCAAAACAAAGCAGCACAACAGAAAGCGGAAGAAGAAACAATCACATTCAGCGGAAAGAAAGCAAGCAAACAGGGATGTTCTAACTCTAGAACTACCCAAACCCATGCACGTCTCCGCAGAGACCCGATCCAACACCCTGGGATGTACAACCTATGCTCTGATACCAAGCTGTCGCGCCCCGACCCGCAGAGCGCGACCGGGCCGGGGGCGCGAGGGGGAGAGAACCTACAACCACAGCCTCAACTGGCGGAAACAGTTGAGACTAAAGCCCAGCTGGCGGAAACAGCTGGACGACACAGAGAAAGAGCGGAAGCAAGCTAACTAAACAACTATTAACATCTATTACAAACCAGCAATAAAAAGTTAACAGAGTTTAGTACAACAGCTACAAGGGATCACAGTCCCCAAAAAGGAACCACAACACCCACCGGGGTCTCCGCAAACGCACAGACGAACCCATCCAGACCCTCAGACATGGTCAGGATCCGGAGCGCTGCCTCGAGACGACCGAGGGGGTAACACTGGGACAGAGCGGCCACCTGCACCTGCAACAAACACAATCCAGGTAGGCATGAGCAACAGCTCAGCAGGGTCCTACTCTACAACTCCCACAAACAAGGGGTAAAGCTACCGGACACACTCTGATGCCAAGTACCGAGGCTTGCCAAGGATCCCACAATCCCATCAATAACCCGAAGGGTTCCTGTCCTAGGTGCGTATCTCCGATAACGCCACTGCTCAGGGGTGGGCAACTCCGACATTCCCTGACACAGGGTGGACACGACGCAACCAGTAGGACCCCCTTCTCCAAGCGGGATCTCCGCACTTGGCGGAACAACCGAGGTTAAGACTACCATCACTCGGTACTCCAAGCAGCAGAGTCAACACCCACCCAATCTACCCTAGCATGTCTAGTGCACAGGAAAACAGGGCAGGATAAGTATGATAAAGCTGTAAACAACCAACACAACAAGGGCACACCTTCGGCCCATTTATACTAAACACTCCCGAGGGTCATGACTCCCCCGGTTCACCACAAAGCGGCAAGGGCATACCGTAAGCCCATTTATTCTACACACCCCGAGAGGCATCACCCTCTCGGTTCAACCACAAAGCAATAAGCATTCATGCATAACTCATTACAGGATAAGCCCCGAGGGCAAAACCGTAAAAATCACTTGCATGCGAAGTCCCGCGGGCAAAACAGCACTTAAAGCAAGTAAAACCCTCTCTGCACTGAAGGAGATCGATCTCCTATAGCATGGAGATCGATCTTCCTCGAGGCTAGGAGCACCCGTCCCGGTCACCCCCACGAGATCGATCTCCACCCTTATGAAGATCGATCTTGTAGGTGACGTGGACGTAAACCGCACAGGCACCAGCCGCCAAGAGATCGATCTCCCTCCCAGGGAGATCGCTCTCGCTCGGGCGGGCTGGGCCACCCCGACCAAGATCGATCTCTTTCCAAGAGATCGATCATGATTGGGTCGCGCCGGCGGCCGGACGGCGAGGAACACCGTCGGAAACCGCCACCATACCTCACCAAACTAGGTGGGCTGGTAGATCTCAGTGCCACGAAGCTACTCAAGGCTTCCAAACCAAAAACCAACATCAATACACGGAGATCTAAGGAAAACAAAATCCGGATCTCAAAACCCTCAAACAGCCGGAGTTTTAGAAGGAGAACCCTACCTCTTCAACGCAGCTTCGATCCACAAGTCCTACCCCAGGACCTTCCTCGCCTTGCCACGAACCCAACGAGCCTTCAAGCTCCCGGAGAGGTGGCCGGAGGAGGAAGAACGGCGAGCGAAAGCTCTTAGCCGGAACAGGGGAAAACAGAGCCGCGAGGAAGAAGAAGAGAAGAAGGGGAAGAAAGGAAGGGGGAAGGGGCGGGTAAGGCCGGGGGAAAGCCGGCGAAGGCGGGGAAAAGCTGGGGGAGGGGAGGGAAAGTCTTCCCTCCCCTGACAGGGGAAGCGACGGCCACCGCGGTGGCCGTCCTTCGAAAGCCACCGACAGAGACTTCCAGGCACAGGGAGATCGATCTTCATGGACATGGGGATCGATCTTCCTCGCCCAGAACGGCGACCACTAGGCACAGAGAGATCGATCTTCACCCCCATGGAGATCGATCTCCCTTGCCCAAAACGGAAACCTTGGCTGAGACACAAGCGCAAGCACAGGACTTCCGAACCAGGGTCCACCTAACCTTTCTAACCAAACACAAGCATCAACCAAGGTCTGTGTGTGCACAGCCACTGTGAAACGACCGCCAAGGCGCAATTTCTCAAATTGCCCTTGGGGTAAACAGCAAGCCACAGGGATGGAGGGGCAGGTCCTCACATAGGGCGTGGGTGATTTGTGGATCGCCGTCCCGAGGCTGGAAGCTCGGATTTAGCCCTAGGACCAGGGTTGGGTAGTTAGGACTCGGTTCGAATTGTGGTGTCCAGTCAAACTTGATGATAGGCTTAGATGACTGATACACATGTTGCTTGATGATTATAGAGGTCGTGTCGACCTTAAGTCGGATGCTGAGGTGTAGCCCGTGTTCCACTGTGTTGACCCTTGAGTAGAGAGGTTGACTACTTAGCGGTGCTATTTCCCGCCTGCAGTGCCGTTCCCTGCTTGTTGGCCAGTAGTGTTGTTTCCTGCTACTGAGTGCGACCATGTTCGTGGGCCTCAGGGACACGTGGTGGGGTTATGGGACCCCTGTGTACACCCAGGTCTTACTTGAGGGAGACACTCTTGCGTTCCCCTTCCTTCTGTGTGACGTAGTGTAGAACCCTACTGAGCTTTATGCTCACTCCTACCCGGGCTGCGTTTTGCAAGTGCAGGCGCCAGCTCTTCTTCAGTAGCCCTATCGGGCAGGTGTTTGGCGGCGCGGCGGCGTCTGTCGGGGTTTGAGGACCGGTGATCCCTTTCTTCGTTTTTTTTGTTATAGTTAGTCTCCTACGGGAGTATGATGTATAAACTGTTGTAACCCCTTTGAGTTTTTGATTATTATATTATATATGTTGAGGTTTAAATTTGTTGTAATATTCAGGGTTACTTATGAATTGAATTGTGAAATCAATAAGTTGGGGGAACCCCTCGCCTTTATTTCCGCATTTAGATAGGTTCCGGTTCGCGTCGCCCGGCCCGGTTGGGCTTCCGCGGGTCGGGGCGCGACATAAAATATCTAAATTGCCCTTTCTTCCTCTCATGGTGATGGTGACGATGCTGGCCACTGGCGGCGAGGGTGGGCGAGGTTGGCTGCAGCGGTCGGCGAGGAGGGACGTTCGGTCGTCGTGGACACCGGTGGGGATGTGATCGTGGTGGTGGGGAAGGGAAGAGAGAGAGTTGGAAGGGTGTGGGGTACTCAGATCTAGTGTTAGATGGGGATTTGGAGGTCGGGGGGAGGTAGTGTAGGGAGGTGGTGACGTCAGGTTCCGACGAGGTGCCGGGTGGTGCTCCGCCGGTGAAGAGGAGTTGCTGCCGCCGTGGGGTGTGTCGAGAGAGGTCAAGAGGGGATCTGGGGCGCTACAGGGTGGTCATCGCTTGTCGCGGTGCTCGAGGCTTTGGCAGAGAAGGAGGAGAGATGGTTATGGGGGCCTTCCTCGAGATCAATGGAGGGTGGGCGGGGTGGTGTTGCTCACAGCAAGGAGGCGGCGCCGTGGGAGCTTTGACGAGGTCGAAGACGTCCGACGGTGTTGCTCACAACGAGGAGGCAACGGAGTGGAAGCTCCGGCGAGAGACGCGACTAAGGAGAGGGGCAGTAATGCCCCCCGCCCCCCCCCCCCCCCCCCACTCACCCACCCCGCTCGACGTCTCTCTCTCTTCCGTTCTCTCTTCCCTCTCTCTCGTCCTCTCCTCTCTCTCTCTCTCTCTCTTCTCTCTCTCTCTCTCTTGTCCACTCTCTCCCTCCCTCCCTCCTCCCTCTCGGCCTCGCCGACCACCGCAGCCCACCCCGGCCACCGCCCACCACCACCACCATCACCATGAGAGAGAGGAAGAATGGGTATTTTTTAAAAAGTGTGAAGCACTTATACATTATCGTGGTGTATATATAACGACCCTTCCTATTGTTATTGTCACCTTCACCTTGGTGTTGACAAAATTTTTTTTTTGTTGCAAGTAAGCCACATGGTTGCAGGGTATATCTGAAACTACAAACAACAATTACAAATCAAAATTCACTAATCTGGACCATCAAAAACCCTGAACCATATCCTAGCACTTCTAGCTAACCCATCAGCTACAAAATTCCCACCTCGTGGGGAATACAGTAAACTAAAATCAACAAATTTCCCAATAGACCACCAAATTTCCAATACAATCCTAGCGCATGACTCCACCAAAGGCCCAACAGTATTCACAATTCCAATAGCCAAAAGAGAATCACTTCCCAAAGTTATCTGCTTCAATCCAGCTTGCAAGGCAACATCCAATCCAAACCTTGTGGCACACAATTATGCCTCAAGAACAGAGTTAACTCTCTCAGTCTTCGTCACAGACCAATCGCCCGGAATAGAATCACCAGTACAAACAATCCCCAAGCTAGCTTCATCAGGCTGCAGAAATGAGACTTCAACTTGTAATCACACCCCTTTCCAATCATTATATACCTCCACTGCACTCTCTCTGCTATGCAATCGTATACATTCCCGACATTGCCAATTAATTGAGTGTATAAGATCAATAGGATCCCACGTCTCCTTGCCAAGAATAACTCTACACCTAATCCTTCATAAATTCTATAGAGTATACCCTACCACCGTCTTGAGCTTACAGATTTGATATGAGGAAGAAGTCTTTCCAAGAATATCCAAGCATTTGTCTAAAGACAACTTGCAAAAATCCACACTAGACTCATGAAGAACATAGTACCATACCTTCATGGGATTCCTCATCAAGATTACAGCGTGGACAAATCTTTTCAGAAATCATGCACACAACCCATAAATTGTCGAGAGTAGATAGCTTACCATTGATCATGTGACATAGGAATTGATGGACCCTCGAGCCTACTAGAGCCTTCCTAATTTTCCGCCAAATAGATGGTTCCTCAGGCTTACATCCCCCACTCTTTGCTGCATCTAAGGAGTAGCAGGCTGAACTAGTAATTCTGCCTGCAGATCTCCAACTCCATTTAAATGAATCCCCTTGTTCCCTTGATCTAATAGGTAAAGCTATGACCTCTTCAGCAAGCACATCTCCAATTAGCCCTCGAATCTTAGTGCGATTCCATCGGCCATCATCATCCATCAGACCCCCCCACCGTCCAATCCTTCAACCCATCCTCTGTCGCAATTGGGCATGGAAGCTTGCACAATGCCCTGCCTAGTACCGACCAGTCATCATGAACACTAATCCTGCTCCCAACTGCTGGAGACCGGCGAAGTCCCGACCAAAGTCTCATTTCCATAGCAATAATAGAACACCACATTGGCGAGGCCCGTCGTGGTGGTTTCATAGGAGGCAGACGATCAGGAAAAGCATACTTTGCCCTCACCAATTCACTCCAAACTGTCTTCTTCTCATCAAGGAGTGCCGCCGCACACTTCATTCTCAAAGCCTTATGCCACAAACTTAAATCCCTCAGCCCAAGCCCACCTACAAACTTATGCTTGGTGATCTTTTCCCACGTGACAACACTGAAACCACCTCTCTTTCCTTGCCAAAGATATGATCGAATCATGGTCATAATTCTTCTAAGTACGGATTCTGGGACATCAGTTGAAGCCATAAGAAAAACTTGAAGGGCTTGGAGTACAGATTGGATTAAGGTCACCCTCCCTGCCTCATATACCTTCTTCACCTTCAAAGATGAAAGTTTGTCTTGGACGTTCTCCACCAACTCACTAAAGTCGGGAGCCCGAAATCTGTGCATGTTGACCGGCACCACAAGGTATCTCCAAGGCCCATCTTTCTCCTTAAAACCAAAGCATCTCTCAATTCTATGTCGCCTGGCAGCAGAGATGGAAGGGGAAATTTTAATACAGGATTTTTCCGGATTTGAATCCAATCCGGTCGTTATTTTGTAGATGCGTAACACATTGCCTAGCTTCTTTGCCTCAATCTGATTCGCCTTGGTAACAAACATGCAATCATCTGCATAGAAAAGGTGAGAGATTTTGAAATCACATTGAAACTGGATACCTTTCTGTTCCAGGAAAGGTTGGCGGAGCAATCTTGAAAGTGCTTCTTGAACAATAATGAAGAGATAAGGATAAATAGAGTCCCTTTGTCGGAGCCCTCTATTTGCAGGGAACAACCCACATACTTTTCCATTAACAATTAAGGAAATCCTCGCATAGATGACACATTCCATCACTAACTTAACCCAAGTTGAAGGAACACCTATGCGTAAGACAACCTCTCTAAGAAACCCCCAACGCACTGAGTCATAAGTTGAGCGCAAGTCTATCTTCACAACCATGAGCCGACATTCCTTGGGTACATACTTAAGAAGATGAAGAATCCCTCGGTGTTGACGATAAACGGCTTGACCTTTCTATCTGACCCAACCCGACCAACAAAAATGTGGGCAGGTTGGTTGTGTGTGGACCGTATAGATCAAGCACAGAACCAAACAGTGTTACTGTGCTACTCCTAGGTAGAAGAGAAAGCAATTAAAACAGAACATGAAAACTAACTACTTACTTCCATTGAAACAACAGTTGATTGATTACAGTTTCAATGAAAGTTGCTACGAGTACCAGCTAGTAGAAAAGTACAGTGGCTAAAGCTAGAGCAATAATAGTAATGAAAAGTATGGTTTCAGTCGGGGATCCTTTCTTCCTCTGTCTTCAAAGCTTTTATATTTCTGTCTGCCGCTTCCACATGGCCCTTGCTCGCCATAGCCAACGACCCTCGACTCTTCGTGGGTCAGATTTTGTTGCAGCCCTGACACGTGGCCTCCCTGGATAACCGTTCAGCTATTTTCTGGCTCCACTTCCCACGCTTTTACTTTAGGAGGGTACTTGGGTAGATCATCGGGTTACACTAATCAAGGTGTAGTCTTGATGGCCCGGCGTCATCTATCGTCTCGACCTTGACCTTGCCTAATTTCGGGATCTGGGCTTCATATACGCCTCGATGTCGTGGTTGCGTATCCTTTCGACCTCCATGTAGCTTAGTGCCTCGACCTCGAGATTGCACAATTCTCGGACTCGAGACTTCATGCGTTGCTTTGACTTCGGGGTCGTTTGACTCCAATATCAATGCTCTCTCAAGGTATCTCAACCTCGAGGCCGTTTGGGTCCGAAACTGATGTCGTTGGCTTTAGCACTTGTTTTATTTATGCCAAGGTTGAGTGATAGAGCAACATGATGCCTCGAATGTCGCATTGTCTGATCGCATCATCATGAATGCAGAGGCAGTGTGATGATGGGGTTTGAACCCAGATGCCGAGTAGCATTTAATGTGCACTTACTCCCATTGGATGATGCTTTTTTTCACGTGGGTTAATATGCGACTGTTCCACTAGCCTCGCCGCTGATTCACCCACCTGTTGCACCCATAAGGTGTCGTAGGTACGATGATTACATGTCGGTGGATGGGTGCCACATGTCTGTCTCGACGATGGATATCCATCAACCGATACTTGAGTAATTTTCTCGGTAACACAATTGCCCTCCTTTTTGTCCCGTGACATGATTCGAAGCAATGTCCGGGGCAAAAACGTCTTTTTGGTGGTTCAATAAGAACTTTGAACCCCTATGTTCATGGGATTGTGCTATCTTGTCTCTCTATCCCTTGCTCTCGAGTATCCTCCGATCTCCCTGGGCTTCTCAACCTTACTTCTTAGCTGATCCCCAATATTTACCATGTCTAGTTCTGAGAGTCCCACATCCTCTTCTCCCATTCTTTCGACTATCCGGACGCTTGCAATGCCTATTCTCAGTATTGCAAGGACGAGAATAGAGCATTGGGTGTGATGACCCGCCGGGAGTTTATCGCCTTTTTCAACTATTGGTTGAATAGGTTTATTGCCTGCAATCGCTCCACCAAGATAACGAAATCTTGGTTGCCCTTGGGCGAGCACCTTGCCACATCGGATCAGCCGGTAGCTTTTGGTCCCCTTCTACTTGGTCTAGCCTACAGTTGCTTAGGAGAGGCGTTTCGCCATCATTTCAAGAGGGGGGCACTCTGGTCCCATGTGGCTAGTGCAACTATAGGCTAATGCTTACTTCCCGAGACAGTCGAGTTTGGGGGCAGAGGTGAAGAATTTCTTGACTGCTCGTACGGGCACAGAGCTTCCTGGGATGTTCCCTTGCTTCTAGGGCTCATCCCCTCAATCTCTGTTTTGTGACCGTTTTAGAAGGAGTATCGACGTCCGACCCTCGACGTCGGTGGTTGGTGTGGGACATCATTGGCTTCCAACATACTTATAGACTTCGGGACGTCCATCCCAACCTGGATTTTTGGAGGGATTTATGTATCCCTCGGAACCTGGTTGTGCTAGATACCGACCTGTACCTAGAACCGTATTCCCCCAGTTTGCTCGCCCGACAGTTCGGACTCACTCAGCTCCTACCGATACAGTTCTTCATGAACCAGCGGCGCATGTTTGATAGGCGCAAGGTGTCAGGGGCTGATGTCGTTGAAGCACGTCGGTGGTACCTAGCGGCTATGGTGGAGATATGCTTCCCTGATGACGTCGACCGTCAAGCTCAATGTTCTGAGACATTCTTGCAATTGTGGGAACCATTCAAGACTCATTTCGATGCATTGATCAGTGATCTATCGCCTCGCCTGATGGCGTTGTAGTCATGCCTTAGGCCTCGTAGTAAGTTCAATACCCGCTCCTTGTTTATGTTGTTTTGTGTTATTTGGCATAATCCTTCTGTGTTAGAGCCTCGAGTGGGTGGTCGTCATGATGAAGACAGTGATGATGAGGGCGATGAGCCCCCTTTGCCTAGGGAGGAGAAAGGGAAAGCCTCCAAAGGTTAGTTTTGTCTTGTATGCTCGGCCTTCGAGTTCGTTTATGTCATTTTGACCTCTTAACCTCTGCCTCCGAGCTTTCTTGTCTCATCTGACTCCCTCTACTTTAGCTCTGAAGGGGAAGAGGGATGATGATGATGACCACCAGCCGATTCGCCAACACTTCCTTGAGTGGGGCGCAACTCCAAATGTGAGTTCATGCTATTGGTCCCCGGCATGTTCCTGTCCCCGCCACTCGAGAGGAGGCTGGCTAGCCATTGGAAGCTTCACAGGCTGCCGCACTCGAGCAGAGATATGATGACTAGCCATGACAAGTGACCAGCCACTCTAGCCGCGACGGAGGCGACTTGTCATGGCCTCTTCAAACAAGAGCCAAGTTGAAGAACAAGTTCCTATGTCCGAGCCAGGGCCCACACCTGATTCTGTTCCTCAATTAGAGGTGACACCGCCGGTGGAAGCTCCTGGGGCCTCTGTCAAACATGGGCCTCCTGTGTCAATCCCATCGGCAGAAGTTGACATGCCAGTGGCTACTCCGAGGGGCCTTGCAGTTGAGCCTAAGCCAGTGTTGGCCCCTCCGGCGAGAATAGTTCAGCAAATAGAAACCTCACAGGCTCTTGAAGTCGAGGTCCTATTTACTCTTGAGCCCATCTCCTCTGAGAAGGTTGCCCTGCACGTGCCAATGTCGAGGTCTCCAACAATCAAGCCCGAGCCTACTCCGAAAAAGGAGATAGTAGAAGCCTTTAGGGTTCCTGATGTCGAGCTCCCATCTAGCCCCATGTCCGCGCCTTCAGAGGAGGTTGCTCGGCTAGTGGAGACCTCAGGGTCTCCGGTAGTCACATTCGAGCATACTCCGAGGAAGGAGATAGTAGAAACCTCAAGGGCTTCTGGTGTCCAGCTCTAATCTAGTTTCGTGCCGATTCTTCAAGAGGGAATTGTGCCCCTAGTGATGACCTCAGAAGTCTCTATGGTTCGGGCAGAGCATGAGGCTGAGGCATCCTCCAAAGCTTGGACCACGGCCCGAGTCCGGAGATGAATAAGGTGAGTGTTCCACTTCCTTCGAGTCTCCCCCATCTTCGGGTCGAATGGCTGGGACGGACACGAGGGTTGATTTGGAGACTCTCCTGAAGTGGAAACCTCGTCCTAGTGCCATATTGGGTATGAGGGTCAGAGGTATTCTCTTCATGTTCCCTTTCTCTTCTACTTGTTCTCTCACCTCAGCCCCTGGTACTTCTTCTTTTAGATCTCGCCCCCAACGAGGAACACATCACGCAGATTGGTTTGGAAATCTGAGAGTTGACGGCTACCCTCTTGGCAAGAAAAGGACAGGCTCCCTCGATGATCGCTGAGACTAGGGATGATGTCGTTGAAGTAAGGAATGAGGTTGCCATCGAGGTCGGGATCGAGGTAGTGGAGGAGATGACATAAGTTGAAGCTAGGCCTCCCTCTGTCGAGCACCGACTCCCAGTTGACACAGGTAAATAAGTCATCGAGGCGGGGGAGCCCATTGCGAGCACAATGACGCTCGAGGCTGGCTGGATGGATCTTGACTATGAGGTCTCCCTGATGAGTGCATGAAAGTGCACACTGAACAACCTTATAACCATCTAAAGTGCTATATCTTCACCCTTAATCAACTTCTTTAGCACTATTTTTATACTTTTATATGCTTCACATAGTTGTTTGGAAAATGCAGGAAATTGGAGCTAAAAGAAGCTGAAAAGAGTATACGGATCAACTTTAAAGATTAAACTGTAACTGCTCATGAAGAACCAGATGATGTGCCATATATGGTTGGAAAGCTCTTGAAGTCTAGTTTCTGGAGAATTTACGGTTCATGATTCCGAGTTTCCTAGAGGAAGTTACGACAATTTTAGTACCAATGACGTAGTCTGGATGGCAGAACAGTAAATACTCTGAAAAGAAGGATTGATCTGACACCCATAGAAGGATCGATCCGTCTACGTGCAGACCTGACAGAACACATACTTTTAAGCTGTTCACAGTAGGATCGATCCTACTATCCATCCTACTGAGTTAGATCGATCCGATACCTATAGTAGAATCGATCCGACTCGGGCGTAGCCAGAAATTGAAAATTTTGATGCAACGGATCGATCCGACACCTCTGGAAGGATCGATCCTACTTTCCCAGTGAAGAAAATCAACGGTTTAGATCTAATCCGAGGATGGAGACACTTAAAGCTATAAATAGCACTCTTTCTAGGGTTTGAGGGGAGTTCTTGGACGTTTTTGGAGGCTCTTTTCTGGACGTTTTTCAAAGGAAGAAGATGAAGGAATCTCCATCCATGGCCGAGTAATCCTCGGGCATGATGGACGGATGATCTAGCGAGGACTAGGGCTTCTTCTCCAACAATGGTTCATAGTTTTAATCTTATTGTTAAACTCTTTTCTATGTATTGAATCTTCAAAGATTATTTTCAGATTATAAATTTCTATGTGGATGATTAATATTATAAAGCCAGTCATGCTTCTTTTATGATATTGTGATCCCATAGTTATCTCTTTTGATTCTCCTACCGAGTCTCGCGAGACCTTTGCTATGCATTGCCCGTAGTGACAGTTGGTATTGTGTATTCGTAGGGATCTTGTAAGACAAGATTGGGGCTCTATTCCGAGGAATCTTTGCTATGCATTGCCGATTGTGAGAGTTGGTATTGTGTATTCTTAGAGATTCGGTTAGATAGAGTTAGGGCTTTGTCCTGATTAACTTTTTCCTGCGCGTTGCCTGTAGTGACAGCCGGTATCGTGTATGCTTAGGTTTTGGTTGGATGAAGTTAGAACTATAATAAGGAAGAATCAATCGTAGGAAGAGACATTTATATATTTTGTTAGGTTTATAGTTTCATATCTTCCGGTTAAGGTGATTGGGATGTGAATCCCTTAACTGAGTATTATATGAACCACTGAGAAGAGAAGAACCTAAATCCGAGTGAAGTGATTCCTGAAGCCTAGCATCATTCAAATCTTGATTTCTTTCATTAACTTTATCTTATCATTACATCTTCGATTTATTTTCTTAACTTTTATCGCTCTTGATTGTTTTCGATATATTGTTATCTGTGTTTCTGGATCTTTTCTGCTTGTCTCTCTGTGGGTTCGACCTCTCTTATGCTGTACTGCACCGCGACCGCTGTGCGTGACACATTTGAGCGACATCAAAAATTGGCGCCGTTGCCAGGGAGACGGTTTAGAAAAGCGCCAAAATCAAATTACAGTGATTGTAGACATCGAAAGCGGTAACTTCGTTCATTTTCTTTAGTCTTCACTTTTTTATTTCGGCTTTGATTTTTCTTCTCTATTAGGATTGTTTTCTTTTATTTGGTTTAAGTTAGTACGCTTAGTTTCAATTATTGGTTTTGCTTATTTTCTTTAGTTGGTTTGCATCTTTTGGATTGCATGTTTGTTGGTGTATGCCTCGGTATAGAGACGAACTAGGCAGATTTGCTAGACGTCCCGAGGATGATTCTGAAACTTCTGATAGTGAGACATATATTGTTGATCTCTTTGACGCACAGTCACAAACTTCACATCATATTTTCATTATGGCTGAGCACGAGGAAGACCAACCTCCTAGGAGTTTGCAAGAATATTTGCATCCCACACGCACTGCTACACCTTCATGCATCATGTTTCCACCTAATGCAGCACATGTTGACTTTAAACCTGGCATGATTCAGTTGCTTCCTACCTTTCATGGGTTGGAAAATGAAAATCCATATGTGCATATTAGGGAGTTTGAAGAAGTAGTAGTGACCTTCCATAGCCAACCAGGTGCACTAGATATGATCCGACTTAAGTTCTTTCCCTTCTCACTAAAGGATAGAGCGAAGAGTTGGTTATATTCTTTGAGGCCACGATCTATAGGATCTTGGGCTGAAATGACACAGATATTTTTCAACAAGTATTTCCCACAGCACAAAACCAACGCACTTAAGAAACAGATTTCGACCGTCACACAGAAGAATAGTGAAACTTTATTTCAGACGTGAGAACGATTTAAAGACATGTTGAATTTATGTCCTCATCATGGATATGAAAGTTAGCGTCTTGTTAGTTATTTCTATGATGGTTTAACTGTTAGAGAACGTCAATTTGTTGAGATGATGTGTAATGGTGAATTTTTGCAAAAAGATCCTGATGCAGCAATTGAATACTTGACTGAGCTTGCTGAGAAAGCTCATACATGGACTGAACCGAATGCAAACAAACAGTGCCAGACCACCACCGCAGCAACAAGGTGGAGGAATTTATCAGCTGCAGGAGGAAGATGCACTCAAGGCTAAAGTGGAGAGTCTAACAAGGGAGCTGGAGCTATTAAAGACCAAAAATATGATGGCAGCCCGAACCTCTCCATACAACGAACCTACAAGGCCGGCTGGGCCGTGTGCGATATGTCAAGGCGTGGACCACCAGATCGACGGTTGCCCTACTTATGTTGAGATGAGAGGTGTGTACGACGAGCATTGCAACGCTGTAGGCGGATTCAGGAGGTCGTACACCCCTTACTCAGAAACGTATAATCCAGGATGGCGAGAGCATCCGAACTTCAGCTGGAAGTCGAATGCTCCACAAAGCAACGAGCATCATCTACCGTCACCTAATAAGCCTTTTCCTAACCCTCCTTATAATACATCTGGTTTTCCTAGGCCTACATTTAATGACAGTTTACAGTAACTGAAATCTATGATTGTGCAGGAATCTAAGGAAAGAAAGGAGGATGTTCAAGAGATTAAGAGCCAGATCACGAAGCTGATCAATTCTTTGAGCGTGCATGAACGAGGAAAGTTCCCAGCTCAACCTCAACAGACTCAACTATCTACTGCTGAGCAAAATAATGTGAAGGAGATGAACGCCATAACTACAAGAAGCGGGAAAACAAAAAAAACCCTTCACAAGAGCCCACCGAACCTCCTATTGCTGTTGAAGAAGAGGACCGGATTGAGGAGAACCATGCATAGGCTGATCATCCAGATGGCCATACGCCATGTGATTTTAAGGTACGTGTCCCTTTCCCTCAGGCATTGAAATCCACTAAATTGACTATGGAGCCCAACAGTGAGATTTTGGAGCATCTTCGGCAAGTTAAGGTAAACCTTCCTCTTTTGCATGTTATTAACCAAATTCCTACATATGCTAAAGTGATTAAAGATTTATGCACTATGAAGAGACGACATCATGTAAAGAAAACTGCATTTTTAACAGAACATGTTAGTGCACTGCTTCAGCATAGGATTCCTCCTAAATATAAGGATCCTGGCTGTCCTACTGTATCTTGTTTCATTGGAGAGCATGAAGTAGGATAAGCTTTATTAGATCTTGGTGCGACTGTTAATTTGATGCCATATTCTGTTTACTTGCAACTTGGTTTAGGACAGATTAAGTCGACATCTGTGGTTTTGCAATTGGCAGATAGATCCACGAAAACTCCACGAGGAGTAGTTGAGGATGTGCTTGTTTAAAAAGATAAATTTTATTATCCTGTCGATTTCTTAGTCTTGGATACTCAAGCTGTAGTAACTGCTGATTCTAGAATTCCTATTATTTTAGGTAGACCGTTTCTTGCTATTGCTAATGCTATAATTAATTGCAGGAATGGCTTAATGAAGTTAACTTTTGGAAATATGACTTTAGAAATTAATGTTTTTAATGTTGCTAAGCAGTCTGATGAGGATGATGAATGCCAGCAGACTTACAAGATTGATTTGCTCACTGAAGAGGAGTTTGCTACAACTGAAATTAATTTTCTTGAATTAGATTTGGATGAAAATGTTGATGTTGATGGTTTGTGTAAAAATTTGGAACATTGTTCTTTTGCAGGTCCATGGAATCCAATGTTTGAAGAACTGCCAGAAAGAGGACAACCACCAACACCATCGTCAGTAGAGCCGCCCAAGTTGGACCTGAAGCCACTTCCTCAAGGATTGAAGCATGTCTATCTTGGTCCAGGTGATACATACCCAGTTATTATTTCTTCAGCATTAACTGCAGAGCAAGGTGAGCAATTGCTTAGCGTTTTAAATGAGCATAAATCAGCTATTGGATGGTGTATAGCAGATCTGAAAGGTATTAGTCCCTTGATATGTTCCCATATGATTAATCTTGAACATGGGGTTGTACCTCGTAGGGATCCTCAGCGTAAGTTGAACCCTACAATGAAAGAGGTAGTACAAACCGAAGTGTTGAAATTATTAGATGCAGGGATCATCTACCCCATTGCAGATAGCAAATGGGTGAGCCCTACGCAGATTGTGCCTAAAAAATCCGGTGTCACCGTTGTTGAAAATGAAAGTGGAGACTTTGTCCCCACTAAATTGGTGACAGGATGGCGTATGTGTATAGATTATTGAAAATTGAATGCTGCCACCCGTAAATATCATTTTCCATTGCCTTTTCTAGACCAGATCTTAGAAAGAGTAGCTGGACATCCTTTTTATTGTTTTCTCGATGGTTATTCTGGATATTATCAGATTGAGATTGCTTTAGAAGATCAGGAAAAAACTACTTTTACATGTCCTTTTGGTACTTATGCTTTTCGTAGAATGCCATTTGGATTGTGTAATGCTCATGCTACTTTTCAGCGTTGTATGATGAGTATGTTTGCTGATATGATTGAGGAATGTATGGAAGTATATATGGATGACTTGACTGTATTTGGTAATACTTTTGATGCATGCTTGCAAAACATAAGAGAGTCTTGGTCATGTTTGAAGAGAAGCACCTTGTGCTTAATTGGGAAAAGTGTCACTTCATGGTGCCCTCAGGCATTGTGTTGGCCCACATAGTCTCTTCCAGAGGCATTGAGGTAGATCGATCAAAAATCGATCTCATCTCAAAGCTTCATGTGCCAAGGTATGTTAAAGATGTTAGATCCTTTCTAGGGCATGCTGGTTTTTACAGGAGATTCATTCAAAAATTTTCTGCTATTGCTCATCCTTTATATAATCTTTTGATAAAGGATACCCCTTTTGAGTGGACTATTGCTTGTCAAGAGGCTTTTCAAGCCTTGATTGATAAATTGACTTTCGCACCTATTGTGCAACCACCTGATTGGAGCCTTCCTTTTGAATTGATGTGTGATGCCAGTGATTTTGCTGTAGGAGCTGTTTTAGGGCAGCGAAAAGATGGTAAACCTCATGTTATTCATTATGCTAGCTGAACCTTGAATAATGCACAGATGAATTATTCTACCACCGAGAAAGAACTGTTAGCTATAGTCTTTGCATTAGACAAGTTTCGTGCTTATTTGATTGGTTCTCCTATCACTATTTTCACTGATTATGCCGCGCTTAAGTACTTTCTCATTAAGAAGGATGCTAAAGCGCGCCTAATTCGTTGGATATTAATCTTACAGGAATTTGATATTTGTATAAAAGATAAAAAAGGTGTGGAGAACATTGTCGCTGATCACCTATCAAGGTTGATGGTGGAAGTAGCGGAAAATGAGCCACCAATCATGAATGACTTCCCTGATGAGCAACTCTTTTCAGTTGCACGACTGCCCTGGTATGCGCATATTGTCAATTATTTGGCGATAGGTGAGATCCCTTCCTTTTGGAGTGCGCAGGATAAACGTAAATTTTTTGTTGAGGTAAAGAAAATTTATTGGGATGATCCTTGTCTGTTTAAGTATTGTCCTGACCAGATCATGCGACGTTGTATTCCTAATTATGACATAGAAAGCATCATTACATTTTGTCACTCTCATGCATGTGGAGGTCATTTTTCGATGAAAAAGACTGCTGCTAAAATTCTTCAATGTGGTTTTTACTGGCCTACCATGTTTCGTGATGTTAACATTTTCTGCAAATCCTGTGATAGATGCCTAACGTTAGGAGCTTTATCTAGAAGACATATGATGCCTTTGAACCCCATTCAAGCTGTAGAGATTTTTGATTGTTGGGGTATAGATTTTATGGGACCCTTTCCTTCTTCTTTTGGCTATTTATATATATTGTTAGCTGTAGAATACGTGTCCAAGTGGGTGGAGGCTATTGCATGTAGGAATAATGATCATTCCACTGTCATTAAGTTTTTTAAAGAGCATATTTTATCCCGGTTTGGTACTCCTAGGGTTATTATTAGTGACCAGGGATCACATTTTTATAACCGCTCTTTTGAGGCTTTGATGCGCAGGTATGGAGTCACACATAAGATTTCCACTTCTTATCATCCACAGACGAATGGCCAAGCTGAATTAGCCAATAGCGAGATAAAGCAAATTATGGAAAAGACAGTGAGCCCTAACCGAAAAGACTGGTCCTTGAGGCTATCAGACGCGTTGTGGGCATATCGCACTGCCTACAAGACTTCCCTGGGGATGTCACCGTTTCGTCTTGTTTGTGGAAAACTATGCCATCTTCCAGTCGATTTAGAACATAAGGCATACTGGGCTATTAAGTCACTAAATTTTACTTTGGATACTGCAGGTCAAGAATGGAAACTCTAGCTATCTGAGTTGGAGGAACTCAGGAATGATGCTTATGAGAGTTCCAGGATCTTCAAGGCAAAGACAAAGGCCTACCATGACAAGAAGATCCTGCGAAAGACGTTTAAAGTCAGACATCAAGCTAATCTGTATGACGCACGACTGCATCTCCATCCTGGGAAGCTGAGATCACGCTGGACAGGCCCCTTCACCGTTAGCAGAATATTTGAGAATGGGGCTGTGGAAGTTGAAGACCCAAAGGATGGGAGGCTATTTACGGTTAATGGACAGAGCTTGAAACAGATTCCAGAGAAAGCGGACCCTGAGGAGCACACCGTTTCTCTCGTAGACCTTGTCTACGAGGGATGATCTTGTTCTTATTTATTATTTCTATTTTATTTAGATTAGATTGTTTTAGTTTGTTTGCTTTCATTCTCATTTGCTTTTGTTTGCTATTTTATGTTTTTAGGATGCCTGGACTTCCGTCTTCCTTGTGATTCACACACGAACACTTTATGTGTAGTGGTAATTATACTCACCAGAGGAATGAGCATGCTATTGTCAATCTAAATCATGATTTCAGCATTAGCTAGTGTTGAAGATCGCATGCAGAGAGAAAAAAAAAAGAAAAAAAGTTCTGGAGCTTGATCAAGTTGTGCCTAAACAACTATTAAATGATCTACTGAGTAACTGGGTGTTCTTGCCTCAGGAAGCGGGGAGCTCGCTTAAAAAGGTAGAACCACTTATAGCTATAAAAAAAACCATTAAGTGTTTTGCTAAGTAACCGGGTCTCTGCGCCTCAAGAAGCGGAGAGTGCTCGCGTAAAAAGGCAAAGTGTCTGATAGTTGAAAAGAAAAAGAGAAAGAAAGAGCATGTTGTACTTAAAATGCGAGGGTTGGATGATTGGTCATGAAGATAGTAGTGTGTTTGAACTAATGGTAGGTAGAAGTTGCTTTTGTACGTAACATTTATTTATCACGTCACATGTGTTCTTCTGGATGGTGATTAGCATGTTTGATGTGTAGAAGTTGATTTCATATGTTGGTAGTATGTGTATGAGTATAAGAAGTTTTCATGCTCTGTACTATACAAAACACTATTGACTTGATAAGGCAGAATTTTTATCATATATGTCTGCATCCTTGAACCGTTAGTGTGCTTAATTATATTTTATGCGATTTGAATTGCTAAAGACTAGCAATAAGCTGGTTGGGGGTGTGATGAGTGCATGAAAGTGCACACTGAACAACGTTATAACCATCTCAAGTGTTATATCTTCACCCTTAATCAACTTCTTTAGCACTATTTTTATACTTTTATATGCGTCACATAGTTGTTTGGAAAATGCAGGAAATTGGAGCTAAAAGAAGCTGAAAAGAGTATACGGATCAACTTTAAAGATTAAACTATAACTTCTCATGAAGAACCAGATGATGTGCCATATATGGTTGGAAAGCTCTTGAAGTTTAGTTTCTGGAGAATTTTACGGTTTGTGATTCCGAGTTTTCTAGAGGAAGTTACGACAACTTTAGTACCGATGGCGCAGTCTGGATGGCAAAATAGTAATTACTCTGGAAAGAAGGATCGATCCGTCTACGTGCAGACCTGACAGAACACATACTTTTCAGCTGTTCACAGTAGGATCTATCCTACTATCCATCCTACTGAGTTAGATCGATCCAACACCTATAGTAGGATCGATCCGACTTGGACGTAGCCAGAAATTGAAGATTTTGATGTAACAGATCGATCCGACACCCTTGGAAGGATCGATCCTACTTTCCCAGTTAAGAAAATCAACGGTTTAGATCTAATCCGAGAATGGAGACACTTAAGGCTATAAATAGGACTCTTTCTAGGGTTTGGGGGGAGTTCTTGGACGTTTTTGGAGGCTCTTTTCTGGACGTTTTCCAAAGAAAGAAGATGAAGGAATCTCCATCCATGGCCGAGTAATCCGCGGGCATGGCGGACGGATGATCTAGCGAGGACTAGGGCTTCTTCTCCAACAATGGTTCATAGTTTTAATCTTTATTGTTAAACTCTTTTCTATGTATTGGATCTTCAAAGATTATTTTCATATTATAGATTTCTATGTGGATGATTAATATTATAAACCCAGTCATGCTTCTTTTATGATATTGTGATCCCATAGTTATCTCTTTTGATTCTCCTACCGAGTCTCGCCAGACCTTTGCTATGCATTGCCCGTAGTGACAGTTGGTATTGTGTATTCTTAGGGATCTGGTAAGACAAGGTTGGGGCTCTATTCCGAGGAATCTTTGCTATGCATTGCCGATTGTGAGAGTTGGTATTGTGTATTCTTCGAGATCCGGTTAGATAGAGTTAGGGCTTTGTCCTGATTAACTTTTTCCTGCGCGTTGCCTGTAGTGACAGCCGGTATCGTGTATGCTTAGGTTTTGGTTGGATGAAGTTAGAACTATAATAAGGAAGAATCAATCGTAGGAAGAGACATTTATATATTTTGTTAGGTTTATAGTTCCATATCTTCCAGTTAAGGTGATTGGGATGTGAATCCCTTAACTGAGTATTATATGAACCATTGAGAAGAGAAGAACCTAAATCCGAGTGAAGTGATTCCTGAAGCCTAGCCTCATTCAAATCTTGATTTCTTTCGTTAACTTTATCTTATCATTACATCTTCGATCTATTTTCTTAACTTTTATCGCTCTTGATTGTTTTCGATATATTGTTATCTATGTTTATGGATCTTTCCTGCTTGTCTCTCTGTGGGTTCGACCTCTCTTATGTTGTACTGCACCGCGACCGCTGTGCGTGACACATTTGAGCGATATCACTCCCCTTCTTCTCTATTGAGGTATGACTCGAGGATCGGGGGTGCTACGTCCTACACTGTGTCCCATGGAGGTGTAGGGGTGAGCTCTTCCAGACCTGTGGTGGATGGCTCGGAGCGTCGTTCTCTCCGAGAGTATATGCAAAGTTTTGCAGACTTGCAATCTTCCTTCAACCGCTATATGGGAGTACCAGATCCGTCTCACCTTCGACCATCCGGCACGCCATCGAACCCTTCCGGGATTGCAATGTTAGTGAGCTTGCTCGAGGGGGGCTTCTCCCGCAACTCCTCCAGGCATTGTGGAGCGTGCCGACAGCTCCACACACTAATTTTGACAGCTTCCGGAGCCTCCTGGTCCGCTTCCACTCGCAGTTGGAAGCAAAGACGGATGCTACGAGCCAAGACCCAGCCGGCCATTAGGGAATCTTATCCATGGCTGGTTTGCTTTCCTAATTGATTTCCTAGTAGTTATCCTCATTGAGTCAGTTTCTTAATTTTGGTTGAGTTAAGTCTCTTGCTTATTTAGTTAAGTCCTGGTTATTATGAGTCAGTTTGAGTTGTATTAGAAAGAGTCTTATTACTTGTTGATTAAGTAAGAGGGTATTTTAGTTTGATTAGAACTCTATGGAGGCCTCTATAAAAGGACTTCTAAAGCTTGTATTGAAGGAGAAGAAGATGAATAAAGTTAGTAATTAGTTGAGTAAACCCTAGGAGTAGTATAACTTAATTTCCCCAAGTCCACCTGCCACCTTTATCCCTCTCTACGCTGGGTTACTCTCCACCAACCGGCCACCAGCCATCGCCGTCCGTGACTGCTATCCACCGTCAACTTCGCCCATCTCCGGCGTCCTCGCTTGGCCGCCGCCTCTCCTCGACCACCTTCCTTGGTCGGGTACCCAAGTGTAGCCAGCCATCCTTAGAGGAGCTGCCATGTATTACTCCTCATTACTCCGTCTCTCTCCTTCGGCTTAGTTTCTTCCTCGTCGAATACCTTGGGTGCTTCTCCTAAAACCCTAAAGGTATCTCTCAACATAGCCATAGATTTGGCTAAAGAGGAGCCGAGACCAAGCAAGAGACTTGGTACCTGATGAGTTACTAAATATTCATACTTAAACCCCTTAATTTACCTTTGTTAGCCCGAGAGTGTTTGTATTTGATAGTTTGTTAGTTGATTTCAGGTTTAATAAAGATTCAAGTTAGAAAATACAAAAAAAAGCTAACATGTTAAAATTATGTTGCTTCGCTGTCAGTTTGAAATGAATTCGCCAAAATCTCTAGATAAATCCTAAATTCCTGAAATTTGGAGGACTTCTATACTACATCAAGATGAACAACTTTCATGTTGGACACTTTGCAAGATTCCTGACAGATTAATACCAGTTTTGAAGACTATGAAGATAAATAGATGCTGGAAAACTGATCCGTCGACATTCAGGAGAATATTCGCTAAATATTTCAGATAAGTTTGAATATTATTAAATCTTCAGGATCGGACAGAAGACTTCCTAATCTACATCTTTCGTGTTGGACTTGGTTTCAAATTTTGGCTTGATTGGATCCAATTGTGACAGGAAGAGACTGCCAGGAATTAATCCAGGGAATTCGAGTTGTAGTAGGAGTCCAACTTAGCCATAATTCTAATTCCGGGAGTACACCTATAAGAGGGTGTTTGTTGGCTGAAAATTGGAGGCCCCTATAGAGACAAAAGAGAGAATTAGGTATTGGAAGATTTTTTGGAGAAGACGGAGATGCGGCGTGGATCCCAATCATTCTTCATCGAATCTATGGCTTACATCTCTAAGATGAGTGGCTAATTTTTGTACTTAGGGATCTCAAGAAGCTTTAGTGTAGCTTCTTTGTATTTTCTAGTTTGATACTTGTATTTTTTTTCTGGACATGATCTTATAGATATCTTTTTAATGATAATAGAGTTGAGGGAACAGAGTTCCTTGACGTATATTGAGGCCTACCTGATTTCGGTGATTGATGGTAGAGATTTATAGGATAGTTTTGATGTGGTTTGTGAACAACTGAAGAGATATTTTATGCTTAGTGATGATAGCTTGTGCTAAGGTTACCCCGAAAACAATCTATGCTAATCGAAGATAAAATATGTTTTTGGAAAACACTCATCTTCTTTTAGGGATTCATATAAGCTTAAGAAGCTGTGAATCTATAATGTCTAAATAAGAAAATAAGAGGATAATTAGAGAATACACGAAGTGAAACTAAAGTGGATTGAGTAATCCCTAGGTCTTCTCTTATTAATATATTTCAATCTTTTTACATTGCTTTCTCAATTAGTTTGAATTAATAAGTTTCTAAAACCCAAATCAATCCTTTTCGCTTTAGGTTCAGAGTTCCGAGATTTAATTATGGTTTCTCCTTCGTAATCAAAGTTTTTCATGTGGTTCGATCCCGTATTTCATCAATATTCTACCCCTTAGTTTAGTATTTTGAATAAGGGTTTATAAATTCTATTTTCGATTGAGTTTGCATCTGATTTAACGACGCGTTTGCAAGCGATCAGTACCCATGCCTATGAGAAGGTTCGGCGTATCAGCGGAGCAAGTGTACAAGCGCACTCAAGTCACCTCGGAGATTTCTAGCCTCCACGAGGACATAGCTTCTTGCTGTGAAAATTCCAGCCGTAGTGAGTCTGTCCTTTGGGACCTGTATACCCAGGTGGTTGTAGCGGATCATCGTATGCATGCCTTAGAGACGGCCCTAGCCAGGGAGATCTCACAGCGGGATCATCTTTGCAGGCTAATGGAAGCTAAGGAGTCGAGGCTCGATGCCAACCTGGACAAACTGGAGGTGGACTTGCGTCGTTTTGAAAGCTTGCTTTTGTCTTTCCAGTCGAGATTGACTGATTTTGTCATCTCAGAATGTATGTTAGCTCTGTTTGAGATGATATGGGATATTGTAAGAGAGGTTCGACCTCATGTTTGAATATTGTTATGTAATGACTCCTCTATTTAATGGGGATTTTAGGAAGTTTTCCCAAAGCTCTATAAAGTTTTGTTTTAATACTTCCTTGTTGGTCTTTAATGAGTGCATGAAAGTGCATTTTGAACAGTCTTATAGTCATCTCAATTGCTAGACTGTCACCCTTTATCAATCTCTTTAGTAATATTTTTATATTTATATGTTGCTTCACATAGTTGTTTAAAAAATGCAAGAAATTGGAGCTAAAAGAAGCTGAAAAGATTACATGAGCAAACTTGGAAGATTAAACTGTAAGCTCTCATAAAGAACCAGATGATGTTTCATATATGATTGGAAAGCTCTTGAAGTCTAGTTTCTGGAGAATTTTACGGTTCAAGATTCCAAGTTTCCTAGAGGAAGTTACAATATTTTTAGTACCAATAGCGCAGTGATGAATGGTAAAAGAGTTGATGGTCGACCGTCGCATCATCCGCCCGTCGTGCTCACTATAGTGACGGTTGACCTTCGCATCATCCGCCAGATCGACCATGAGCCTCTGTCATGAAAAATGCTTTTCAGGGTCGATGCGAAGATCGACCGCTGCTTTTCCAAATAAAGTTGCACAATTGACGGTCGATCGTCGCATCGACCATCAGATCGACTGCGAGCGTAAATAGGAAATCGGATCTAACCCGAGTTTAAGAATTTTGGAGGTTATAAATAGGAAACTTAGGGTTATTCAAGAGGATGTTTTTCAGAGTTTTTTGGGGGACTTTTCTGGAGGAAAAAGAAGACCAATCCACCATCCATGGACGAGTAATCTTCAGGCATGGCGGACGGATGACTGAGCAAGGATGAGGGTTTCTTCTTCATCGATGGTTCTTGTTTTAATCTTCAATGTTTAAACTCTAGATATGTATTGGATCTTCATATATAGATATGTGGTTAAACATTATTATAATTCCAGTCATGGTTTTGTTATGATATTGTAATCCCATAGTTATCTCTCTTGTTCTCCTACCTAGTCTCGTGAAACTTTTGTTATGCATTGCCTGTGGTGACAACTGGTATTGCATATTCTTAGGGATATGGTAAGACAAGGTTAGGGCTTGGTCCCGTGAAACTTTTGTTGCACGTTGCATGTAGTGACAACCGGTATCGTGTATTCTTAGGTTTTGGTAGAACGGAGTTAGAGCTGCAACGAGAAGAACCAACCATAGGTAGAGACATGTATATTTTATTAGATTCATAATTCTATATTTTCCAGTCGAGGTGATTGGGATGTGAATCCCTTGACTGAGTATCACATGTACCATTGATAAGAGAAGAACCCAAGTCTGAGTGAGGGATTCCTAAAGCCTAGTCTCATCCAAATCATGATTTCCTTTGTTAACTTAGCTTTACCATTAAATCTTCATTCTGACTATCTTAACTTTTACGCTCTTGATTGTTTTTGATACATTGTTATCTGTGTTTCTGGATCTTTTCTGTTGTTTCCCTATGGGATCGACCTCTCTTATGCTATACTGCACCGCGACCGCTGTGCAAGACACATTTGAGTGACATCAGTCTCCCATATAGATGGTGTACACTTTTTAAGAAATTTGCCATTGATAGTATGTTGATGGGCGAGATTTTGCAGCCGGTATGCGTTCCCATATAAGACATCTCAGACTCGAAAAGGTCCTTCCATACTAAGTCTCCGACGTTGAAACTTCTACCTCGAACTCGTTTGTTGTATGCTCGGGCGGCTTTTCTCTTTTGGGTTTCGATCTGATTCAAGGCTCGGATCCGGATTCCCTTGAACGAGTTGAGCTCTTCGAGCATAGCCTCCTCATATTGTGCTAGGCTTATGTGAGTTTGGTGCTCTACTCTCGGAGAGCCGACTTGGACTTCGACGGGGAGAACAACATCATTAATATAAGCCCAAAGGGTCTCGCCTAAGATCTCGTGCAATCTCCTCGGATTCCCATCCGTGTCTTTCATCTTTTGCACATTGTATTTTACAATTTTGTTTGTTGACTCGGCTTGGCCTTTCCCTGGGCATAGTAGGGGGTCGAGTTCACTATCTCGAAGCCCTGTTCCTCTGCAAATCTTTGCATTTGTTGCCCGTTGAAGCTAGTAGACCGATCCACTGTGATAGACTGAGGTAGTCCGAAGCGGAAGATGATATGCTCTTGAATAAACTTGATGGTAACTGCGTGAGTTACTTCATTGATTGGGATTGCTTTGACCCATTTGGTAAAGTAATCAGTGGCGGCAAGAATATATCTATGGCCTTTACTTGACGTAGGGTTGATGGGACCCATGACGTCGATGGCCTAGCCTCGGAATTGCCATGGCTTTACTACTGAGTGTAACTCGGATGTCGGGACTTGAGGTATTTACCCCTGCTTCTGACACATTACACATCCCTTGGCGTAATTTATGGCATCATTGGTCATGTCGGGCCAATAGAACCCGAGTCATTTGAGTAACCAGACCATCTTGACCCCGGCTTGATGGGCTCCACATACGCCGTCGTGGACTTCTCTTAGAGCTCAGAGAGCGTCGTCCGCATTTATGCATAGGAGTAAAGGTCCCTCATAGGACTTGCGATGTAGTTCGCCTTCAAGAAGGAGGTATTTGGATGCCCTTTGCCTCCCGGGCCTGGGATGGATTTGTGAGACATTCCCTGATCGGTTTTCTCCAGTCGCCCACCGAGGTAAAGTTTACTAACACCTCGGAAGGGGTTGAAACCACTTCAACCTCTCGACTCGACCCAAGTTGAGACTGCATATCAGCTTCGGTGTTCTTCTTTCGTAGAACATGGGTTAAATGGACTATCCTGAGCTTGGAGAGATGATCCCGGACCTTGTGTAGGAAGGGTTCGAGATCCGTGCTCAAGCACCGGTCCTCCTCCGACAGCTGCTTGATAACTAGCTGGGTATCACCAATGATCTCGAGGTCGATAACATTCATGTCTCGAGTGATTTCTAAGCCAAAAATCAAGGCTTGGTACTCGGCTGCATTGTTTGAGCATTTGGGGAAGAACCGTGCTGAGAAGGTGTGTTTACCTCCTTGCGGGGACACCAAAAGAACTCCGACTCCGACCGATTACGAAGTGTTGGACCCATTAAAGTACAGCTTTCATGGAGTGACCTCGATCAAGTCTATTTCCACCTCAGTCTCCGGACCTGAGCGATCCTGCCCTTGGCAATGATCTGCCAGGAAATCGACCAACGGTTAAACTTTGACCGCTTTGGGAGGTACATAGACCAAGTTGAACTGAGTTAGGAACAAACCCCATTTACTAACCTGTCCCCTCAGAAGAGTATCGGACAATATATACTTAATCACGTCTGCCTTCGTGATTACATAGACGGTATGTGTGATCAGGTAATGCCTGAGCTTGCAGGTTGCAAAGTATAGCGTGAGGCAGTACTTTTCGGCCAGGGGGTACATGATCTTGGCGTCGATGAGGACCCGACAGAGGTAAAAAATGGCCCTTTCTTGACCGTCCTCATTGTCCTGGGCTAACAAACACCCGATTGAATCCCTTGTCGACGCGAGGTATAGCTTTAGAGGAGCTCCTAGTTGATGTGGTACTAGCACCAGAGGTTTCACGAGATATCATTTAATTTCGTCGAAGGCCTCTTTGTGTTTGTCATCCCACTGAAATTCTTGACCTTGCCATAGTTTCAGCAGTTTCAAGAAAGCTTTGGTCTCCCCTGCGGCATTCGAGATGAAGCGTCACAAGAAGTTGAGATGGCCTAGGAAGCTCTGAATCTCTCGCTTGTTCTTGGGTGGCTGAGTCTCGATGATCACCTTTGCTTTGTTCTGGCTGATCTCAATGCCTCGACTGTGTATGAGGAAGCCGAGGAAGTTTCATGCGCCTACTTCGAAGGCTCATTTCAGTGGGTTCAGTTTTAGCTGATGAGTTCTCATTCTTTGGAATGTGACTCAAAGAGCCTCTAGGTGATCCTTGGATCATTCTGACTTCACCAAGATGTTGTCAATGTGGACCTTGAGGGACTTCCCAATCAGGTCACGGAAGATGGCGTTCATTGTCCTCTAGTACATGGCGCCCAGCATTCTTAAGTTTGAAGGGCATCACCACATACTCGAAGGTCATGATGGCCCCGGGACAAGTGAAGGCCATTTTATGAACGCCCTCATGTGCTACATGGATTTGGTTGTACACGGAGTACCCATCCATTAGAGAGATCAGTTCATTCCCTATGGCGGCATCGATTAGGAGATCGACTACCGGCATTGGGTATTCATCTTTGGGTGTAGCCACGTTAAGGTTTCTGTAGTCGATGCACACCCTTATCTTCCTGTTCTTCTTAGTGACGGGCACTATGTTGGATACCCACTCGATGTATCGAGCAACCCTAATGAACTTAGCCCATAGTAGGTGTTCAACTTCTTCTTTCATCTTGGGTATTTTCTCGTGCTAACCTTCGAGGAGCTTGCTTCACCGGTTTGTATTCGGGTCTGATTGGAAGTCTATGTTCGACTAGATCGCGACTAAGACCGGGCATCTCATCATAGTCCCATGCAAAGCAATCTTTGAACTAATCTAAGAGATTCAAGAAAGTCTTCTTCATTTCACCCTTCAGAGCTCTATTTACATAAGTAACCCGAGGGGCCTTGGGTGTCCCGAGAATAACTTCCTCGAGCTCGTCCGGAGACGTTACATTAGGGAAAGTAGGAAATCCTAAGTCAGATGAGACCAACTTAGTGAATACATGACGTTAGGTACTCGAAGGTATGACTTTAGGGAAAGCGGGGAACTTATATACATCGACTAGCCTAAGTTGTTGCTTAATGTCTTCGGGCGTCTCCTCGGACTCGGGAGCTTCTCTCTCCGTCAGGTCGTTCGCTCCCGGGCCTTGCTCGATGGGGTGGGTCTCGAGTCTCGAGATGGCTATTCTCGCGAACTTGGTGCCTTCCCAGATGTTATGACCCTAGGCCTTCCTGATGGGGTTTTGCCCCTTGTAGGCGAGGCTTGGATATCCTCGTGCTCGTCCCTTGGCATAAAGGAACTATTCATGGAACGCCGATGGTTTATCTCCGCCGACTCTTGATTGTTTCCCGCTAGGGTCCTTGGAGATGTCACCTTGCTCGAGATGCTCCAATGCCACCGCCATGTGCCCCATGTCAAGGTCTTCTTCCTTGCGGGTGAAGCGCCCTCGATACATCTCCACGAGGCCGGAGTTCTCCACGGCCTCAATGTAGTTGGAGTGGACCATGAGTGGTTGTCAATCTGCATGCACAATTTCCATATGGCTTTTATTCCATAGTTTCAGCAACTGATGTAGCAATGATGGGACGCATGTGTTGGCGTGGAGCCAGTCGCGTCCGAGCAGAGCATTGTAGCTCGCCTTAGAATCGACTACGAAGAAAGCAGTAGTGGACACTGCTCCTCTGACCATGACTTTCATGGGGATGACCCCGATGGCCATGGTTGATCAACCTGTAAAGCCGTGGATCATTGTTTCCATGGGAAACAGTTCGGCGGGTGTCTTCCCAAGAGGCACTAGTATAGCCTCGGGTAGTAGGTAGATGACTGAGTCGTTGTTAATTAAGACTCGGGGCACCATGACTCCATCGAGTCTAGCTCTAACGTAAAGAGCTTTCAAGTGTTCCCTATCTATTTCTTTGGGTTTCTTAAGCAAGAAATCGAAGGGATTTGGGGTGAATTGCATACTGGCTTTGGGAGCGGCGATGCCGTCGGCTCCGAGGTCGACATCAACGAGCTTTTGATCCGGGACGTCATCCAAGACCATGATCTGTCCCATGGATCCGGTGTCCTTGACGTCCCCTTCCAGGCGGTCGACTTGTACTCACTTGTTAGAGAAGATGGGCGGCAAAGTGAATGTCATGTTGGGTCTACTTCCTCGATGCGTATGAGGTTGGGTCTCGGATGCACCTTTTCTGATGACATGTCTCGGAAGTCTGAGCACGATCAGGACTCCTCATCGCTGAATTCCGTCTCCTAATCTTTCTCCAGTGGGCATTTGAGAACAGAGGAGGAAGCGCCGGGGGAGGTGACATAATAGCCATGGGAGAGCTCGACCCTCTTCTTCATCGTGCGATGCTAGCTCCGGGACGCCCTCATTGGTTGTTGTCGTAAAGCCTCCCTTGGGTAGCCGATCAGTCGAGCCATATCTCTTGTTGGTTGTGGTTGGCGAGCGGTCGTCCGTTTCCTGGATGGGTATGCCTTTGAGAGTGGCAAGTTAGCTGGGTTCGCGGGAGCAGGGACATCGACCGCCCTGATCTCTGAGGCTCTTTGGAAGACCGGGTTGTCGCCGAGTTCCTCATTGATATGATCATGTTGTACCATGCCTTGGTTCACTAGCTCGATGTGGAGGAGCATTGAACAACGTGAGCATATATCATCTCGCAGTGCCTCAAGGTTGGACGCCAATAATCCCATGAATGGTGGTGCCTGCATGGTCGGAGGTGGGAACACTTCATGGGGCATGTCGAAGATAGCCTGAGGGCGATCCCATATGGGAATCGGGCGAGCGACCTTCGACTACTTAGTCGCTGGCTTCGAGGTCGACTTTGGGAGGATGTGCCCAATCTTAGTGATGCGCAGGGCTTGACTTTGCTTGTTGGTGAGTGTTAGCTTCTGTTTCGCGGTCATCTGTCTGACGAAGCTGTGAAACGCGTGACATGAGTCAGTGGTGTGGCTATCAGATAAGTGCCACATACATTTTCCCCTGTAAACTTCCTCAGAGAAGTATGGGGCGAGGAGTTATTTAGCCATCACGAGTTGTTTGAATAACTCGTTGGCTACCTGCCAGTAGCATGTGTTGTGGGATGCGATCTGCACTGCCTGCAAATTTGAAACCAAGTCAGGTACTTCAATCACATTAGTTTCAACATAAGATGCGCTGAAAGGATGGCTGCCGACTTTGGTTTTAGGAGGTGGATCAGCGAACTTGAGTTCGCCGGTGATGAGTGCACGAAAGTGGACTCTAAATAGCCTTATAACCATCTCAATTGCTAGATTATTATCTTTAATCAACATCTTTATTCTTATTTTTATATCTATATGTTGCTTCACATGGTTGTTTGGAAAATGCAGGAAAAAGGAGAAAAGAAGCTGAAAAGAGTGCATGGATCAACTTTAAAGATTAATCTGTACCTGCTCATGAAGAATCAGATTATGTGCCATATATGGTTGGAAAGCTCTTGAAGTCTAGATTCTGGAGAATTTTACGGTTCGTGATTCCGAGTTTCCTAGAGGAAGTTACGGCAATTTTAGTACCGATGGCACAGTTTGAATGGCAGCACAGTAAATAAGCTGGAAGTCCGAGCGATCCGCCGATCGATCGGACTACGCAGAAACGTGACATAACCTATTTTTTTTGGCTGAACGAAGTCCGATCGATCTCTCCATCCCTCCTAAGGGGTCCGATCGATCCGACACCAATGGTCCGATCGATCGGACTCGGGAAAAGCCAAAAACAGCGGATTTTTACTCAACCGATCGATCCAACACTCATAGTCCGATCGATCGGACTTGGGAATTAAAGGTTGACAGAACGTATGCTTTTTAGAGGAGCAGAGTTCGATCGATCCGTCCATCGATCGGACTCGGGCGTAAATAGAAGTTGGAGATTTCAATGAGACCGATCGATCCAACATCCCGAGGAGGATCGATCGGACGTTCCCAGTGAATTAAATCAACAGTTTTGATTTAACCCGAGTTTAGGCCTATAAATAGGATACTTAGGGTTATCAAAAGGGATCTTTTGGAGGACTTTTTGGCAGCGTTTGGAGGCGAGGAGAAGGGTTCCAGGCTTGGTTTTCTTTTCTTATTTCTTCTTTATTTCTTCATTAGTTTTGTTGCCCTCATGGTGAACATGAGTGTCTAGTTTCTTTTCTAAGGTACCGATGTAGCCCTAACTGAATCATTCTATGTTATTGGATCATATTTATTTAATCAGTTTATTTTCCTTGTTTCATTCATTATTATAACTGAGATCTTAAATACCTTTATCTGGCCAATAGAAGTATTATAGATTGTTTTATGTGAGATTGGGCAAGGGTTCATTCCCTGATCTTGCAGGATCTATGAATGAATGAGTTTATGTCGAGGCCGGGATCAAGCTAAGAGTATTCTTGGTTCATAATTGTTCTTCAGAGCTTAATGGATTCTTGGTTAACACTTAGTTATGGGTTCATTAGCTAGGGTTAATTGAGGGTACTTGGTGAAGATCGCGGCCGAACGGATCATCATACCGGAAGAACGAGCCCTTGGAATTAAACTGAAATCTTTATTGATTCAATGCATAGAATGAGGATGTTATGGTGAAATCGGAACCTTAGTATTCATCCATCATATTTCTATCGTTTTCTTATTTCGTTATTAGATCTTCTATTCTCAATACCTCATATCTCTATTTTTCCCTTCCTTATTTTCTTTCTTTTCTGTTCTTTAGCGTTTTACTCTAATAATCTCTACAAATCTCTGTGGGTACGATACTCGTCTTGCTGCTATACTGATTGCACCGATTCGTATACTTGCGAGATATAAAATTTATTCATCAAGTTTTTCGCGCCATTGCCGGGGATTTGATTAGAGTTTATTTGTTGTGAATGCAAGGTCGCCGATCACGGAAAGAAAAGTTGTTGCCCTTGAACGATAAAGTAGATCAAATTGGTTGGAAGAAAAGATCTAACAAAGACAGCCTGTCCACATCAGATCTAGGAGTTCAAGAGGAGGAACAAGAGGAGATGGCGCTTAATAACAATTTACGTCCTTTGGAGGAGTACGCGAGGCCTACTATTTCTACCTCACCTTCGTGCATCGCATTACCAGCAGAGGCTAGGAATTATGAACTTAAAAATCTACATTTTTCTATGCTTCCTGAATTTCATGGTTTACCTTCTGAGGATGCACTAACGTTTGTGAAAGATTATTTTGCTACTATTCAGACTTTTCCTCTAGGTGGCATTACTGAAGATCAACTGAGGATGCGATGTTTTCCTTACACCCTGAAGGATAAAGCGAAGAGATGGTTGATGTCGTTGCCTACTGGATCACTAACTACTTGGAATGCAATTTATAACAAGTTTGTTAGTAAATTTTATTCTCATGCCATGACTACTAACTTGAGAAGGCAAATTCCAAATTTTCAGCAATCTGATGGAGAACCATTCTATGAAGCATGGGATAGATTTAAGATGTTTTTGATGCAATGTCCACATCATAACTATTCTTTAGAAAATCAGATGCAATATTTTTATGATGGACTAAATCTTTCTTGTCAGACTATGGCAGATAATGCTGCAGGTGGAGCGATGTTCAAAAGGACACCACCAGAGGCGTACGAAATTTATGAGATGCTAGGATCAAACTCGCAGCAGAGAGACACGAGGAATAAGGCGAGAGGCATCTATGAGCTAAACCAGAACGATGACGTGGCAAGGCAAATCGCAGCCCTCAACAAGAAGATGGACGCGATGATATCCACACAAGCAAAACCGGTTGAGGTTTGTTCAATTTGCAATATTGTTGGTCATAGGTTTGATTCATGTCCTTCTGGTAGTGAATTTCCTGAATATATGCAAGAACAAGCTAACTTGATGAATGCTTATAATCCGAGACCTAGATTTGATCCTTATACAAATACTTACAATCCTGGTTGGAGGGAGCATCCGAATTTTTCATGGAAAAATAATGCTAATCCTAGTATGCCTTCTGCTAATCAGTCTAACCCACCTGTTAAGTCGTCTTTGGAAGCGACTATGTTAGCTTTGATGCAGAAAATAGAATCAAGGATGGAACAACAAGATTCGGCCATTGCTCGACATGATGTCGAATTGAAGAATGTTGCAGCATCCATTGGAAAGTTGGAAGTTCAAGTGGGACAGCTTGTAGATGCTGTACGAGCCCATGTTCCAGGAAGATTTCCAAGCCAACGCAGTTACTATTCTTCGTTCAGGTAAGATTATTGATAATAAGATTAATGCTGAAGTTATTGATGAGTTAAATGATGATGCAAGTGAGGGAGTTGAAAAGGAGGAACGCTCGAAAAGGTCACCATCGGCCACATCTGCTTTTGATCATGGAAAGAGAGCAATTTCAGATCCGAAGGTTCGTCACAACAATCCTCCACCATATGTGCCGCCAATTCCTTTTCCAGGCCGCCTGAAGAAAACCCAAATGGATAAGTCTTATTCTGAAATTTATGATATTCTATCTAAGGTTAATGTGAACTTACCATTGCTTGATGTGATTAGGAAAATGCCAGCCTTTCCAAAGTTCTTCAAGGAACTACGTACTTCTAAACGTAAGTATGAACCTCATGAAAAGGTGATGGTTTCAGAGACGGCAAGCGCGGTTCTACAAAGGAAGCTTCCACCCAAGCTTAAAGATCCAGGGAGTTTTAATATTAATATTACTGTTGGTGATACAAAAATAGGGGAGGCAATGCTTGACTTAGGAGCTAGTGTTAATCTAATGCCTTACTCTGTTTTCCTTCAGCTAGGTGTTGGTAAATTAAAACCTACTACTATGTCTCTACAACTTGCAGATCGTTCAATTAAATATCCATTAGGCATTGTAGAGGACATCTTAGTACAAGTTGATAAGTTAATTATCCCTGCTGATTTTGTGATATTGGATATGGATGATGAATCATTGAATGATAGAAAATTGCCTATTTTGTTGGGACGCCCATTTATGGCTACAGCTGATACTATGATTAATGTGAAGGATGGTAAGCTCAGCATGACAGTTTTAGGTGAAACTGTTGAATTTAAAGTGTTTGAGTCTATGTCATGTCCTTCAAACTCTTTTGATTGCTTCTCAATAAATGTTGTAGATTCCTTGGTGTTCTCAAATTTCAAGCAGAAGCAAGTGAAGACTACATTGAAAGCGGATTTGAAGATGGTGCAGGATGACTTGCACGGTTATGGGAGAGCAAAGGAGGTCGTCGCACCGCTTGAAGCATTACAACCATACGAACCTGGCTGAATCTTAAGGCTTTGCAGTACGTCTTGCCTAGACGTTAAATAAAGCGCTGGGTGGGAGGCGACCCACCAAGGTAACTTGTTTTTTTTTTTAAGTTTCAATTTTTAGTTTTATGTTTTCTCTTTTGTTTTTCTTTTAGGATTTCAGCCACCCTGAGGATCCTTGAGGAGATGTTCGCTACTCTATCAGGTGGCCTCTTTCTTATTTAAATTATCTATTTCTCTTCTTTCTCTGGAAATTTTTGGATTGCCACCTCCTACATATTTTTATTGGCTAAATGCACACATTGAGGACAATGTTGATTTCAGGTTGGGGGGTGTAGACATTCATTGAGTATTGCATACTACCTTGTGGGTATAATAGTGTTAAATTGTACATGAGTTGAAATTTTTATGCGTATTATACATGCTGTATTCATATGGATTGGCCTATACATGGATTGCATGTGTGATAACCTGAAGGTAGAACATTATGTGAGTCACACACGAACACGTTTTGTGCAGTGGTAATTATACCCACCAAAGGAATGAGCATGCTATTGTCAATCTAGAACATGATTTCAGCATTAGCTAGTGTTGAGTATTGCATGCAGAAAAAAAAAAAAGAGAAAAAGTTCTGGAGCTTGATTAAGCTGTGCCTAAACACCTATTAGGTGATCTACTGAGTAACCGGGTGTTCTTGCCTCAGGAAGCGGGGAGCTCGCGTAAAAAGGTAGAATCACTAATAGCTAAAAAACTACTCAGTGTTTTGTTAAGTAACCGGGTCTTTGCACCTCATGAAGCGGAGAGTGCTCGTGTAAAAAGGCAAAATGTCTGATAGTTGAAGAAAAAAAAGAAAAGAAAAAGAGCATGTTGTACTTAAAGTGCGAGGGTTGGATGATTGGTTATGAAGATAGTAGTGTGTTTGGACTAATGGTGGGTAGAAGTTGCTTCTGTACATAACATTTATTTGTCATGTCACATGTGTTCTTCTGGATGGTGATTAGCATGTTTGATGTGTAGAAGTTGATTTCATGTGTTGGTAGTATGTGTATGAGTATAAGAAGTTTTCGTACTCTGTACTGTATGAAACACTATTGACTTGATAAGGTAGAATTTTTATCAGACATGTCTACATCCTTGAACCGTTGGTGTGCTTAATTATATTCTATGCGCTTTGAATTGCTAGAGACTAGCAATAAGCTGATTGGGGGGTGTGATGAGTGCATGAAAGTGCACTCTAAATAGCCTTATAACCATCTCAATTGCTAGATTATTATCTTTAATCAACATCTTTATTCTTATTTTTATATCTATATGTTGCTTCACATGGTTGTTTGGAAAATGCAGGAAAAAGAAGAAAAGAAGCTGAAAAGAGTGCATGGATCAACTTTAAAGATTAATCTGTACCTGCTCATGAAGAATCAGATTATGTGCCATATATGGTTGGAAAGCTCTTGAAGTCTAGATTCTGGAGAATTTTACGGTTCGTGATTTCGAGTTTCCTAGAGGAAGTTACGGCAATTTTAGTACCGATGGCGCAGTCTGAATGGCAGCACAGTAAATAAGTTGGAAGTCCGAGCGATCCGCCGATCGATCGGACTATGCAGAAACGTGACAGAACCTATTTTTTTTGGCTAAACGAAGTCCGATCGATCTCTCCATCTCTCCTAAGGGGTCCGATCGATCCGACACCAATGGTCCGATCGATCGGACTCGGGAAAAGCCAAAAACAGCGGATTTTTACTCAACCGATCGATCCAACACTCATAGTCCGATCGATCGGACTTGGGAATTAAAGGTTGACAGAACGTATGCTTTTTAGAGGAGCAGAGTTCGATCGATCCGTCCATCGATCGGACTCGGGCGTAAATAGAAGTTGGAGATTTCAATGAGACCGATCGATCCAACATCCCGAGGAGGATCGATCGGACGTTCCCAGTGAATTAAATCAACGGTTTTGATTTAACCCGAGTTTAGGCCTATAAATAGGATACTTAGGGTTATCAAAAGGGATCTTTTGGAGGACTTTTTGGCAGCGTTTGGAGGCGAGGAGAAGGGTTTCAGGCTTGGTTTTCTTTTCTTATTTCTTCTTTATTTCTTCATTAGTTTTGTTGCCCTCATGGTGAACATGAGTGGCTAGTTTCTTTTCTAAGGTACCGATGTAGCCCTAACTGAATCATTCTATGTTATTGGATCATATTTATTTAATCAGTTTATTTTCCTTGTTTCATTCATTATTATAACTGAGATCTTAAATACCTTTATCTGGCCAATAGAAGTATTATAGATTGTTTTATGTGAGATTGGGCGAGGGTTCATTCCCTGATCTTGCAGGATCTATGAATGAATGAGTTTATGTCGAGGCCGGGTTCAAGCTAAGAGTATTCTTGGTTCATAATTGTTCTTCAGAGCTTAATGGATTCTTGGTTAACACTTAGTTATGGGTTCATTAGCTAGGGTTAATTGAGGGTACTTGGTGAAGACCGCGGCCGAACGGATCATCATACCGGAAGAACGAGCCCTTGGAATTAAACTGAAATATTTATTGATTCAATGCATAGAATGAGGATGTTATGGTGAAATCGGAACCTTAGTATTCATCCATCATATTTCTATCGTTTTCTTATTTCGTTATTAGATCTTCTATTCTCAATACCTCATATCTCTATTTTTCCCTTCCTTATTTTCTTTCTTTTCTGTTCTTTAGCGTTTTACTCTAATAATCTCTACAAATCTCTGTGGGTACGATACTCGTCTTGCTGCTATACTGATTGCACCGATTCGTATACTTGCGAGATATAAAATTTATTCATCAGCCGGCCTCGATCCTATCTTCGATTGCATTGCGGAAGACCACACAATTGTTGGTGGAGTGGGTTAACACCCCATGCCATTTGCAGAATTCCTTCCCCTTCAATTTCTCTGGGTCTGGAATTTGATGTCGGAGCTTGATGCTTTTGTTAGCCAACAACAATTCAAAAATCTTGTCGGCTTCAGCTATATCAATAGAGTACTTGCGTGTTTCTCCTTTCATCGACTTAGGAGCCTCGACATTAAGTCGGGTTAATGGTTCACATGTCAATGGGTTACCTTTTATTAACTCGGCCGGGTCGACATCCGGGCTATCGAGCTTCTGGTGGTATGTACCATGTGAGGATCTCCTCCGAGAGGATTGTTCTCGGAGCATCTGATCGTATCTTGAGGCCCTCTTGGACAGCTCGAAGTGGTCATTAAACACCATCCCCTCGAACTTCTTTCGAAACTCGAAGTCGAGCCCGTCTTGAGCTAGCTTGACGAACTCGGACTCGGGGAGGGGAGTCTTGCATCTGATTTTGGCTCGACGGAAACGGGAGATGAACTGCTTTGCCGTTTCCCCAGACTTTTGTCTAATCCGAGCGAGATCTTCCATGGAGATCCCGGGGTCGGTCTTTGGGAAATAAGCCTGAAACTGGCTTTGTAGATCATCCCAGGTGAAGATGGAATTCTGGGGAAGGTTAATATACTTGGTGAAGGTCGACCCGATGAGGGACGTGTGGAAGATTCGGAGCTTGAGGAAATCGTTATCCCCATACTCGTGACATTGGCAAGTGAACCTCGCAAAATAATCCAGGGCTGATATGTCATTGTCCCTTGAGAAGAAGGTGAACTCCGGCATCTTAAAGTTGTGGGGGTAAGGGTGTTCCCTATCGATGTACTCTGGGTATGGCTTCCGGAGCGTGGGTCGATCAATTCGAGGGATCATGGGCCCATACATCTATTCGACTACTTGAGCAATGTAATCTGCCTCGAGTTGAGGAAATTTGGGCATTGATCTCTCGAAGTTAGGATGGTGTGGTCTCGGAGGCGGACCCCTCCAATCTTCGTTACCCCGGTTATGATATTGGGGTTGCTCGGACGGGCCTCTAGCGTAATATGGTCCCGATTGACCTCTAGGCGGAGCTTGTTGGCCCCTAGCGTGTGCCAATTGATCGGGTGGCACTCCGGGTTGCCCTCCTTGCCCAGGGGGATAGGTGGCTTGATAGGGATAACTCTCAGTGTAGCTTGCCTGGCTACTTTGCCCCCAGGTCAACCCATCGAGTGTTGTGGCCCTCCAAGGTGACTTGGTGGGCCATGCTACCCGCTTGGAATTCCCATCGAACTGGGTTGCCTTGTAGGGTAACCGGTCGAAGGGTCCAGGCTCTCCTCATAACCTCGAGTCACCACACTGTATGGTGCGAGCGCCCACAGTCTCGAGCCTCCGACATTTACGGCAAGTGGATTCGACCCTCTGGATCTACGTACCCTTGAGGTCAGACGTTCGAGGTTGGGTTTGGATACCCCAGAGATGGGGGTTGGTTGCTCGAACTTGGTATGTCGGATTCTCGAGGGATGGCCCACACATTCTACCTCGGAGCGGCTATGGAGCTGGACCTAAGCACTTCGTCATGAAGCCTCCAATTAAGGTCGGTATGCTGGTCGAATATAGGTTCTAGCCCGACCACTACGTCCTTGGCTACTTGCTTGGCTAGGGGGTGGTGGTTTCAGCCAGCACATGGGTGATATCTTGGATCACCCTCCCTGTTGGCTTGGAGTTGGGTTCTGTCCGTCATGAAGACTCCTATCTCGGAGATGGTTTGATAGATTTGTTCCGAGGCCTGTTTCTGGGATCCTATGGCCTAATCGATTTCTCCCATGACCACTTGTGTACCCTGAGCCACCAATTCTTGGCCGTCCGATCGGGTTGACTGATATTTGTTTTCCATGGTTGTCGTAAGGAAGTCGACCACCTATTTTAGCTGCTCTTTGAACATATCTCCTATTCTATCTATGGTTTTCCATAGGCCGGTGTTGGTTTTTTTTACTCTGGGTTTATCGAGAGTCATCACCGGGTATGTCAGTTGTCAATGATAAACCTAGTAGGTGCTGGTCGGGCTGCTGATCATTTGGATCATATCGATCATGTGGATCGATGACGGTGGATTTAAGTGTCATTTTTGGCCTCCCATTGTGGTCGCCAAAAAGCGTGTTGCTCAAAAATTGTACCTGAGATGGATACGTGGTCGCCAGGCACGTGAGATGTGCCAACCGTAGCACAGGGTTATCAGAAAGGTGTATGGATTCAGCCGTGCCTCAATTAAAAGGACTTTTTGGGGGAACTTAAGTCTAAATGGAAGATGGATCTTTTGGAGCTTTTTGGTAATGGGATTGCTACTGACTAGGGATACTGATCTTAGAGACAAATTACTCTACTCCTAGGGTTGCTTGAGCTACACCTAGAGTGCACTGGTCTACTCCTACGGGCGATTACGCTACTCCTAGAGTAATTGAGCTACCCCTAGAGTTACTGTGCTACTCCTAGGTAGAAGAGAAAGCAATTAAAATAGAACATGAAAATTAACTACTTACTTCCATTGAAATAGCAATTGATTGAAAGTTGCTACGAGTACCAGCTAGTAGAAAAGTACAATGACTAAAGCTAGAGCAGTAATAGTAATGAAAAGTCTGGTTTCAGTCAGGGATCCTTTCTTCCTCTATCTTCAAAGCTTTTATACTTCCGCCTGCCATCTCCACATGGCCCTCGCTCACCATAGCCCACGACTAACGACCCTCGACTCTTCATGGGTCGGATCTTACTGCAGTCCTGACACGTGGCCTCCCTGGATAACTGTTTAGCTATTTTCTGGCTCCACGTCCCATGCTTTCGCTTTAGGAGGGTAGTTGGGCAGACCGTGAGGTTACAATTATCCATGTGTAGTCATGATGGTCCGACTTCATCTATTGTCTCGACCCTGGGCTTGCCCAATTTAGGGATCAGGGCTTCATATGACGCATCGACGTCGCGGTCGCCTATTCCTTCGACCTCGAGGTAGCTTAGTGCCTCGACCTCAAGATTGCATAGTTTCCGAACTCGAGACTTCGTGCGTTGCTTCGACTTCGGGGTCGTTTGACTCCAATATTAATGCTCTCTCAAGGCATCTCGACCTCGAAGTCGTTCGGGTCCGAGACTGATGTTGTCGGCTTTAGCACCTGTTTTATTTATGTCAGGGTTGAGTGAAAGAGTAGCCTAATGCCTCGAATTTCGAACTGTCGGATCGCATTGTCATGAATGTGGAGGCTGCGTGATGATGGGGTTTGAACCCAGATGTCGAGTAGCATTTAAAGCGCGCTTACTCCCATTGACCGATGCTTCTTTTTCCGCGTGGGTTTTTTTGCGACGGTTCCACTAGTCTCGCCGCTGATTCACCCACCTATTGCATCCATAAGGTGTCGTAGGTACGATGATTACAAGTCGATGGATGGGTGTCACATGTCTATCTCGACGATGTATATTCGTCATCAGATACCTGAGTAATTTTCTCGGTAACTGAGTCAAAATCCTATATTTTCTTAAGGTGCAGAGCGGGTACAAGATGATGCACCTATTTCAAGTCATCACGAATTGCAATATTATCAACCAATTTGGTACATATGATGCACACATTCCCTAGGAATTTGTTGCCAAATAGGACCCTGATATTCACCTTTTGCACTTTGGGACCACCCCTCAGGTTTTTTTGCACAATAGGACCCCATACACACAAGGAACACACATATAAACTAATTAATACGTATATAAGTCTTGGTTATACACGTATCATGGGTACACGTATAATTATTGTTTATACGCGTATTAGTTTATACACGTGTTCCTTATATGTATGAGGTCCTATTATGCAAAAAAAAACATGGATTCTAAAGCAGAAAAAGTGAATATCATGGTCATTATTTGGTAACAAATTCCATTCCCTAGTACCACCCTAGCATCTTATATACATATCTTTCGGAGCAACGTGTGATGCACTATCGAATTATTACAACGTTTTTTTTCCCACTAATTTGACCAAATGGTACGAGAAGATCTTATTAATCAAGGCAATCGAATTGGACCGGACCCAAATCTTGTAACGACTAACATGTCGATGCGCCGATTTGGCGGACTCATTTGAATTCAGTCTCCGTGCGCTGGGACCCAAATCCCAAGCCCTCATCCCATTAAATTCCTCGCCCACGCGTCGCGAAAGCCCAGACAGATCCAGCTAGTATCCAGCCAAAAACAGAGACCCTTTTCTCGGTTCCCCGAAACAGCACCCCGATCCTTAAATCCCGCCCAAACCACGATCACCATCACCCATCTCTATTTCCCAATGGCTTCCGCCGCCTTCACCGCTGTAGCGCCGCCGTCATCTCCTTACGTCACCGCCTCCCCGCCGCGCTCCACCCCTCTCGGCTGGCTCAGTCCCCGCACCTCCTTTAGCATGGACGCTCCTCTCGAGATCGGCGAACAGATGCCATCGGACGTCCAGGATGTCTTCGACTTCGAGTTCCGCCTCGACGACGACCCCGTCGCGATGCTTCCCGCCGATGAGCTATTCTCGGGTGGGAAGCTCGTGCCCCTCCAGGTAACGTCCGGGAGGCATGTGGCGGAGGAGATCATCCGCTCGCCGGAGCTGCGCCGTAGGGTGGTGGAGCTCGCCGGTTCGGAGCTGTTTGATCCGTCCCCAAGGGCGCCGAGATGCTCGAGCCGGTGGAGGGAACTGCTCGGCTTGAAGAAGATCCAGAGAGCTCGTGACGAGATCCTGAAGCCCGATCTAGCGGTTTCTAGAAACGCGAGTCGTAGATATCTAACTCATGTCCTCCATCGTAAGCCGGTCGACGCTTCTCTTAACCTCCCACTCCTCCGCGACTCGGACTCCGAATCGGCCTCCGCCTCCTCGCGCCCGTCCCTCTCCTCGTCATCATCGACCTCGTCCGGCGCAGATCACGAGGAGCTCCCGCGGCTCTCGTTGGACGCGGATAAGACGAGTCATCGGCAGATCGCGCTCGTCCGTGCGCCGCCGGCTGGTAGTAAGGGGCGGCCAAAGTCGGCCGCGAGGGCGACGAGGGTGGGGCGGAGCGCCGCGAGAGAGTCGGCGCCGCCGCCAAGAGGAGCCTCAGTTGATAGCCCGCGGATGACGTCATCTGGCAAGGTAGTGTTCCACGGTCTCGAGAAAAGCTCGAGCGGGCCTAGTGCATGTGGAGGTGCCTCTCGAGGGGGCTATAGGCTGGGAATCGACAGGTCTTACTCCGGCAACGTGCTGGTGGCACCAGTCCTCAACGTGCCGGTCCCATCTCTTCGTGGCTCGGGTCGGGCGTCCTCGGACTCGGCATTTCTAATAGGCCACTTGTTCACCCCCCAAAAGAAGGACAGAGAAGGGCCGGGAGTGACTGTTGCTCGAACTCGGAGCGGCGTCGCAGGCGAGAAAGCTAAGATCGAGAGGGAGAGAGTTTCTGGTGATCGCCGTCATCGTCATTAACGTAATTAACTCAGGTCAAGGTAAAAAAATTGAGTACTCAAAATTGTTTCCCTGTCGGTTTCTTTCGTTTTCTCTTTTGAGTTGTAGATTTCTAGTAGGATTTCTTTGATTTAACCGTGTAAATACGAGAGCGAATTCTAATTTCACATCTAATTTTGGACTGGAAATTTAGATCGGGACAATGAATTGAGCTCAAATATGAATCCGGAGCTCTTGCAGCACATCCAATGATGTTGAACATTGTACTATTTTTAGGCCTTTCAGTACAGGTTAGTTTGCGGGATAAGGTATTTGCTAAATGCTCGGAAATTTTGTGGGTACGCATAGCATGCGTGATGCATGCTCGTGATGTACAAAATTATTTTTTGGCGTACTTGGTTTCACTATAATCCACTGCTCCTGTCATGCATGTGAGAGGCAGCGTTAGAGCATCACATCAGATACTGCAAAAAGACATTTACTGTATTTTAAGTAGCTACAGTAACAATTGGTCCAAAAACCCCACTCCATCAGTTATTGTCAAAATACTGTATTTTAAATATCTATAGTAACAATTTTGTGGGTACGCATGGCATGTGTGATGCATGCTCGTATGCGGAGGAAATATCTTAATGAAGATATAGATGCCTCTCATCTTTGACAATCATGTTGTGAAGGATTATGCATGCTATCATGATGTCATTAAGGGTTTTTTGTTTGAAAAAATGTGCAGGTCCACGTACAATTGCGAATCGTGCTTGAAGCACTCCAAATGCATGTTCAACATCTTTCCTTACAGCTTCTTGACACTTTGCAAAATGTTTAGTCTTGACGGTTTGTGGAGCTGGAATTGTCTTCACAAACGTTGCCCATGAAGGATATATACCGTCCGCCAAATAGTAGCCCATTGAATAATTATGACCATTGATTGAGTAGTTGACAGTAAGAGCACGCCCTTGAACTAGTTCAGAGAATAATGAAGATTGTTCTAACACATTGATATCATTAAGCGCCCCCGGTAGTCCAAAAAATGCATGCCATATCCACAGATCATATGATGCTACAGCTTCTAAAATAATCGTTGGTTCATGAATATGACCGGTATACATACCTTGCCATGTAGCCGGGCAATTCTTCCACTTCCAATGTATGCAGTCAATACTTCCTAACATCCCTGGAAATCCACGATCTTCACTAATTGCTAGCAATCTAGCTATATCGTCACTATTTGATGATCGTAAATACTCATCACAAAAAATAGAAATCACAGCTTTAACAAATTTCTTAAGACTTTGTATGGATGTGCTTTCACCAACCCTCACGTACTCATCTATAAAATCCGCAGCCACACCATAAACTAGCATTCTTAGTGATGCAGTTACCTTTTGAAGAGACGACAACCCCAGCCTCCCAGCAACATTTCTTCTTTGCTGAAAATACGGTTCATGGGCTTCTATCTCAGATTGGATGCGAATAAAAAGATCACGACTCATCCGAAATCTCCTTCGAAACATATCGGCAGGAAACACCGGTAATTCCGCAAAATAATCGTAGTAAAGACGTTGATGGCCTTGTAGAGGATCGCATTCAATGAAACGTCGTCGACTAGAACCTTTGCGTGATGTTGATCCTCTTTCCTTCTCCATGATTTGCCTTTCTGCTTATAAGACTAGCAGATCTTCAAATTCTTCATCGGATGAAGAGTTTGAGGACGAGTCGTCGATAATTTTTTGAATACGATTGTTGAAAGAACTCATTATGTAAATGAAAATTTAGACTGATAGAGAGAGAAATGAAATTGAGAGGAAAGAAAATGAGGGAGGAAATTATTCTCAATTGATATCTTCAATACAATATATTGCAATTTATAGTGAGTGAATATGACCGTTTAGATTTCATTGTTGAAATAAAAGTCGTTTAAATTTACTGTTCAAAATATAGCCGTTGAGGTTTTGAAAATTAGGAATATAGCCGTTGAAAAATGACCGTTTGAAAAATGACCGTTGCTAAAACAGCCCGTGATTTAGCCGCTAGAATATCAACATGAGTTAAGGTTTATTATATTACGATTTTCAAATTTTAATATTTTTAAAAATAATATATTACTATTATATAATTAATGCAGTATGTTACTGTTGTTGTCAAATATATTTATCAACGTATAATATGATCAATGGATAAGAAATAGAAAATATATAAAAAAATGAAGATATTAATATTTAAGTTTGATAGAGAATGGTTTAGAGTATCTGATGCAGAGTGTTGTTGGATAGAGATTCTATAAATTAAAGAAATGACTATTTTTACTATATTTTAGAAAATCTGTTGAGAGGAGGTAATGTTGATGCTCTTACAAGAGATGAGAGAGAGACATTGCTTGAGGGACCACCGGTCTGGGGAGTTTTGGTTTGAGCGTAGATGTATAGAGCTGTTATGGACTTGTCTTAATAATGGAATCAAAGCTCTAGCCTTAGGTGGGGTTTGTAGGCTTTGGCTAGCACGTGGCCCCCGGGGGTGATTAGTTGGATTAAGTTGGTGCATGTGCTGAATGCATATTTACTATAGTTGAATGCTGGCAGTCTTCAGGAAATGTTCAACCAGGAACATGCATTAGCAACTGGATTGAGTGGTCAGTGGAGGGTTTGAGTTTGGAGGATTTTTTTGTGAGACCTGTTTTCTAGTGGTCTCCCTTAGCCGCGCTGCTACCTGTCATATGACTTGCCACATGGGAGTGAAAAACATCGCGCTGTATGTGGAGGACGTGTATGATTATTATTATTTTCCCTTGATGAAGGAGAAGACGTTATAGCTTGTTTTGGCTTTGGACTAAGAAGATTGCTGTGAGAGTGAGATGAGCTGTTTAGAAGAGCACAATTAATCATTGGAATGCAATTGATTTGGATGTAAAAAATAGGGGTGAATATTCGGTTCTCGGTTTAGAATCGAAGAATCGAATTTTTTTCGATTCTGTTTTGAGAGAACTTAAACCGAACTTATGCAGGAACCGAACCGAACTTATGCAGGAACCGAACCTAACTTTTTGAAACCGAACCAAATTTTTTGCAATAATTAAAAGTTTAAAACAACCACGCCATTACATCACATTGTTGCAATAATTAAATAACCACATTTGTAGTAATTAAAAAACATCGAACTCTAATTGGTTTCTACACAAATAGCGATGAACCCCATCTCCCCTGATCCAGAGCTCCCAAAGAAGCACATACCGAGATCACATTTGCAACGATGATCTTATCGGGCTTAACGCAGCCATTGCCGGAAACCTGCATCTCATGAAACAAGGTCAAAGCTTCCTTCGCCCGCCCACCTTGAACGAATCCGGTTATGATCGAGTTCCAACTTCTAATACTTCTCTCCTCCATCACTCTAAACAGTGCCAAAGCTAAGTCCAGCTCCCCGCATCTCAAGTAGCCGACGAGTAAGGAATTCTATGAAACTATATCTCTATTGGGCATTTCATCGAACACTCTTTCTGCGCAACGGAGAAGTCCATAGTTTGCATAGAAGAACACCATCGCATTCTGCACAACATATTCAAGCTATCAAAACAAACCAACCAACCATATATCCTTGATGTGCCAACTTTCATTCTTCCTGTATTTTTGAAAACTAAATACAGGAGTAACAGGACTATCATCAGATCGCCGATTCGAAAACCACACAAAAAAATACAGGAAAAAAACGAGAAAAAACGCCAAAAATGCAGGCAAAGAGATTTTAAGCAAGAAAAAGATTAGATCTTGGGTGAAATACATCAAAATGGTGGAGAAAACAACAAATTCCTCAATAAATTATGGAAGAATATCAAGAAATCACACGCAATCACATCCACAACACATGGAAAAACCAAAAAATCACAAAAGAAAACCCCTTAATCTATACACATTGAAGAGCAAAGCAATCCACGGACGAAAAAACCGAGAGAAAAGAACAAAAATTCCTCAAGAAAACAAAGAAGAGATAGGATACCTTTACTTCGTGGATTTCTCTACTCATGTAGAGATCAGTAGAGATGGAGACCATGAGAGCATGGATTTTGGATTGGATACGACCCGAGAGACATGGAGTGGAATCCCACCGCCCCCGTTCTATTTATAGCCGTAGATGACTCTCAACTCCTCCCCACTGGATTGGATACGCCCCCGGCTGGCAACGAGGGCGAGCGGCCGGCGACGAGGTCGAGGAAGGAGGCCAGCGGCGTTGGCGTTGGGCTCTCGTCAGGGGGAGAGCTTGGAAGAGAGGGAGAGCCGGGAGGCGGCGGCGTAATTAGGGGTTAGGGCTTAGGGGGAGAGCTTGCCGCATCATCGTGAGAAGGCTGAAGCCTGAAGGAGTGAAGGGCCTGAAGGCCTTTTGCCCTTACCACAGGTTACTTGGTTAGATCGGGTCATCTTGACCGGGTTAGATCATAGGTTCACAAGCTAAGGCATGTATGAAAACTTCGGTTCTGACCCGAACCGAACCGATTTTTTTTTAAAGAACTGAACCAGAATCGAAACCCAAACTTTTCATACATGATAAAACCGAACCGAACCGAAAAACCGACTAAATGGACCGAACTAATTCGATTCTGTTCGGTTTTTCGGGTTCGGTTTGATTCTGCTCACCCCTAGTAAAAAAGATGAGAGATTTTACCTATATGACACTTAAAATATCGTAATTGACATATACGCCACCATATTCTTCACATTTACATATACACAACTAAATTGATGATATATTCTCATATATGCCAATCCGATAACCTTTATAGGTTACTTTTAATTAAGATAAAATAATAATTAGATATGAGAAAATCACTAAACTACCCTTGTTTATTAAACATGAAAGAATATAGGAGTTGAGGATATATAAGAACTCCCACACCCAGTAACATGTTAACACGGTCGAAGCAACATAGTCCGTGGATATTTTAGGGAAAGTAACCATAATGAATATATAAGAATAGGCCAGTTCTATCTGCACCATGAGAAAAACTAGTCACGTCATATATTTTCATACCAATAATATTCTAAGCTGAAAAGTCTCAAGTGCCTCCGTCTTATCTGGTATAATTACGTAAATAGGGTCATGTTTTACTACCTACCCCACGCTCTTGCCTTAAATGCCTCATCTTCTCCGATCATCCTCTCCGACCATCTTTTTCGGTCATCTTCTCCGACCATCTCCGATCATCTCCTCCAATCATCTCATCTGGCTCTTCTCTTTACGGAGTACTCTCTTCTCCACTCTTTTCTTCTCCCATACCACCTCCCCCTCATGTTTGCCTTGCCCTCATCACACAATCGATCACCAAAACAGACATTGAAGAAGAAGAATGCTGCTACCACTGATGGAAATGGACAATGAAGACGAAGATGGCGAGGAAATTGCACCAGAAAAGGTGCATTCCCACCTTATTACCCCCGTACTCCCTGTAGTTTGTCGTTTTCCTTATTTTCCTCTATACGGATCTAATCGGTAGTATATTAACGATACACATGATCTAATCGATAGTATATTACCGATTTGGTAGTATATTACAGATACACGTGGACAACCCAACGGTACAGAGATACCGTTTTATATGAATTACTAACGACATCTCTTCACTATCTTAGTATCGGTAGTATATTACCAATTTAAATAAAATATATCGATGGTATTTTACCGATCATTGTCTGCTAAGATCTTCAAGACCAAAATTTCAGAGTTTACGAATACTAATTGCTTGATTACTATCAGGGTTATACATTTACTGGTGCACATGTGGGGGATGTCAACTATGACTACACCAAGGCCTTCACAATCGATGAAGTATGCTACCCAATTTGTCATGCCGTGCCCCAATTAAATCCAAATTATCCAAACAATGACTGAAAAATTCGACACGACTCTTGGGCACGGGCACATGAAATTACAATTACAACCTGTCAACAACCCGTGGACAACACATCCTATAACATTTCACCAATAATTTACAACAAAATGTAATCTCTGTAGACACCTTCGCCCCATAACATTCATTAATTTACAGGTTTCATGTACATAGGATTTTAGTCATAAAAAAATACACAATGATCAAACCACAAGATATCCATTTTATACATATTCCAAAGTCCTGCATAATATAAGCATTAATATAAATAATCCGAGAGTCCAAGTACAAAGTAAATAAAGATAAAACCCTCATCTCACAGCATATTACAAAACTAACTCTCAAATGAATCAGATATAAATTGATGCTTCATCACTGCCTCTCGTCTCCAAAGGATGCACTGAACTCTACTATGCCGATATGTTATGTAATAAAAAAATATAAAACAAAAAATGAGCTCGAAAGCCCAGTAGGAGTAACCTGACGATAATGTAGGACACTGGTGTACACCAAACCTATCCTAGTATACTTCCCCTAGTATGGTCTGGTTGGTATTGGTAAGTCTTACATGCACAGACGCCGCGTCCGACCATCTATGCTCGTCCAGATCCCTCTATACTCTATATCGGCATCAGTATACTAGTATAGGTATAACGTCCTCAATAATACATCCTCGATAATAAATCCTCAAGTCAAGTCAAAGTCCTCGATCGACATACGGAGATAAAAAATCCATCCGTCAAGTCATCGACACAGCTCCTTGACTATGACTAGTCTAGCTATAGGACTTGACTAGACCCAACCACAATCTATGTACTAAGACAAACTTGACATTCCTAACATGTATGCACAAGCCACACAACATCATAATATAATAATACAATTAAGCAATAATTATTAAATTATCGCATACAATGCATTGGCAACATCTTATTGAAGGTCCAAGAGGAGGGGGGTGTGAATTGGACTCTTTTCGAAAAACTAGATTACTGAAAAAATAAGGTAGAGAAGATCTAAGACCTTAAATGCTTGTAAATGAGATGAAACAAAAATAAATCAGCATGCAAGAATATATGAAAGAAAGGTTAGAGAGATTGCACTGATTTTATAGTGGTTCGACCCAATTCTTGGTCTACGTCTACTTCTCTCAAGGTCCTCCTTGAGGTTCCACTATTTGCAAATATTTACAAGCTTTTTCTCCAAGCTTCCGGGTGCTTGGTACCTTACAATCACTGCCAACAGCTGCTGGATTGCTCTCAATGTACTTCTTCACACTCGAAGAAGGTTTACAAAGGTTTAGGCTCAAGGGAAATGAATAGAAAACTCTTGCTTAGACTTGCCCAAATGATCTAAAAAATATCAATAATAATTATGGCAATTTTACAACAAAAGACTACTTATATTTGCTCTTCAACCAACATAAAAAGCACCTCCAATGGCTCACTGCAACTCTCCAACGGCTAGATTTTTTACTCCGTGCGTTGCTGGTGGTCGATCCATGCATCGTCCGCCACATCGACCATCATGTTCAAAAACTCAGCCTTCGCGAGCCGCGGTCGATCCACCCATTGACCGCCAGATCGATCCACCCATCGACCGCCAGATCGATCGTGAGCCTCTATTGTGAAAAATGCTTCTCATGGCCGATGCTCTGATTGACCGTCGCTTCTTCACTTTCCATCATCATATTCCAAGGTCGACCTCCACATGGTCCGTCGGATCGCCCGTGAGCGTACAACATTTAAAATCACAATATCCAAACTTCATGGTTGATCGGTATATCGACCGTCGCATCGACCGTGAGGCTTTGTCAAGAAAATGGCTTCCCAGGGTCGATGCTCCAATCGACTGCGAGCCAACATTTCATATGGCCAAGTTTGGTGCATCCACCTTGCAACCTCGTGGTCGATCCACGTCGCATTCCTACGGTCGATCCATGCATCGATCTTTAGTACAATAATTTCTCAAATATTGAATTTAAGGCTTCCAATTAAAGGGGTAATAAATATTAAACATATATTTTATCATTTAATGTAAATTGGCATCATCGAAACAAGGTTAGGATCAACAATCTCCCCCCTTTTGATGATGACAACCCTTGTAAATGTGATGATAAAATATTTAGGCTCCCCCTTAATCTATGCATCCATTACTTTCATGAAAAGTGTTATAAAGTGAATTCTAAAGATGCACACAAGTCATATATCTCTAAAATGATATAAAAAGTTCTATTTAAGATATAATGACAAGATAATTTAGATTTTAGCATATTCGCATATTTAAAACAAGTACATTAAGCTTACATGAAGTGATTCAAATTGAACATGGAGATCAAAACAATGTACTAATACAACTTAACAATATCCAACGATTTTTAATTGCAACAATCCAACAACTTTGCATCTCAAAACTTTCATTCAAAACATTTCGACAACTTTGCATTACAAGAGTTTCATTTCAAAACAAGGTTTCCCAAAATACAAAAATACAACAGTCAAAATAGAAATATAGGGCATTTTCTTTCATCATTCATAACGACCTTTTCTCCCACTTTGGCATCATAAAAAAGAAACAAGAAATGAGCTTTAGGATCAATCAAGTGGAGTAGTGGGAGGAGTAGGTGGGAATTTTTCCTTGATATAGGTGAAGATGTCTTCAAGTTGCTTGGACACTTTTTCTTGATTCTTCTTGAACTCAGCTTTGATTTCATCAAATTGTTGGCCTTGACTTACTTCCATCCTTCCCAATCTCGCTTCTAGCTGATCAAGTCCTTGAGTCGTTGTGCGACGAGCTTGGTTATGAGAGGATTCACCTTGATGTCCTTGAGGTCTGAGTTCACCTTCCTCTTGTCCCACATTTTCCTCATCATGCTCCTTGATTTTCTCCTTCCTCATCATTCACCATAAGGTCATTGATGAATCACTAAATGTTCATGATTAAACCCCTTAACTTAGCTTTGTTAGGTCTAGAGTGTGTGTATTTGATAGCTTGTTAGTTGATTTCAGGTTTGATCATGCTTTGAGAAGAAATGCAAGAAATTCGGTTAATATGCTGAAATACACTGCTCTGTCGACTGTTAGCACAATATTCACCAGAAATTATTCTTATGTCCAAATATTCTGAAATTTTAATGACAGCTAGTAGACATCATGACGTACAACTTTCATGTTGGACACTTTCAGAGATTCCTGATGGTGTGATAGCAGATTTGAAAACGATGAAGATATTTAGCTGCTGGAAGACTGGTCCGTCGACGCCCGGGAGAATATTTGTCAAATATTCTAGTTAAGTCTAAATATTGAAAACTCTTCGGGAGAGGACAAAGGACTTCCAGATATACATCTTTTGTGTTGGACTCATTCTCAAATTCCGAACCAGTTGAGCCCAGTCGCGATTGGAATAAGCTGTCAGGGTTGGACCAGGAATTCCGAGTTGTACTTGAGGTCTAACTTAACCCTAAAACCCTAATCCGGGAATTAAGATATAAAAATGGTTTTGTGGCTGGAAAACAGAGGCCTCCGGAGAGAGAAAAAGAGGATCAAGGTTGCTGAAGAGGACGGAGATGCGGTGTAGATCTGAAGCTTTCTTCATCGAATACATGGCCTTCATCCCAAAGATGAGTGGCTAATCTTCTAGATCTAGAGATCTCATGAAACTCTAGTATAACTTTCTGTATTTTCTAGTTAATTCTTGTACTTCTTTCTCATAGACATGATCTTATGGATTTGAATTTATTGATAATAGAGTTGATGGAAGTATTTTCCTTGACGTATTTTGTGTCCTACCTGATTGCTGTGCTTGATGGTAGAGTTCCATAAGATGGTTTTCATGTGGTTTTTGACACGCTTTTGAGATAATTTATGCTAAGTAAAGATAGATTGTACTCAGGTTAAGTCCGAAGACAATCTATGCTACACGAAGATAGGTTATGCCTTAGGTAGTCATCAACTTTCTTTTAGGGTTTCATGTGAGCTTAAGAAGCCATGATTCCATAATGTCTAGAGAAGAAGCAAGATGATAATTAGAGAATACAGGAAGTGAAGCTAGAGTGGATTGAGGGATCCCTAGGTTGTTTCTCTCATTGATCTATTTCAACCTCTTTAATTGCTTTCTTAATTAGTTTTAATTAATTAGTTTCCAAAATCCAAATCAACCCTTCATTGCTTTAGGATTAGAGTTTTGAGATTCAATTTCACCTTCGTTATTCAAGTCAAAGTTTTCCCTGAGGATTGACTCCATATTTCATCATTATACTATCGTTTGAATTTAATATTGAAATAAGGGTTTATAAATTTCTAAATTGCGTTTTGCGTACGATTTAACGACACCGTTCGTGAGCGATCAGTCATGAACAACAAACCCTAAGGCTCGTTTAGTTTTCAACATTCTTGTATAGGTGGATTTACTGAAGGGTTGAGAAAGGGGTATTCTATCTTCAATGGCAAGGTGGAGGGTAAGGGTTTGGAAGATTTTGGTTAGCAGTCCTCCAAAGGGTAGGGATTGCCTAGCCGTAAGGTTAAGCATTTCTTTGATAATTATATAGCCTAAGTTTTGAGGCTTCTCCCTAACCATGCATGAAAGGATATAAGTATGAATGGGCTTCAAGTGATCATGGTGGCCAACATTGGGAAAAAAGTTTGTTCGTAGGAAGTGGGCAAGCTCCCTATAGTTTTGATTTAGGTCATTTAATTCTATGGAAATTTTGTCAACTCGACTAGGTCTAAGGATGGCCCTTCTCCCTTGCTTATCCCTATCTAATCTTGGGAGATTTGTTGATCCTAACCTTGTTTTAATGATGCGAACATACATTAAATGATAAAATATATGTTTAATATTTATTATCCCTTTAATTCAAAGTCTCAAATTCAATATTTAATGAGTTTATGTACTGACGGTTGATGCATGGATCGACCGCGGACGATGCACCATACTTGACAAAATGAAATGTTGGCTCGCGGTCGATCGTTGCATCGACCGTGCGAAGCTATTTTCTTGACAGAGCCTGATGGTCGATGCGACGATCGCTGGACCGGTCGACCGTGAGGTTTGGACCTTGTGTTTTTAAATGTTGTAGGCTCACGGACAATTCGACGGACGATGCGACAGTCAACCGTGGAGGATGTTGGTGAAAAGTAAAGAAGCGACGGTCGATCGGAGCAACGACCCTGGGAAGCTTTTTTCACAACAGAGCCTCACGGACGATGTGACGGTCGATGGGTGGATCGACCGTGGCTCACAAGGCTGAGTTTTTTTGGATGACGATCGATGTCACGGTCGACCATGACACTTGACGGACGATGCAATGATCGACCGCCAGCAACGCGTAGATTAAAAAACTAGCCGTTGGAGAGTTACAGAGAGCCGTTGGAGGTCATTTTTGAGCTGGTTGAAGGCTAGAAATAAGTAGTTATGTGTTGTAAACTTGCCACAACTATTATTGATATTATTGAGATCATCTGAGCAAGTCTTACCAAGAGTTTCTACTTATTCTCTTTTGAGCTACAACCTTTGTAAATCTTCTTCAAGTGTGAAGAAGTACTTTGAAAGTTATCGAACAATAAGTGGCTGTGATTGTAAGGTCACAAAAGCACCGGGAAGCTTGGAGAAAAAGCTTGTATAAGATTTGCAAGTAGTGGAACCTCAAGGAGAGCCTTGAGAGAAGTGGACGTAGATCAAAAGTTGGGTCGAACCAATATAAAATCAGTGCCATCTCTCTAACCTTTCCTTGATATTATTCTTGCATGCTATTTTGCTTTAGTTTCATTTCATCTATAAGCATTTAAGGTGTTAGTTCTCTCCTACCTGATTTTTTTATTAATTTAGTTTTTCGAAAAGAGTCCAATTCACCCTCCTCTTGGACCTTCAATTGGTATCAGAGCTAGGTCTCTATTTTTAGTGGTGTAACAACCCTTAGAGGATTTATCTAGAGATGGAAAACATTGATGGACAAGCTACCAATAGGCCACCATACTTCAATGGATCAAATTATACATATTGGAAAACCAAGATGGAGATATTCATCCAATCTATGGATTATGAAGCTTGGTTAGTAATAGAGGATGGACCTTATATCCCTATAAAAATTGTTGAAGGGAAAGAAGTCCCAAAGACAAAGAGTGACTACACCCCAATTGATCTCAAGAACCTTCAAACAAATGCCAAGGTCAAAAGCTTTCTATTTTGTGCCCTTAGCCCTAGTGAATTCAATAAGGTCTCTACATGCAAATCAGCAAAAGAGATATGGGACAAACTTGAGGTTACTTATGAGGGAACAAGCCGAGTTAAAGAGTAAAAAATAAGTATGCTTTTACATGAGTATGAACTATTTTGCATGAAGAATGATGAAACCATTAGTGAGATGTTTACACGTTTTACTAACATATTAAATGTGCTTGAATATCTTGGAAGAATTTATGCTAACGATGAAGTAGTGAGAAAGATACTTAGGTGTCTACCGAAATCATGGGATCCTAAAGTGACAACGATTGAAGAAGCCAAGGATCTATCCAAGTTGTCACTCGATGAGCTCATGGGTTCTCTCATGACCTATGAGATGAACTTGAAGAGAAGCAACGAAGAAGGAGATAAAAAGAAGAAGACGGTTGCTTTCAAGTCATCTAGCAAAGACTCATCCGATTCAAGTGAAGGAGATGACGATGAAGAATTGACGATGATATCAAGAAAAATTCAATAAGATCTTCAAGCGCCAAGGAGGAAAGAAATTCTTCAAGAAGAAATTCCCCAAAGGTGAAAAATACAATCCTACTTCTTCTAACTCAAATGAAATCATATGTTATGAGTGTAGGAAGCCCGGACACATCAAGTTTGATTGTCCTCAACTCAAGAAGCCTTCAAAGAAGGAGTTCAATAAAAAGAAAGAAATGATGGCCACTTGGGGAGAAAGTGATGTGGAGACCTCATCCGATGAAGAAGAACAAGAGGTAGCCAACATATGATTAATGGCACATAGAGATGAGGAAGAAGAGGAAAATGAGGTAGAGGATGAGCTTGCTTTTGAAGAACTTTTTGATGCTTATCATGCTTTAGCTAATGATTTCAAATTCCTTAAAAAGAAATACTATGCTACGTGTAAGGACTTGAAGAAAGTAGAAGAAGAAAAATTGGATGCCATGCATAGGATTGGAACCTTAGAAAAGGAGAACAAATGCACGCTAGACACACTTGAGGAGGAACTCAAGGACACTCAATATGAGCTCACCATATTGAAGAACACAAACTATGATATGCAAACGAAACTTATCTACTTGAGGAAATCCAAGAGAGATCTCACTCTTGAGGTTAATGACTTAAAAATCACTATAGCTAAATTCGTGAAGAGGAGAGACAAGCTAGATGAGATCCTTGATAGTCAAAGGTGCTCCTTAAACAAGGAAGGAAATTGCTACAACCCTAGGAAGGTGAACAACCAAAAGAAGACTAACTTTGTTAAAGCTTCTTCTCATCCTCCAAAGGTAGCACAAGCACCAATATGTTATTATTGTTGCAAAGTAGGTCACATTGTACCTAGTTGCTATCTAATGAGGCATGCTAATGCTAAGAGAATTTGGGCACCTAGACATTCATCTTCTTCTCTTATGCATAATACTAATGCAAATGGACCCAAAAAGATTTGGGTACCAAAAATCAAGGTTTGATCTCTTATTTGTAGGAATGTATGAGATCCAAGATCAAGACCAACACAAAGGCTAAAAAGATGGTACATTGATAGTGGATGCTCAAGACATATGACGGGTGAAAGGAGCATGTTCTCAACTTTTCAATCTAAAGATGGAGAAATGGTGACCTTTGGAGATAATGGAAAAGGAAAAATAATTGGCATTGACAATATTGGTAAAACCTCTTCCATTATTATTGAAAATGTTCTCTTAGTTGAAGGTTTGAAACATAATTTGCTTAGCATTAGTCAATTATGTGATAGAGGTAACAAAGTTATTTTTGAAGATTCAAAATGATATGTTAAGAATGCTCTTAGTGATAAAATCTTGTTAGTAGGTCATCGTGATGGTAATGTATACACATTTTATCTTAATGATCTTGTTTGTCATAATGATGTATGCTTTAGTGTCTTAAATGATAATTCATGGTTATGACATAGAAGGGTTGAACATGCACACATGGATTTAATATCCAAACTTTCTCGAAAAGACCTTGTTCTTGGACTTCCCAAGATCAAATTTGAGAAAGATAAGATTTGTGATGCATGTCAAAGAGGAAAACAAGTAAAATCCTCTTTCAAGCCTAAAGATGTAGTTTCCACCACAAGAGCAATAGAACTCATTCACATGGACCTTTTTGGACCAACAAAACCTACAAGCTTAGGTGGTAGCTCATATGGCTTTGTACAAGTAGATGATTTCACTAGATACACATGGGTGATTTTCCTTGCACACAAAGATGAAGTCTTTGAGTAATTCACCAACTTTTGTAGAAGAGTCCAAAATGAGAAAGTTATTCTCATTACATGCATTACAAGTGACCATGGAGGAGAATTCAAGAATTCCCATCTAGAAAAGTTTTGCAATAAAAAGGGATTTCCCATAACTTCTCATCACCTAGAACCCCTCAACAAAATGCCGTTGTTGAAAGGAAAAATAGAACCTTACAAGACATGGCTAGAACTCTATTATGTGAGAATAATCTTCCTAAGTATTTTTGGGCCGAAGCAATTAATACTTCTTGCCATGTGATAAATAGAGTAACTCTGAGACCTATTTTGAAGAAAACCCCCTATGCGCTTTGGAAAGGAAGAATTCCAAATATTGGGTACTTTAGAGCTTTTGGTTGCAAATGTTTTATCTTAAACAATGGCAACGATAATCTTGGAAAATTTGATGCTAGATCCGATGAAGGAGTTTTTCTTGGATACTCGGAGAGAAGCAAAAGCTATAGAATCTTCAATAAAAGAACATTAGTGGTTGAAGAATCAATGCATGTTACTTTTGATGAAAGGATTATAGTTCCTAGTAGAATTGTTGATAAAGATGATGATATTCCTAATGTCAATTCAAAAAATGTAGTAGATGAAACCCAAAATGATGTTGAAAAATTGAATGATAGATTTGAGAAATCCTTTGAAATTACACCTAGTAATCAACATCATGATTTGCCCAAAGATTGGAAATATGCATCTTCACACCCCAAGGAATTGATAATTGAAGAACCATCAAGAGGAATCAAAACTAGATCTTCATTAAATGCATGTGCAAATCTAGCCTTCCTATCTCAATTTGAGCCCAAAACGATTGAGGAAGCACTAGAGGATGATTATTGGATCTTAGCGGTCACACCCTGACCCGCGTAGGCCCAACCGGGCCGGGCGACGCGAACCGGAACCTAACCTACTGCGGAAATTTTGGCGAGGTTTCCCTCTAATCATAGTGATCTCCCTAGCAATTCATAATTATCATGTATTAAACATTCAATCACAAACCTCAAAACTGGAATGGAATAATAATACAAATACTCAATAGGGTAAAAGTTATACAATTCTCTCCTGTAGGAGGCTAACTAAACAAAAGGGTATAAGTAAATGATCACCGCTCCTCAAGCACCGCCAGACACCGCCACGTCACCAAACGCTTGCCTGGTAGGGGCGACCGAAGAAGAGCTAGCGCCAACACTTGCAAAACACGGCACAAGGGAGGAAACACAACAATGCCATCTCCAAGTCAAACCTAGGTGTATACAAGGGTCTCATAACCCCACCAGGAGTCCGTGAACGCAGGCCCAAACACTGCAGACACTCAACAGGACACATAACACTGTTTGGCAGGAAGAGGCACCACTGAGTAGGCAGGTCCTCTACTTAAGAGTCAAGAACACCGGACACCGGCTACACCTCAGATTCAACTTGGAGTCGACACGACCTCTAAATATCAAACCACATGTATTCAGGTCATCTAACCCTATCATCGAAATCGACTGAATACTACAAATCGAGTCCTGAACTAAGCTACCCGCAACGGTCCTAGAGCTAGATCCGGACTACCCGAAAGCCCCTGATCGGCGATCAACCCATCACCAACGTCCTACTCTTGTGCAACTAATGCATAAAATAATGCATATTATGATCACACGTAGGATAATACAGGTAAGCATGCAACAGTATGTTATGGTACATTAAACAAGGTATGGGCACGGCACCCTGCCGGCCCGGGGTGGTGAATAGGTAAGTAAGGTCTAGGAGCTGCTGTAGTGGTACTACCACCAACTGCCAGTAGTCCACCACAACACCTCCATCGGGAAACAGCCCCGCAAACAACAGCTCACATACATCACAGATAAAGCCCTCAGAGCACACCAGCATGCAAGGTTAAGGAAAGCTGTAGGGCTACCCGCCCGTTTATTCTAAACATCCCGGGAGTCATCACTCCCCCGGTTCACCACTGCCCCTATTATAGGGCTAACATGCTTAAACATATGTACCAGGTATAAGACGGTAACGAAAACCGTCATACAAAGCCCCGCGGGCAAAAGCCACTTGAAAATACCTCTCATCCACTAAGAGATCGATCTGTCTTCCAGAGAAGATCGATCTTCTTAGTGCTTGGGAGAAAACTCGTCCCTGTTAACTGAAAGAGATCGATCTTCTCCACCAGAAGAATCGATCTTCATCGTGACATGGGAGAAAACTCGTCCCTGTCAACCGAAGGAGATCGATCTTCTGCACCAGAAGGATCGATCTTCTTCATGACATGGAACCCGCCATACCAGCCTAAGTAAGGATCGATCTTCTCCAACCGAAGGATCGATCCTGCTCGGGATGGGCCTGACACCCCACATGGGATCGATCTTTCCTCAAGAGAGATAGATCCGAATGGGTTCTCTGGCGGCCGGACGGTGAGAAATACCGCCTGAAAACACAACCAAACCCCCCAAAACTCTGGGATCTGGTAGAACAAGGAACCACGAGTCCAAAACCGGTGAGATCATGGAAAATAAACATGTATTTAAACGGATCTAAGCAAAAGATCACAAACAAACAGGAAAACTCCAAAACCTCGAAAGATTTGTAGGTAGGATCCCTACCTAAGCAATTGCAGTTTCAATCCTAGTTGCTATGTCTTGGATCGTCCGCAACTCCTTCAAAATCAACAGATCTGAGCTCAAGATCCATGGATTTCAAAAGGGATTCATGAAGAGAGTTGCGTCCGCTTTATAGACAAACGAACCGACCTATGAATGATTGATCTTTCATGGGAGAAAGATCGATCCTTCATGACGATCACACCTTGACTTTCTGGCACAAGGAGATCGATCTCTTAGCCAAAGAAGATCGATCTTATTTATCCAGAAAGCTAAACTTGGGCAAGAACTCAAGCCCAAGCCCGGATCTTTCGATCCCGGGTTCCACTAACCATTCTAGCCAAACATTACCACAAACATGGTCAGTGTGTGCACACACGGGTGTGAAACAAGCCGACAAGGCACAATTTACCAAATTACCCTTGCGGTCTACAACGAGCCACAGGAGTAGAGCGACGGGTCCTCACATTAGCAATGCAAGAAGAGTTAAATCAATTTGAAAGAAATGAAGTTTGGAATTTGATACCTAGACCTTATGATCATTCCGTTATTGGTACTAAATGGGGTTTTAGAAACAAAATGGATGAATCGGGGACAATTACAAGGAACAAAGCTAGACTTGTTGCAAAAGGGTTCAATCAACAAGAAGGAATTGATTTTGAGGAGACTTTTGCACCGGTAGCTAGACTTGAGGCAATAAGACTACTTCTAACTTTTGCATCTTACAAAGATTTTAAATTATATCAAATGAATGTTAAGAGTGCCTTCTTGAATGGTCTCCAAAAGGAAGAAGTCTATGTTGAACAACCCCCCGGATTTGAGGACTACAAATTGAGAGATCATATATTTAAGCTCACTAAAGCCTTGTATGGATTATAACAAGCTCCTAGAGCTTTGTATGAAAGGCTTAGCAAATTCTTGATGGATAATGATTTTTGTAGAGGAAAAATTGATACTACATTATTTAGCAAATCAAAAGGAAAAGATTTTCTCTTGGTTCAAATTTATGTTGATGATATTATTTTTGGTTCCACAAATGATAAACTTTGTGAAGAATTTGCCACATGTATGCAAAGTGAGTTTAAGATGAGTTTGATGGGTGAACTCAATTATTTTCTTGGTTTACAAATCATGCAATCTCGAGGAGGGATCTTTGTAAATCAAGCCAAATACACTAGAGACCTACTCAAGAAATATGATTTTGTGGAATCCAAAATTTATAGAACCCCCATGTGTACAACACTCAAATTAGACAATGATGAAGATGAGAAACCCGTTGAACAAACACTTTATAGAGGGATGATTGGTTCTTTACTTTATTTGACCGCTAGTAGATCGGACATCATGTTTAGTGTTTGTCTTTGTGCTAGATATCAATCTTGTCCTAAGGAATCTCATTTTGTTTTGATCAAGAGGATCTTTAGATATCTAATAGGAACCCAAAATTATGGTTTGTGGTATTTTAGAAGATCATCTTTTGATCTAATTGGCTACTCCAATGCGGATTTTACTGGATATAGGCTTGATACAAAAAGTACAAGTGGAGATCGATCTCCAAAGCAAGGGAAGATCGATCTCCTTCACCCATAAAGTTCAACTTGCGCTAAAACACAAGACCAAGCTCGAATCTTCCGATCCCGGTTCCACCTAACCATTCTAAACAAACACTAACACAAACACGATCAGTGTGTGCACAGGCGAGTGTGAAACAAACTGACAATGCGTAATTTATGAAATTGCCCTTGCGGTCCACAACGAGCCACGGGACCGACCCAGACGGTCGACCCAGGAGTGGAGAGACAGGTCCTCACATCCTAATACCCTTAAAGGAAATCTCGTCCCGAGATTCGATAAAAGTAGGGCTCGGAAACAGAAAAGGAGCTACACTAGAAGCCATGACAAGAGGTACCTCAAGAAGGAAACAAGTGCGGATACTCCTGCCGCATGCGCGCCTCGTGCTCCCAGGTCATCTCCTCGACACCTCTATGCCTCCATAGTACCTTGACCAAGGGAATCGACTTGCCCCGCAAGACCTGAACCCTCCGGTCAAGTACCCGAACTGGCTGCTCAACGAACGTCATGTCTGTCTCAAGCTCGATGTTATCCACCCTGATGACATGAGATGGGTCTGGGTGATACTTCTTCAGCATCGACACGTGAAAAGTCGAATGCACAGCTGACATGTGTTGAGGAAGATCCAGGCGGTAAGCTACCTCGCCAATCCTCTCTAGGATTTTGAATGGCCTGACAAACCTCGGCGCCAACTTACCACCTCTGCCAAACCTGACTAACCCTCTGTACGGTGATGCTCGCAAGAACACTCTGTCGCCGACTGCAAACTGATCGCTCGCGAACGTGTCATTAAAACATTGCAAACTTAATCAAATATTAAATTTATAATCCTTATTCAATCACTACACTACTAGGTAGAAATAACGGTGAAATCGGGAGTCGATCCACAGGGAAAACGTTGAAAATCAAAATCAATTCTCAAAACCCTAAAACTAAAGAAAAGAATCAAAGATAGAATAGAGTTATCTGAACTAATAAAGAAAAAAAATAAAAGGTTGATCAATTCGAATCAATGGAGTAGTTACTTAGGAATTACTCAATCCACCCTAGTTTCATTATTAGTCTTCTCTAGTTATCATCTTGTTCCCTTCTCTCAACATTATGGATCATATGGCTACAAGCTCACATGAATCCCTAAAAAAAGTTAATGTTCCCAACGGCATAACCTATCTTTGCTTGGCATAGATTGTCTTTGGTCCTACGATTACATTAAATTATACTACTCCTAATGACCTTGGCACAATCTATCTTCGCGTAGCATAGCTTATCTCAAAGGCAAACCAATAACTTCATGAAAACTATCTCATAAATCTCTACAATCAATCACAGAAATCATGTAGGACTGAAAGTACGTTAAGGGAACTCTGTTCCTTCAACTCTATTAGCAATAAAACCATATTCATGAGATCATGAATCGAGAAGTTCACAATAATCAAACTAAAGAAAAACCAAAACTACACTAGGGTTTCATGAATAATCCTAAGTACAATAATTAGCAACTCATCTTTTGAATGAAAGCTATCGGGTTGGAATAGGAAGCTGTCACCATCAACATCCTCTCCGTCTTCTTCTTCCTCCTCCAAAGATTGTCAAAAAGATGAGAATTTCAGCTGGAATAACCCCTTTATATAATAGAAACCCTTAATCCCAGAATTAGGAGTTATAGTTGAACTTAAACTCTAATTTCTCTAAATTCCGGGTTGATGACGTCATCGGAGCGATCCATCGAACTCAAATCCGATCCATCGCTGTAGTTGGTCTGACTGGGTCAATAACTGCTACGTCATCAATTAATTTCAGCCTTTCTCAAATTTCAGCTTTCATAGATCCAACTTTGCTTCAATACTGGCGCCAATCTATATGAAATCTCACAACGTCTTCAACATGAAAGTTGTAGCTCTTGAAGTCTGGTTTCATCTCCCAGAATGTCAGAATATTTGGAATTGTGTAGAATATCTGGTGGTTTATTTCCAAACAGTCGACGAAGCAGTCTTTTTGCAGAATTTAGTGATTTTTGACCGAATTTCTTGTATTTCTTCTCAAATCCCACTTAAACCTGAAATCAAGCAATATGATATCAAATACACCTACTCTAGGCCTAACAAAGGTAATTTAAGGGGTTTAATTAGGAATAATTAGTGACTTATCACAAACTCTAACGATCGTCGCCTCTGATCTGCATAACTCTTCTGCCGGCTTTGAGCCATTAGAAGTCTTTGCCTGATTTGCACTAGCCTATCTGACGACCGTCTGACGATGTCTGGACCGGTGAGTGGTGCCTCTCCAACCTTTGTCCATCATAATGGGGAATGACACGGCCTACCGTACAACGCCTCGAAAGATGCTACTCCAAGACTGGACTGGTAGATGTTGTTGTAGGCAAACTCCACAAAGGGAACATGCTCCTCTCAGCTGCTTCCGGCATCTCGGACACGTGCTCTCAGCATGTCCTCCAAGATCTGGAACTTCCGCTCTGACTGCCCGTCTGTCCGCGGATGGAATGATGTATTGAAAGTCAGGAGTGTGTGTGAGGACCTGCCCCTCTATCCCTGTGGCTCGTTGTAGACCGCAAGGGAAATTTGGTAAATTGCGCCTTGTTGGTTTGTTTCACACCCGCGTGTGCACACACTGGCCTTGTCTGTGTTCATGTTTGTTTAGAATGGCTAGGTGAACCCGAGATCGGAAGATCTGAGCTTGGGCTTGTGTTTTAGCCCAAGTTTGCCTTTCTGAGTAAAGGAGATCGATCTGGATGGCTAGGGAGATCGATCTGGCAATTTGCAAAGAAGATCGATCTGGATTTCAAGGAGATCGATCTCGATTGCAAAGGAGATCGATCTCACATGCCTTGGAGATCGATCATGCTCGAGTCGGTGGGTTTTCTCTTTCGCGAGGACGGCCGTCGGCCGTCGCTCTCCCCTGTCAGGGAGGGAAGACTTCCCCTCCCTTTCCCCTAGCTTTTGCCCCTCTTTCCCGGCTTTCCCTTCCCCCTTTCCCCTCTTTTCTTCCCCTCCTTCCTCCTTCTCTTCTCTTCTTCTTCCTTCCTTCTTTCTCTCCCGAAACTCTGCTTCTTTCCCCTGTTTTCCGACAGCCGCTTCTTCTCCTCCGTTCTCCCTCCTCCGGCCATCTTTTTCGGCGTTCTAAGGCTCGTTGGATTCGTGACAACGAGAGGAAGATCCCTGAAGTGGTTTAGAGGCTTGTTGGTGATCAAATCGTGGGGAATCAGCCGAGGAAAGCGCAGCTAGGTAGGGTTATACCTACTGTGTTCTTTTCGGGTTTTCTTGAGATCTAGCCGTTGGATCTTGTTGATCCTTGCCTTGTTGGATTCATTATACCTGTTAGAATTACTGATTTAGGTTTCATATTAATCAGTTGAGATTTGAGTAGGTTTTACGCAAGATTAGTCTCGGATTTCTGATTTTCTGCTGTTCTTGAGAAATAACCGACTTGCGGCGAGTTTTCCGGCCGGTGAGTACATTATCTTGGCTTTTCATAAACATAAGAGTTGTAGAGCTATTCGTTAGCTTTCCATACCATCTTGTTTCATATTTTTCCGATTTAGGTATGATTTCTTATGAATTGTTTTCTAAAGGGCTGCGTTGCAGCAATTAATGGGTAAGTTAGTTTGATTAACGATTTTGATTAGCGTTTTCCCGTTAATCCAACCATTGGATGATTATGATTTTTGGATATGATGATCCTGGTTTATACACCTACTAGTGACTAAGTTGGATCTTGAATCCGACGTTGTTTGGATGTCGGATCGACGGGATCAATTAACCCCTAAGTAGAGGCTTTAGGTGTTTTGAATATAATATTATATTTCGGAATATAATATTATATTGTGGTTTGTTCATCATCGTTTTCGGGGTTGCTTTCCGTTGCAGGAGTCCGCGGTTGACGGTCGCGGTACCGTCGTAATGCCAGGACCCGCTGCGGATCGGTTGGCAGCGGTTGGTGGTACCGCTGCAGCGATCCAGTGGACTTATATGATGCTTGACATACTGTTGCATGCATTTCCTATTATCTGTGTATGTCATAGCATGCATTGTTGCTGTGTGCATTAGTTGCATTGGTTAGGGCGTGGGTGATCTTTGGGTCGCCGTCCCGAGGCTGGAAGCTCGGACTTAGCCCTAGGACCGGGGTTGGGCTGTTAGGACCCGGTTTGAATTGTGGTGTCCAGTCGGATTTGATGGTAGGCTTAGAGGACTGGCACACCTGATGCTTGATGTTTGTAGAGGTCGTGTCGGTCTCAAGTCAGGTGTCGAGGATGCCATCGGTGGCGGGTCTTATTCTTTGGGCAGTGTCCATTCCTGCCAGTAGGGGCAACAGTGTGGGCCCATGGCGAGTTGGGTGACCACAGCTGAAACCCTGCGACACTAGGCGTATCCAGGATGGGCCCAGTCCGTTGGGGTGACCATGGTTGGATATGCCTAGAGATCACCGGTGAATAGTAATGGGACCATTGTAGCTCACTCGAGTCTGGCTTGAGGGCGACACTGTTGCGTTTCCCTCTTCCTTCTGTGTGTCGTAGTGTATATCCATACTGAGCTTAGTGCTCACATCTACCCGGGTTGCGTTTTGCAGGTGCAGGCGTCAGTTCTCCTTCTGTGGCCCCTACCGGGCAGTTGGTCGGCCTACCGGGCAGTTGGTCGGCGGTGCGGCGGCGCCTGGTGGACTTTGAGAGGTGGTGATCGTTTATTGCTTTTACCCTTATGTTAGTTAGTCTCCTGCGGGAGTGATGTTGTACTTTGAATCTTCCCCTCTCCGAGGATTTGAATATATTAACACTTGAGTTTTTAATCTGAAGTTCGAGGTTTTGCTAATTAGTATTGTTTTAATTGAGAGTGTTTTGGTGAACTGCTAGGGAGACCAATAGGTTAGAGGGAACCCTCGTCGTTCTTTTTTCCGCGTTGGTTAGGTTCCGGTTCGCGTCGCCCGGCCCGGTTGGGCTTTCGCGGGTCGGGGCGCGACAGCTTGGTATCAGAGCATAGGTTGTAGATCCCAGGGTTTAGGATCAGGATTCGGTTGAGATTGAGCGTGGAATGGGTTAGTTCTATATCTAGAACATCCGTGCATGCTCATTTTGATGTGTTATGCTTTTCCGCTTTATGTTGTGCTGCTTTGTCTTGGGTTCGAATGAGTGGACGCTCGTTTGTTGTTGGTGATTGCGCAGATGTCGGGAGCTCGAGGCCGACCTTCAGTTGATGGTCGGGGTGGGGCACGACTTGGTCGACCCGCCCGACCAGACAGGGTAGCACCTGTCTGTGAGGTCAGAGCTAGACGGACTGAGCCATCACCAGCGACGGTTTCGGTCGCACGGGAGGAGACCCATCTCGCTGAGGAGGGAGTTCTCGCTCCGGTCGACGCGCGGACCTTAGTGGTGGTCTTGCTGGAGTTTCAGCAGTATGCCACCCGGTTCACGCATTTGGTCCGTTTCGCGGGGGCAGTGGCATCAGATTCAGTGGCCAGTGCTTGTCAGTTTGAGCAGAGGCTTCGGTCAGAGATCAGACGACGGACTAGTTCTTATCGCTTCCAGACGTACTCAGCAGTTCTGGACTGCGCCTTGGCAGTAGGGGCACAGTTGCGGGACGAGAGGTGCCGGGCAGTTCCACCGGCATCCTCTACCAGTGCACCGCAGAGACCCCAGTTCAGAGGGGGATATAGCGGAGGGAACCGGCGGCGTCAGCGACGCTTTCAGCAGCGGTCGCAGCGCCCGCACCAGTTCCAGCCACAGTTGCCGAGTCCGCCAGGCCAGTTTCTCCTGACGGCCGGGCCGTCTGGGCAGGCTTTGTCAGGGGGAGGCCAGGGTCAGCAGCCTGATAGCTCGTCAGTCACGTGCTTCTCGTGCAGGCAGCTGGGACACTACCGTAGGGACTGCCACTTGCGAAGAGCGCGGGGCGCTGTGCCGCAGGGGAGTCGAGGCGGAGGTCCAGTGCTTGGCAGGGGAGCAGTGGCGGGAGCGGATCGGGGGCTGGACCAGGCCGCTCCAGAGGTGGAGGCGGCCAGCGGGGGTGTGTGTTTGCTTTTCCAGTGCGTGAGCAGCCGGACACCGTTCAGCTTTACCAGCCGTACCAGCACCGCGCAGCAGTATCAGCAGGCAGCGACAGAGCCAACCATCCTCAGAGGTATCTTTCAGCTTTCTAGTTCCTTAGTAGATATGCTGATAGATTCTGGGGCGTCTCGTTCCTATATTGCATGTGTGTGGCATCGCTAGGATTAGAGATGAGTTGGCTAGAGGTGGCACAATCTGTAGATTCACCGATCGGAGGCACAGTCAGGGTAGACCGGGTCTGCCGATCTTGTTCTTTGGATGTTGGAGGCCTCCGTGTCTGTCTAGACCTGCGGGTGCTAGACATGACAGGCTTCGATGTGATACTCGGTATGTACTGGTTAGCAGCATACCGAGCTATCATCGACTGTGGTCGCCAGAGGGTGGTCGCTTGGACACCCGATGGGACACAGTTTGTGTTGTTGGGGGATCGGTTCTCAGCCGATTCCTTTGCTTGTGGTGTGGGAAGGCGTGGCAGCGAGCTCTCAGCCTTGCTGGCCAGCCTGTCCCTATTTGGGTCAGAGGGAGTACAGATGAGCAGTTTCCCCAGGATCGTGTGCGACTACACCGACGTGTTTCCCGAGGTGTTGCCAGGGCTTCCACCGCCCAGAGATGTCGATTTTGAGATCGACCTGGTACCGGGTACCGCACCGATCTCTCTCCCAGCTTTCAGGATGGCACCAGCAGAGCAGAGTGAGTTGAGGACCCAGCTAGACGAGCTTACCAGCAGAGGCTTCATCCGTCCCAGCATGTCTCCTTGGGGGGCGCCAGTGTTGTTCGCAAAGAAGAAGGACGGTACCCTTCGACTTTGCATAGACTACAGGCGGCTCAACAGGGTGACGGTGAAGAACCGGTATCCGATGCCGAGGATCGACGACCTGTTTGACCAGTTGAGAGGATCTTCAGTGTTCTCGAAGATCGACCTCCGCACCGGCTACCACCAGTTGAGAGTTCGGGATTGCGACATCCCGAAGACGGCTTTTCGGACTCGGTACGGTCTGTACGAGTTCGTGGTGATACCGTTTGGGCTGACGAACGCACCAGCAGCGTTCATGGATCTCATGCAGAGGATCTTCCGGCCTTTCCTAGACGAATTCGTGGTGGTGTTCGTCGACGACATCCTTATCTACTCGCAGTCAGAGGCGGAGCACGAGCGACACTTGGCGACAGTGTTGCAGCTACTTCGGGAGCATCGGCTTTATGCCAAGGCTTCCAAGTGCGAGTTCTGGCTTGCACAGGTGAGATTCCTTGGACACGTGGTGTCGGCAGCAGGGTTCTCAGTTGACCCGGCCAAGGTCGAGGCAGTGGTACAGTGGCAGAGACCGAGAACAGTGTTTGAGGTCTGTAGTTTCTTAGGCCTGGCGGGTTACTACAGACGGTTCGTGCGGGACTTCTCCATGGTTGCCGGACCGTTGACCAGACTGACACAGAAGGCCGTCCCGTTCGTGTGGGATGATGCTTGTGAGCGAGCCTTCGTGGAGCTGAAGACGAGGTTGACCAGCACGCCGGTGCTGATCGTCCCCGAGCGAGGTGTTGATTACAGTGTTTACTGTGATGCCAGCGGTGAGGGTTTGGGGTGTGTCCTCATGCAGGAGGGCCACGTAGTTTCCTATGGTTCTCGTCAGCTGAAGAACCATGAGAGGAACTACCCGACTCACGACTTGGAGCTAGCAGCGGTGGTCTTCGCCCTGAAGACCTGGTGGCATTATCTCTATGGCGAGAAGTTCTCAGTCTTCTCGGACCATAAGAGTTTGAGGCACGTTTTCACCCAACGTGACCTCAACCTGAGGCAGCGACGCTGGATGGAGCTACTGGAGGACTACGACTTTGCTTTGCATTACCATCCTGGTAAGGCAAACGTCGTAGCAGACGCGCTGAGCAGACAGGTGAGAGACACCAGAGCAGCAGTTGCAGGGTTGTCAGCGCGGCAGTGGCAGGCTCTAGAGACGGTGGGCCAGTTTGGGCTCGAGTTCGAGGATCGGGGATCCAACGGTTTTCTCTATGCAGTGTAGAGTATGCCAGCAGTTCTAGCCAGAGTGTTGGAGGCACAGCACAGTGACCCAGAGCTCGAGGAGTTACGCACAGCAGCGGGCACGGAGGGCGCAGACGGAGACTGGACAGTATCGCCAGACAGAGGGCTACGGTTCCGAGGCAGAGTAGCGGTTCCAGCAGATCCAGTTCTTCGAGACGACGCCCTACGAGAGTTCCACCACTCTCGCTTTGCAGTTCATCCCGGCGGCACCAAGATGTACCAGGATCTTCGGCGACAGTTCTGGTGGCGCGGGATGAAGAGAGCAGTGACGGAGTTCGTATCGCGCTGCCTTACCTGTCAGAAGGTCAAGGCAGACCACCAGCGGACTCCGGGGTTACTTCAGCCGCTTCCACTAAGCGCCGCTTCCACTAGCTGAGTGGAAGTGGGAGCACATCACGATGGACTTCGTGACCGGGCTACCGAGATCTCCTAGGGGGATTGACGCGATTTGGGTCATCGTTGATCGATTGACCAAATCGGCGCACTTCCTGCCTATGCGGGTGACAGACTCGACCGACAGGTTGGGCAGTTTGTACGTCAGGGAGGTGGTCAGGCTACACGGAGTTCCAGTTTCTATCGTGTCAGACCGTGACCCCAGGTTCACCAGCAGGTTTTGGCGAGACTTTCAGGAGGCAGTTGGCACACTCCTGACTTTCAGTACAGCTTTCCATCCACAGACAGACGGGCAGTCAGAGCGGACGATCCAGATCTTGGAGGACATGCTGAGAGCATGTGTCCTCGATGCAGGAGGCAGCTGGGAGGAGCACGTTCCCTTGGTGGAGATCGCCTACAACAACAGCTACCAGTCCAGTCTTGGAGTAGCACCTTTCGAGGCGTTGTACGGTAGGCCGTGTCGTTCCCCAGTGTGCTGGACAGAGGTTGGAGAGGCTTCACTCACCGGTCCAGACATCGTCAGGCAGTCGTCAGAGAGGTTAGTGCAGATCAAGCAGAGGCTTTTGACGGCTCAGAGCCGGCAGAAGAGTTATGCAGATCAGAGGCGACGACCGTTGGAGTTTGCAGTCGGCGACCGAGTGTTCTTGCGAGCGTCGCCGTACAGAGGTTCTGTCAGGTTTGGCAGAGGTGGCAAGTTGGCGCCGCGGATCGTCGGGCCGTTTGAGATCTTAGAGAGGGTCGGCGAGGTAGCTTACTGCCTGGATCTTCCTCAGCACATGTCTGCTGTGCATCCGACTTTCCATGTGTCGATGCTGAGGAAGTATCACCCAGACCCGTCTCATGTCATCAGGGTGGATGACATTGAGCTTGAGGCAGACGTGAGCTTTGTTGAGCAGCCGGTTCAGGTAGTTAACCGGAGGGATCAGGTCTTGCGAGGCAAGACGATTCCCTTGGTCAAGGTACTGTGGAGGCACAGAGGCACCGAGGAGGTGACTTGGGAGCGCGAGGCGCGCATGCGGCAGGAGTTTCCGCAGTTGTTTTCTTCTCCAGGTACTTCTTGTCTTGTCTTTTAGTGTACCTGTTTTGTTGTTCCGAGCCCTACCCTTATCGAATCTCGGGACGAGATTTCCTTTAAGGGTAATAGGATGTGAGGACCTGCCCCTCTATCCCTGTGGCTCGTTGTAGACCGCAAGGGCAATTTGGTAAATTGCGCCTTGTTGGTTTGTTTCACACCCGCGTGTGCACACACTGGCCTTGTCTGTGTTCATGTTTGTTTAGAATGGCTAGGTGAACCCGAGATCGGAAGATCTGAGCTTGGGCTTGTGTTTTAGCCCAAGTTTGCCTTTCTGAGTAAAGGAGATCGATCGGGATGGCTAGGGAGATCGATCTGGCAATTTGCAAAGAAGATCGATCTGGATTTCAAGGAGATCGATCTCGATTGCAAAGGAGATCGATCTCACATGCCTTGGAGATCGATCATGCTCGAGTCGGTGGGTTTTCTCTTTCGCGAGGACGGCCGTCGGCCGTCGCTCTCCCCTGTCAGGGAGGGAAGACTTCCCCTCCCTTTCCCCCAGCTTTTCCCCCTCTTTTCTTCCCCTCCTTCGTCCTTCTCTTCTCTTCTTCTTCCTTCCTTCTTTCTCTCCTGAAACTCTGCTTCCTTCCCCTGTTTTCCGGCAGCCGCTTCTTCTCATCCGTTCTCCCTCCTCCGGCCATCTTTTTCGGCGTTCTAAGGCTCGTTGGATTCGTGACAACGAGAGGAAGATCGCTGAAGTGGTTTGGAGGCTTGTTGGTGATCAAATCGCGGGGAATCAGCCGAGGAAAGCGCAGCTAGGTAGGGTTATACCTACTGTGTTCTTTTCGGGTTTTCTTGAGATCTAGCCGTTGGATCTTATTGATCCTTACCTTGTTGGATTCCTTATACCTGTTAGAATTACTGATTTAGGTTTCATGTTAATCAGTTGAAATTTGAGTAGGTTTTAGGTAAGATTAGTCTCGGATTTCTGGTTTTCTGCTGTTCTTGAGAAACAGCCGGCTTGCGGCGAGTTTTTCGGCCGGCGAGTACATGATCTTGGCTTTTCATAAACATAAGCGTTGTAGAGCTATTCGTTAGCTTTCCATTCCATCTTGTTTCATATTTTTCTGATTTATGTACGATTTCTTATGAATTGTTTGCTGAAGGGCTGCGTTGCAGCAATTAATGGGTAAGTTAGTTTGATTAACGATTTTGATTAGCATTTTCCCGTTAATCCAACCGTTGGATGATTATGATTTTCTGATATGATGATCCTGGTTTATACACCTACTGGTGGCTAAGTTGGATATTGAATCCGACATTGTTTAGACGTCGGATCGACGGGATCAATTAGCCCCTAAGTAGAGGCTTTAGGTGTTTTGAATATAATATTATATTTCAGAATATAATATTATATTGTGGTTTGTTCATCATCGTTTTCGGGGTTGCTTCCCGTTGCAGGAGTCCGCGGTTGACGGTCGCGGTACCGTCGTAATGCCGGGACCCGCTGCGGATCGGCTGGCAGCGGTTGGTGGTACCGCTGCAGCGATCCAGTGGATTTATATGATGCTTGACATAATGTTGCATGCATTTCCTATTATCTGTGTATGTCATAGCATGAATTGTTGCTGTGTGCATTAGTTGCATTGGTTAGAGCGTGGGTGATCTTTGGGTCGCCGTCCCGAGGCTGGAAGCTCGGACTTAGCCCTAGGACCGGGGTTGGGCTGTTAGGACCCGGTTTGAATTGTGGTGTCCAGTCGGATTTGATGATAGGCTTAGAGGACAGGCACACCTGATGCTTGATGTTTGTAGAGGTCGTGTCGGTCTCAAGTCAGGTGTCGAGGATGCCATCGGTGGCGGGTCTTATTCTTTGGGCAGTGTCCGTTCCTGCCAGTAGGGGCATCAGTGTGGGCCCATGGCGAGTTGGGTGACCACAGCTGGAACCCTGCGACACTAGGCGTATCCAGGATGGGCCCAGTCCGTTGGGGTGACTATAGTTGGATATGCCTAGAGATCACCGGTGAATGGTAATGGGACCATTGTAGCTCACTCGAGTCTGCCTTGAGGGCGACACTGTTGCGTTTCCCTCTTCCTTCTGTGTGTCGTAGTGTAGATCCCTACTGAGCTTAGTGCTCACACCTACCCGGGCTGCGTTTTGCAGGTGCAGGCGTCAGTTCTCCTTCTGTGGCCCATACCGGGCAGTTGGTCGGCGGTGCGGCGGCGCCTGGTGGACTTTGAGAGGTAGTGATCGTTTATTGCTTTTACCCTTATGTTAGTTATTCTCCTGCGGGAGTGATGTTGTACTTTGAATTTTCCCCTCTCTGAGGATTTGTATATATTAACATTTGAGTTTTTAATCTGAGGTTCGAGGTTTTGCTAATTAGTATTGTTTTAATTGAGGGTGTTTTGGTGAATTGCTAGGGAGACCAATAGGTTAGAGGGAACCCTCGTCGTTCTTTTTCCGCGTTGGTTAGGTTCCGGTTCGCGTCGCCCGGCCCGGTTGGGCTTTCGCGGGTCGGGGCGCGACAGTGTGTCAACTGCTTCATGAAAGCCTCGCCAGAACCTGCTGGTGAACCTGGGGTCACGGTCTGACACTATAGACACTGGAACTCCGTGTAGTCTAACTACCTCTCTAGCGTACAAACTGCATAACCTGTCTGTCGAGTCTGTCATCCGCATAGGCAGGAAGTGCGCTGATTTGGTCAATCGATCAACGATGACCCAAATCGCGTCATTTCCCCTAGGAGATCTTGGTAGCCCGGTCACGAAGTCCATCGTGATGTGCTCCCACTTCCACTCAGCTAGTGGAAGAAGCTGAAGTAACCCTAGAGTTCGCTGGTGCTCTGCCTTGACCTTCTGACAGGTAAAACAACGTGGTATGATCTCCATCACTTCCCTCTTCATTCGCACGACCAGAACTGTCGCCGCAGGTCCTGGTACATCTTGGTGCCCCCGAGATGAACTGCAAAGTGTGAGTGATGGAACTCTCCTAAAACGCCATCTCGTAGAACTGGATCTGTTGGAACCGCTACTCGGCCTTTGAATCGTAGCCCTCCCTCTGACGATACTGTCCAATCCCCGTCTGCGCCCTCTGTGCCTGCCGACATGCGCAACTCCTCGAGCTCTGCGTCACTGTGTTGCGCCTTTATCACTATGGTTAGAACTGCTGGCATACTCTACACTGTATAGTGGAAGCTGCTGGATCCCTGATCCTCAAACTTGAGCCCCAACTGGCCCGCTGTCTCCAATGCCTGCCACGGACGCGCTAATAACCCTGCTACTGCTACTCTGGGTTCTCTCACCTGTTTGCCCAGTGCGTCTGCTACGACGTTTGCCTTACCATGATGGTAATGCAACTCAAAGTCGTAGTTCTCTAGTAGCTCCATCCAGTGTCGCTGCCTCAGGTTGAGGTCACGTTGGGTGAAAACGTGGCTCAAACTCTTATAGTCCGAGAAGACAGAGAACTTCTCGCCATAGAGGTAATGCCGCCAGGTCTTCAGGGCGAAGACCACTGCTACTAACTCCAAGTCTTGGTTCGGGTAGTTCCTCTCATGGTTCTTCAGCTGACGAGAACCATAGGCAACTACGTGCCCCTTCTGCATGAGGACACACCCCAAACCCTCACTGCTGGCGTCGCAATAGACATTGTAACCAACGCCTCGCTCGGGGACGATCAGCACCGGCGCACACAAAGGCTCGCTCACAAGCATCATCCCACACGAACAGGACGGCCTTCTGTGTTAGTCTAGTCATTGGTCCGGCAACTCTAGAGAAGTCCCGCATGAACCGTCCGTAGTATCCCGCCAGGCCTAGGAAACTGCTGACCTCGAACATTGTCCCCGGTCTCTACCACTGTACCACTGCCTCGACCTTGGTTGGGTCAACTGAGATCCCTGCTGCCGTGTCACGCCCCGACCCGCGAAGCCCAACCTGGCCGTCTTCAAGTCCGGAAAGCCGTCTTCGGGATGTCGCAATCCTGAACCCTCAACTGGTGGTAGCTTGTGCGGAGGTCGATCTTCGAGAAGACTGAAGATCCTCGCAACTGGTCGAACAAGTCATCGATCCGTGGCATCAGATACCTGTTCTTCACCGTCACCCTGTTGAGCCGCCTGTAATCTATGCAAAGTCGAAGGGTACCATCCTTCTTCTTTGCGAACAACACTGGTGCCCCCCAGGGAGACATGCTGCGACGGATGAAGCCTCTGCTAGTCAGCTCGTCCAATTAGGTCCTCAACTTGCTCTGCTCTGCTGGTGCCATCCTGAAAGTTGGGACAGAGATCGGTGCGGTACATGGTACTAGGTCCATCTCAAAATCGACCTCTCTGGATGGTGGAAGCCCCAGCAACACCTCGGGAAATACGTCTGCAAAATCGCACACGATCCTGGGAAAACTACTCTGCTGCACTCCCTCAGAACCAAACAGACAGGCTGCCCAGCAAGGCTGAAAGCTCGCTGCCACGCCTTCCCACACCACAAGCAAAGGAAACGGCTGAGAACCGATCCCCCAACAACACAAACCATGTCCTGTCGGGTGTCCAAGCGACCACCCTCCGGCGACCACAGTCGATGATGGTTCGGTATGATGCTAACCAGTCCATACCGAGTATCACATCAAAGTCCATCATGTCTAGCACCCGTAGGTCTAGACAGACACGGAGGCCTCTAACCTCCAAGGTGAAAGTCCAAGAGGGGGGTGAATTGGACTTTTTTCGAAAAACTAGATGAATGGAAAAATCAGGTAGGAGAGATCTAACACTTTAAATGCTTGTAGATGAGATGAAACAAAAGTAAAACAACATGCAAGAATTATATCAAAGAACGGTTAGAGAGATGGCACCGATTTTATAGTGCTTCGACCCAACTCTTGGTCTATGTCCACTTCTCTCAAGGTTCTCCTTGATGCTCCACTACTTGCAAATCTTTTACAAGCTTTTCCTCCAAGCTTCCCGGTGCTTGCTGACCTTACAACCACATCCAATTGCTGTTGGATTACTCTCAAAGTACTTCTTCACACTCGAAGAAGATTTACAAAAGTTGTAGATCTAAAGAAAATAAGTAGTAACTCTTGCTTAGACTTGCTCAGACGATCTCAATAATATCAATAATAGTTGTGGCAAGTTTACAACAAAGAACTACTTATATCTAGCCTTCAACCAGCTCAAAAAGAACCTCCAACGGCTATCTGCAACTCTCCAACGGCTACTTTTTTACTCTGCGCGTTGTTGGCGGTCGATCCATGCATCGTCCATGACATCGACCGTCATGTACAAAAACTCAGCCTTTTGATCTGCAGTCTATCCACCCATCGATCGTTGCATCGTCCGTGAGGCTCTGTTGTGAAAAATGCTTCCCATGATCGTTTCTCCGATCGACCGTCGCTTCTTCAGTTTTCATCATCATGCTCCACGGTCGACCGTCGCATCGTTCATCGGATCGTCTGTGAGCCTACAAGATTTAAAAACACAAAGTCCAAACCTCACGGTCGACCGGTCCATCGACCGTCGCATCGACCGTGAGGCTCTGTCAAGAAAATGGCTTCTCAGGGTCGACGCTCCGATCGATCGCGAGCCAACATTTCATTTTGTCAAGTATGGTGCATCGACTGTGCAATCCCGCGGTCGATCCATGCATCGACCGTCAGTACAATAAATCATTAAATATTGAATTTAACACTTCCAATTAAGGGATAATAAATATTAAACATATATTTTATCATTTAATGTATATTGGCATCATCAAAACAAGGTTAGGATCAACACAAGGAACAAGATCGGTAGACCCGGTCTACCCCGGCTGTCCTGCCGATCGGTGAGTCTACTGACTGTGCCACCCTTAGCCAACTCGTCCCTAATCCTAGCGATGCCACACACGTGCTAGCAATATAGGAATGAAACACCCCGGAATCTATCAGCACATCTACTAAAGAACTAGAAAGCTAAAAGATATCTCGTAGTACAGATGGCTTTGCTGCTGCCTGCTGGTACTGAGGTGGCGGCTGGTACAGCTGAACGGTGTCCGGCTGCTCATGCGTTGGGAGGGCAAACACACGCCCTCGCTGGCCCGCCTCCACCTCTGGAGCGACTCGGTCCAGTCCATGATCTGTGCCCACCACTGCTCCCCTTCCAAGCACTAGACCCTCCACCTCTATTGCCCTGCGGCATAGCGTGCCACGCTCCTCGTAGGTGACAGTCTCTACCGAAGTGCCCTAGCTGCCCGCACTGGAAGCACGTGACTGACGCAGCATCAGGCTACTGACCCTGGCCTCCCCCTGACGGATCCTGTGAGGACCCGTCCCTCTACTCCTGTGGCTCGTCGTGGACCGCAAGGGCAATTTGGTAAATTGCGCCTTGTCGGCTTGTTTCACACTCGCGTGTGCACACACTGACCATGTTTGTGGTAATGTTTGGCTAGAATGGTTAGTGGGACCCGAGATCGAAAGATCCGGGCTTGGGCTTAAGTCTTAACCCAAGTCTAGCTTCCTGAGAGAGACAGATCGATCCTTCCTTGCTAGAAGGATCGATCGGTCTTTGATAGGAATGTGGATCCTCGAGTCGGATCGATCGGTCTTTGATAGGAACTTGGATCGTCGAGTCGGATCGATCGGTCTCTTGGGACGGATCCATCGTGTCACGCCCCGACCCAGAAAACCCATCCAGGCCGGGACGTGAGGGTCCTAAACTCTAAATCAAACGGCGAAAGCCTCCTCTTTAAACATCAATTTTAAAACCAGGTGCATGATTACAATATTCACAATTAATTTAAACTATCCTATCATCAAATCATAATACAATTTAACTTTGAAAATATATAATAATGATTCAAGTCATCTAGTACAGCAACCTCTGATCAATTTACATCAAATTGAAATACAAATATATATCTCCTTCAAATTACAATTTATACATTTAAAACTGTACATCAATTGAACATAATAAACTGATGATATCCTCGATCTCACGCACCACCAAGGGGAGTACCGCCTCCAACACCGCAACCACCTGAAAAAGAAGGGACTGCATCGACCTGCATCGCCGATGCAGCCCAGGTAGGAGTGAGCAACAAAGCTTGCTTAGTAGGGTTCTACTCTACGGCACTCACAAAGGAAAGGGAACACAACAGTGTCGTTCCTCCGCCTAAGTCTAAAGGATGCCACGGGGTCCCATAACCCCTATCGATTCCCCAAGGGATCCTACTCTTCTCAACCGACCACGCTGGGAATACCATCCAAACACGCTGGTAGGAAACCAATAACCAGAACCAGTAGGAACACCCTTTACCCAGCAGGAAACCACTGCCTGGGGACATACGTCAGGGACATCGACAACCATCCTTAGCACTTGGCCTTGGAGAAGCGACACGACCTCTAAACCTCAAACAATATAATATTCCAGTCCGACTACCTAATAATCCTCGAATGATATCAAACAATAACCATTGATGACAATCACGTCCTAATCCTCGACTACCCCAAACCCCAGCCCTAGGGCTAGATCCGGGCTACCCGAGAACCCCGGATCAACAATTGAAACCATCGTCTACCACCTAGCCTGATGCTTCTAATGCAAACAGATGCATGAAATGCTCAAGCACAGAGATACAGGAATCGCAGCATGCAACAATATGCCAAGACACCATACACGGGCTAGGCGAAGCGTAAAGCTTGCCGGAGGGTAAACATGCATAAAGCAGATAAAGGTTTAAACTACAATTATACAATATTATAACGGCGCCCACGGACCGTTAACAAGCAGTTTCTACAACGGGGGCACAACCCCGGCCACACAGATAATAATCAAACACATTTGCAATTAACATCAACTAGGGCACACATCGGCCCATTTAATTAGCTAAACATCCCAAGGGGCACAACCCCCTTGGTTCAACCACAAGCTAAATATACATGTAAATAAGCATGACATGTGACTAATTGCTAATTAAACAAGGATGATTTATATCTAATTAGACATGCCGAAAATCAAACAATTAATCATCTAAGAACAACCAATTAGAACATGCTAGCCATCGAGATCTCTAGGAATACCAATCACATAAATCCCGAAGAATCAAACATGATAAAACATCAAAAATCCACTAAAAACACTATTCAAGGCTGGCGGTCGATCAACGGATCGATCGTGCAAAATCTAAGGTTGACGGTCGATCAACGGATCGACCGTGAGATGTTATTTCGCTATTTTCGGGGCTCACGGTCGACCTTGGAGACCTCACGGTCGACCGTGGAGACCGTGACAGTTGATCCACGGATCATCCGTGGCACTATTCATCAGCAAATCTACTCCGACACAGTTTCGTATAAAAATCACCAAAACGCGTAAAAAAATCGGAAAAATATAAAATCAATTGGGTTGGAAAGTAGACTCGCAGATCTACAACTCTTATTTCTCATAAAAATCCAAGAGCATGCATGTACAAGCCGGAAAACTCGCCGCAAGCCAGCTGTTCTTCAAGAACAGCAGAAAACCGAAAATCCGAGATTTATCATGCTTAAATCCTATTGAAATCTTAACCAAAGTTCATGAAACTTAAATCAGTAATTATACTAGGCCACATGCATCTAATAACACAAATTCATCAAGATCTAACGGCTAGATTTATCTAAACCCATTAATTAACTCATGTAGGTAGAACACCTACCGGACTGCGCATTCCTCAGTTGATTCCCCGCGACTTGATCACCAACAAGGTTCCAAACCACATCAGCAGTCTTCCTCTCGTTGCCACGAATCCAACAAGCTTTCAAGCTCCCAAAAAGGTGGTCGGAGGAGGGAGAACGACGAAGAAGAACGAGGAGGCTGATGGAGGAAAAACAGAGCAAGCTCTGCTTGCGGGAAGAAGCAGGGAAAGAGAAGAAGAGAAGAAAGAGGAGAAGGAGAAGAGAAAGGAGCAGGTCGTGGAAGGTGGGGAAAAAAAAGGAAGAAGGAGAAGACCTCTCCTCTCCTGCTCTCCTGACAAGGGAGGACGAAGAAGCTCACCTGCCCTGCGCAGATTCAACTGCCCTGCACAGTACCTGGATTGATCCAAGTAGGCTGTCGAGCGATCGATAGTTATCGAGCGATCGATAGCGGTCGAGCGATCGATAGCGGTCGAGCGATCGATAGCTATCGAGCGATCAATAGCGGTCGAGCTATCGATCGAGCGATCGATAGCTATCGAGCGATCGATAGCCGTCGAGCGATCGATAGCGGTGACCGCTCACGGGCCGCCAGCTGCCCAAAAGTAGGCTTCTGCGTGCCCGAGCCGGGATCTTCCGATCCGGGCCCACCTAGCCATTCTAAGCAAACACTAACACAAACAAGGTCAGTGTGTGCAACGCGGGTGTGAAACTGACCACCAGGGAGCATATTTACCAAAATGCCCCTGGGGTCAAAAACAGCGATGCGATCAACCGATCGCATCCCAAGGCCAACCGAGCCAAACCACAAATCCAGACCCTCGACCTAACGCGGTCGGACCGGGTTGGAGGTACGGGTCCTCACAGATCGGACTCGGAGGAGGATCCATCGGTCTCTTGGTTGGATCGATCGTTCCCTTGGCTGGATCGATCGGTCTCCTTGGCTGGATCGATCGCTCTCTTGGTTGGATCGATCGGTCTCCTTGGACGGATCGATCCTGCTAAGTCGGTTCGTTTGCCTATAAAACAAACAGAACCTTCTTCCTCAGATCTCTTTGGAAATCCGAGTTCTTGGCTGAGATTTTCTCTGGATTTCGAAGAGTTCGTGGACGATCCAAGGCATAGCAGCTGGGATTGAAGCTGCTCTTGCTCCGGTAGGGATTCCTACCTACCTTCTTCGGGTTTTTTTGGAGGTTTTTCCGGCTGTCGATGTTCTTATGCTTAGAACTCCTTGTATACATGTTAGATTGTAGTATTTCCGCCGGTTTTGGATTCGTGATCATTCGTACTACTAGATCCCAGGTTTTGGTGGGATTTGGTGGAGTTTTTCGGCGGTATTTCTCGCCGTCTGTGAGATGGATCGATCCCTTCTTGTTGGGCATGCTGAACCCGAACAGGATTGATCGGCCCCTGGTGTGGGCGATCGATCCCGGTGCCTTGGGTAGCATGGGATCCCCTCGTCGCGAGTGGGATCGATCCGTCCCGAACCGGATCGATCGGCCCGGGTGTGGGCGATCGATCCCGGTGCCTTGGTTAGTATGGGACGTTCCCTACCGCGAGTCGGATCGATCATTGGATCGATCGGACTCGACGCGGTATGGAGAATTCACTCTATGTCCATAGCGGGATCGATCCCTCCAGCAGAGAGAGGAATTCGTCTGGTTTTGCCCGCGGGGCTTTGTATGACGGTTTTCTTTACTGTCTTAATACCTTGTACATATGTTTAAGCATGTTAGCCCTATAATAGGGCAGTGGTGAACCGGGGGAGTGATGACTCCCGGGATGTTTAGAATAAGCGGGTGGGTAGCCCTACAGCTTTCCTTAGGCTTGCATGCCGGCGTGCGCCGAGGGCTTTATCTGTATTATTTGTAAGCTGTTGTTTGCGGGGCTGCTTCCCGGTGCAGGTGTTGTGGTGGACTGCTGGCAGTTGGTGGTGGTACCACTGCAGCAGCTCCTTAGACCTTATTTACCTGCTCACCACCACGGGCCGGCAGGATGCCATGCCCAGACCTTGTTTGATATATCATCACATACTGTTGCATGTTTATCTGTATTATCCTACGCATGTCCATAACATGCATTGTGTTGCGCATTAGTTGCATCTGTGTAGGACGCTGGCGGTGGGTTGACCGCCGATCCGGGGCTTTCGGGTAGTCCGGATCTAGCTCTAGGACCGTCGCGGGTAGCTTGGTCCAGGACTCGATTTGTAGTATTCAGTCATTTTTGATGATAGGGTTAGTTTGACCTGAATACTGATTGTTTGATGTTTAGAGGTCGTGTCGGCCTTGAGCCAGATGTTGTGGGTGCAACCGGTGTCGGTTCTTGTCCTTGGGGGCCTTCGGAGGGGTCCAGGCCCATGCAGTGTCTATTCCTGCCCGCAGTGGCTACCAGTGTGGGCCCAGTTCGTTAGGGTGACCACAGCTGGAACCCTGCGACACTAGGTGTACCCAGGATGGGCCCAGTCCTTTGGGGTGACCATGGTTGGGTATGCCTAGGGACACCAGCAAAGGGTTATGGGACCCTTGCTGCACACCCAAGTCTTGCTTGAGGGCGGCACTGTTGTGTTCCCTCCCTTGTGAGTGTCATAGTGTAGTGTCCATGCTGAGCTTAGTACTCACTCCTACCCGGGCTGCGTTTTGCAGGTGCTGGCGCTAGCTCTTCTTCGGTCGCCCCTACCGGGCCGGTGTTTGGTGACGTGGCGGCGTCTGGCGGTGCTTGAGAGGTGGTGATCTTACAGTTCTTTACCTTTTTGTTATAGATAGTCTCTTACGGGAGTGATAAATGTATAATTTCCCTGTTTGAGGATTGTATATAAATATCCAGTTTCGGTCTTTGAAGTTTGTAATATTTGTATAATACAGGGTGGTTGTGATTGCTAGGGTAACCACTACGAATAGAGGGAAACCTCGCCAAAATTTCCGCAGTAGGTTAGGTTCCGCTTCGCGTCGCCCGGCCCGGTTGGGCCTACGCGGGTCGGGGCGCGACATGCCCAGACGGCCCAGCCATCAGGAGAAACTGACCCACTGGACTCGACAACTGCGGCTGAAACTGCTGTGGGGGTCGCGACTGCTACTGGAAGAGTCACGGGCGCCGCCGCTGCCCTCTGTCGAATCCCCCTCTGACCTGGGGCCTCTGCGGTGTGATGGTAGAGAATGTCGGTGGAACTGCTCGGCACCTCTCTTCCAGCAACTGCGCCTCTACTACTAAGACGCAGTTCAGAACTGCTGGATACGTCTGGAAGCGGTGGGAACACGTTTGTCACATGATCTTTGGTCGAAGTCCGTACTCGAACTGCCGTGCCCTGGCTGTTGGATTTGCTGCCATTGCCCCCGTAAAACGGACCAGATGTGTGAACCGGGTGGGAGGTCGACTGTGGTGGGGTACTTGGTTAGGGGGGTTGCCGAAGTAGGTGAAGGCGGTGTTTTGGGTGGTGGGGGAGGGCGGAGGACGATGGGGAAGGCTAAGGGGGTGAGGTTGGTGGTGGTTTGGAGGATTAGGGGAGGCCGGAGCGGCCTCAACGTCGTGCGGTAGTGGTCAGCTCATTCCTGAGCTGATCCAGCTGCAGACGAGCCGAGACGATGAAGTCTAGGCTTGCATGTGAGCCGAGCTGAGCCGATTCGGTTACAGGAAGAGAGAGAAAAACAAGGGAAAAACAAAAAAAATAGGGAAAATTGGGGAAAAAAATTAGGAAAAAGTGAGAAAAACATGGAAAAAAATCTAAGTGAATTCGTTAATCTAAGATCCTGATTCGGGTTCATGGCTCCAAGGTGTGCCAATGACGAGCCAATACGAGGAAGAGAGAAAATTAAGGGAAAAAAAAGAAAAAAGTGGAAAAAAAAGGAAAAATGTGGGAAAGTGAGAATTCGTTAACGCTTAGATAAAACATAAAAGTGATAAGAGAAAAGATAAAAATGGACGAAAGATAAAATTAGATTGATGGCAAAATGGTCAAGACCAGTGCAGGAGGGTTCATGGGGACCTAAGAAATTGATCCACAGTGTTTGATCAGCAAGAACGACATCAAAGGTGGTGGATTTGAGGTGTAAAAAAAGGAAAAATAAAAATGGAGAAAATATAAAATTGGATGGATGGCCAAATGAACTCGCAAAAGGTCAAGACTGACATAGGAGTGTTTGTATGGACTTGGAGAATTGATCTCGAGTATTTAATCGGCTAGAACGGCGGTGGAGGCGGCAGATTTGAGATGTAAAATGATGAAAAATTAAAATGAAGGAAAGATAAAGATGGAGGAAAGATAAAAAATTGGAGAAAATATAAAATTGATGGAAAGATAAAATTGGCTGAAAGATAAAACTGTATAAACGACCAAATGAGCTCGTCGGAGATCAAGACCGACATATATATATATTTTTTGAAGTTTACAAAATTTTGGTGTCAATTTTTCAAGTTTTATGTACAATTTGGCGCGTAAATTGTATTTCAATCAAAAATTTTCATGTGCGTGACAATTGTAATTTACAAAATTTTGACGTATCCTGTTGTTCAATTTTTGACATTGGTCTTTCACATAGATCCAATTTTTACCTAATCCAATTTGCGTTAATGGCCTGATCGGGCGGAATTAGATCAAGCCAGGTCAGATCTTGATCAAATTGGGTCTGGTCTGATCCAAATGACTCAATCAGGGTTGGGTGGAGCCAGGTCTGTCGCACCAGTCTCACATGACTCAACCAGTTCTGATTGAGTCATTTGGGATTAGATTTGGCTTGATTTAGCTCAGATTGGTGGCTGAAGACCGATCGGACGGCTAGGAATCACCGGAGCTCAATCACGGGTGAGGAGGGACGTCTGGTCATCAACGCCGGTGGGGATGAACTCACGGTGGCCTGCGGAGTCGATCTCCTAGGTCGGATCGAGAAGATGAATGGCAGATGTGGCTGGATCTAGTGGGTCGACGACAGTGCTTGGGAGAAGAGGAGTCGACGTCGGGGATCACCAGAGGAGGGTAGATCGTCAGATCCAGGCGGGAAATGGTCGGAGAAGGGTCATGAAGGCAGGGCCGGCCCTGAGGCAAGGCCTAGAAGGCCTGTGCCTTGGGCCCCCAATTCTGGGGGGCTCAAAATTTTTTTTCTTAATATATATATAATAACTTAGGAAAAAAATTTCCGGGCCCCCAGAAATTTTCATCTCCTACGCCATACTCATTCCATTTACTCATCTTGTTCCTTGATTGCGTTTAAAATTGAGTTATTAGCATCTTGATTTCTTTGCACCGTGTTGTTTTTAGTTTCAACTCGAATTTATTTTGGAATTTCTTCCTCTGGCGTGCGATGAAGTACTCCATATGTTAGTGACATCTTTTTTTGTTCAATTTCTTTTTGTTTTTATCATCAACATACATTGAGTTTTGTTTCCAAAAAGATGCGATGTTGAGAGCAAGGGTTTATTTAGCACCCCTTGCAGGTTATACGCTTCTGTTTCACTTTTTGGTTCTTATATAAACAGGGAGAATTGGAGTGTTAAAAAAAACTGGTTTCAGAAGCAGTCTTATCTGATATATAGTAAGTCCTCGGCTCTGCCAAGAGAAGTTTCTCAAAACTGAAGTTGATCAAATATTATCTTCGATCAACCATGTCACAGGAAAGGTTGAACAATTTAGCTATTTTATCGATTGAAAATGAATTGATTGACAAACTTGACTACACAAGTTTGGTTGAAACTTTTGTTGCCAATAATGCAAGGAGGGTGATTTTCCAATAGCAACAGATTTGGTTTTTATAAGTTTTCTATTTTCATTTGAATTTAGTATACTATTTTGTTAAACTGTATTGAGATTGCTAGATTATATTTGGTGTAACAAAGTGGTTTTTCTATTTGATGAATTACAATGCTATACTTTTTTCAATAATATATGTTTATCTTAAAGTTTATTTTCAAAGCGAAAAAAGTTTATGTATTTTAGAAGGTCGCAGGGCCCTGTTTTTATCTTCCGCCTTGAGCCCAGGAAAACTCATGGCCGGCCCTGCATGAAGGTGAGGGGGTTCCGGATTTAGGGTTAGATGGAGTTGGGCGGCTGTGTAGTAGAAGTTTAGGGAGGTGACGCACGCCGGCCCCGACATGGTGGAGTTTGGAGTTGATCTCCGACGAGGACGGAGGCTGTGGAGGTCGGGGGTGCCGTAGCGGCGTCGTGGGGAGCTCGGAAAGAGGAGGGAACGTCGGGGTGGCCAAGGAAGAGAAGGATAGAGGGGTTTCGAACTTGGCCGGAGTTAATGGAGGTGGAGTTCGCCGGAATTAGGGGTTGGGTTTGGAGCCGCAGCGGATGAAGGTGTGTAGGTGGCTGAGGTAGTGATGAGGTCGTCGGTAATGGAGATGACCGGAGTTGGGTGGTGATTGTGGTTGACGTTGGCTGCCAGCTTGGTCGCCGGAAGGGTGGTAGACGCCGGAGGGATAGTTCGTCGGGGTGAGGTAGACGTCGGTTGGGCGTTGGTTACCGGCATCGACGCTGGAGGGATAGCTCACAGGAGTAGAGGATCGCTGGCGAGCGTAACGGATGAGCAGACGGACGCGACCGAGGACTAAACTCTAGAGGGCAATATTGTTTTTTTTTGGAATAATTGGCATTCACAAGGAAATATTTGTCCAAAACACCAAATATCTTTTCCTTAAGGCATTTAGTTCAAAAATATTTTATTAATACTAAAATGCCCTTTCAGGGACTGTTCATATTCTTAGTGACTGTTTGTATTCCCAGTGGAAAGTACTACCTAATGGAAAGTAAGTTACTTTTCAAATTAAACCAATGGAAAGTAAGTTACTTTCCAGATTAAACCAATGAAAATAAACCACTGAAAAGTAACTTGTACAAGTTACTTTCCACTATTTTTACAATTGTACAAGTTACTTTCCACTATGTACAGGCTACTTTCAATATGTACAAGTTACTTTCCATTTTTTTTGTAAATGTACAAGTTATTAACTTGTACAAGTTACTTTGCACTTTTTTGCAATTGTAGTTTTGTGGAAAGTAACTTGAGTCAAAAATTAGTCTAACAAATTAAGTAATATTTGTGAAAAATTTGATTGTCATTTACAAAAATTAAGACAAACAATTTACTTGTCAAAAAAAAAAAATCACATGACTTTTCAAAAATTAAAAAAAAAAGAAAAAAAGCAATAGAAGTGGGGCGGTGCGGTCGGATCCGGGGCGGCGGACGCCGGATCTGGGGCGGGGACTGTGAGGGCCCGTCCCTCTGACCTGGCTCGACCGCGTGGGTCGAGGGTCATTTTCTTGTTGATTTGTTTCCGCGTCGGGCACGATTGGGCGATCGTGTGGCGATTTCGGCCCAAGGGGTATTTTGGTAAATATGCTCTCTGGTGGTCAGTTTCACACCCGCGTTTCATACACGGCCTTGGATTGATGTATGTGTTTGATTAGAACCTTAAGGGCGCATATGATCGGAAGATCGGAGCTCGATCGGGAAAGATCGAATCGAACGGCTGAGATTGATCCTAATCTCTATATAAGGCCTGTCCCTTTCTCTCTCTTTCTCTCTTCTCTGCTGTCGTTTTCTCTCTTTCTCCCCCCTACGGCGGTGCTAGGGCTTCGGAGCGCGGCTTTCGAGGAGCGGATTCCTGCGATCGGAGTTGAGGGATCGGAGGAGGAGCTGCCCTCCTTGCCCAATAGGTGTTCCCACCTCGATCTTATGATCGGGTTCTTCTAGGATAGGTTTTATGTGCTTTCGCTGTAGGAATACATGTTAGAATGTTGTGTAGCTTATAGCATTTGTTGTATGACTTGCTTCTTGTATTCCTACCAGTCGATTTCCGTATTTTATCGGATGATTTCCGTATTATCATCGTTTTGTCGGTTTTCGGCCGATGAGACCTAGGTTTGAGATTTAACCATCAAAAGCATGTTTTAATCATACCATTAGCTTCCCCATCATCTTTTACACCCGCTTGCAAAGTTTCATCAACTTCCAACTTGATTTGATCATTCAAATCCAAGAAATTGGATTTCCGGCACTGTTCTTATGAACTGTGCAGTAGGCTCGACGGTTGACCGTCCAGTATTGATACTCTTCTTTTGAGCCTGACGGTCGACCGTCAGATCGACCGTCGCATCGTCCGTCAGGCTCTGTCGGGTTTTTGGTCTCCCACGGTCGATGCACCGATCGACCGCGGGCTCCCTCCCTTTTTCATTCCGCCTCACGGTCGATCGTCGAATTGACCGTCGCATCGTCCGTGAGGCCCTGTCCCGTTTTGGGCTTCCCACGGTCGATGTACCGATCGACCGTCACCCATGTGTTTTTCCTCGTTTTGGTCTCACGGTCGACCGTCGGATCAACCGTGACATCGACCGTGGCCTCATGGCCGACCGTCGGATCGACCGTCGCATCGACCGTGAGTCCTTAAACACTGTTTCTTGGCCTTTCTTAAATGGACTTCGTTTGTGATAAGTATTTAAGTATGTTGGGATGCATGCACGTTGTTTTCATGGGGTTTTCAAGGGTTTTCTATTGAAATGGAGGATTGAATCGCGTGCTTACCCTTTTGGGCGAATTGTGGTTTTATTTGTATTTAATGCTTGGTTTGATAAGTAGTTAAATGCTTATTTGGTTGCCTAGCCATTAGCTAGCTATGAGTGCTAGCTAATGAGAAATTGTGGAACCTTAGCCTCTTGCCGACGAGTACCAAGGGCTATTGTATATCTGTTGAACCTATAACTGATGTTGTGGCATTTAGAGACATCTAGGGTAGATGTTTGTATAGGTTCATGCATTGTATGCATTAGAGATATATGACGTTAGGCGGGCGATGGGTTGATCGCCGATCCGAGGCTCTCGGGTAGCTCGGATCTAGCCTTAGGACCGTGGTTGGGTAACAGGGATTAGGGCGTGTTTAAATTGAATCTCTTGTTATCTAGGATATATTATAGTTGACTCTGATCAGTGTTTTGAGGTTTAGAGGTCGTCTTGTCTTCCCAAGGCTAAGTACTAAGGATGGTTGTCGATGTGTTCCCGACGTGGTCCCCAAGGCATGGCATTCCTGCTTGGGTAAAGGTGATCCTGCATGTTACTGTTCCTTGGCCTCCTGGTAACATGTTCAGGAGAGAGGTTTCACGACAGGAGCCCTTGGGATATCGACAGGGTTATGAGGCCCGTGGCATCCGTTACACTTGAGCGGGGAGACAACACTGTTGTTGTTTTCATCCTTTCTGTGTGCCGTAGAGTAGAACCCTACTGAGCTTATCGCTCACTCCTACCCGGGCTGCGTTTGCAGGTGCAGGCGCCAGTTCTTCTTCAGTAGAGCCGGCGGGATCTGCGTTTGGCGGCGCGAGTACTTCCAGAGGCTCTTTAAGTTGCTGGAGGACGACTGTTGTACCTTTTGAAGGTCCAAGAGGGGGGGGGGGTGAATTGGACTCTTTTCGAAAAACTAGATTGATGGAAAATTCAGATAGAAAAAGATTTAACAGCTTGAATGCTTGTAAACAAAATGAAACTTAACTACAATAGCATGCAAGCATTAACTGAAGGAAGGGTTAGAGAGATGACACCGATTTATAGTGGTTCGACCCAACTCTTGGTCTACGTCCACTTCTCTCAAAGCTCTCCTTGAGGTTCCACTACTTGCAAATCCCTTACAAGCTTTTCCTCCAAGCTTCCTGGTGCTTGGTGACCTTACAATCACAACCACTTGTTGTTGAACAACTCTCAAAGAACTTCTTCACACTTGAAGAAGGTTTACAAAGGTTTTAGCTCAAAGAGAATAAGTAGAAATCTTTCCTAGAACTTGCTCAAATGATCTCAATAATAATGATAAAAGTTGTAGCAAGTATACATGAAGGAACTACTTATACATGGGCTTCAACCAGCTCAACAAGGTGGTCCAACGGCTCCCTGCAACTCTCCAACGGCTAGTTTTTTACTCTGCGCGCTACTGGCAGTCAATCCGTCCATCGTCCGTCACGTATAAAAAACTCAGCCTCTTTGGTCGACGGTCGATCCACGCATCGTCCGTCGCTTGCACGGTCGACCGTGACATCGACCGTCCCATCGTCATTGAGCCTCTGTTGAGAAGGTCACTTCCCAAGGTCGATGCTCGGATCGACCGTCGCATCGTCCGTCAGCCTCTGTGAAGAAAAATGCTTCACAGGGTCGATGCACCGATCGACTGTCGCTTCTTCACATTCTTCATTAATGCGCCACGGTCGACCTCCGCATCGACCGTCGCATCGTCCGTCGGGCTCTGTGAAGAAAAACACTTGCCACGGTCGATGCACCGATCGACCGTGAGCCAATACGCATATAGCCAAGCATGAAACCTTCACCACGGTCGATCCATGGATCGACCGCCACATTCCCACGGTCGATCCTTGCATCGACCGTTAGTACAAAAATGACTTAAATATTGAATTTTAGATTTCCAAGTAAAGGGATAATAAATGTTAAACATATATTTTATCATTTAATGTTTATTGGCATCATTAAAACAAGGTTAGGATCAACAATCTCCCCCTTTTTGATGATGACAATCCTTTTAAATGTGATGATAAAATATTTTGACTCCCCCTTAACCAAGGCATCCTTTTCTTCCAAAACAAATATGTTCTAAAGTTAATTTTCAAAATGCACATAAGTCATATATCTTTAAACTGATATTAAAAGTTCCATTCAAGATATGTTGACATAATGGTTTGGATTTTAGCATGTTCACTTCTTTTCAATAACAACATTTAAGCTTTCATGAAGTGATTTCATATTGAATTATAACATTGTATTAATACATCATAGCAATATCCAAATACATTTGCATTTCAAAAGATTCCAACATTTCCATACAATATTTCCATTCAAAATCATTTGGAAAACTTTGGACTTACAAAAACTTCCATTTCAAAACCAGGTTTTCCAAAATACAAGATAAGAAATGTAGAAATGTAGAAATGTAGAAATGTAGAAATGTAGAAATGTAGAAATGTAGAAATGTAGGGCTTTCACATTCATCACACTTTTTCTCCCCCTTTGGCATTATCAAAAAGAAGTAAGGAGGATGGGAAATTAGGATCAATCATTCTCGAGGTGGACTTATTGAAGGGGTGTCAGGTGGGAATTCATTCTTGATATAGGCGAAAATCTCGTCAAGTTGCTGAGACATCTTGGCTTGATCTCCGGTGATCGTTGCTTGGGAAGTCTTGATGTCTCCCAGACTTAGTTCCATTCTTCCCATTCTAGCATCGAGATCATCAAGCCTTTGTGCCGTGGTGCGACGAACTTGGCCTAAAGCTCTTCAATAAGTCCACCTCGAGAATGATTGATTGATCCTAATTTCCCATCCTCCTTACTTGAGCAGAAAATTTAGGGGGAGAGCCTTTACCTGAGGCCTAAAGCTCCATGCTTTTCTCCCCTAAATTTTCTGCTCCATGCTCTTCTTGAGGCTCATCGTCTTCATCGGCACTAAGATGAGGCCAACTGAGGCCTAAAGCTCGTTTGGCGGCCTTCATCCTCTTGTAGGTTGACTTGTTGAAGGGTTGAGAAAGGGGTTTGCATTCATCATCGGCTAGGTTTAGGGTGAGGGCTTTGAAAATGTTTGTTAGAAGCCCCCCAAATGGAAGTGATTGCCTAGCATTTAGATTAAGCATCTCTTTGATAATGAGATAACCTAGGTTAAGAGGTTTCTTCCTAACCATGCAAGAAAGAACATAGGCATGGATAGGTTTCAAATTATCATGATGGCCAAGTTTAGGAAATAGGTTTGTTCCTAGGAAGTAGGCAAGCTCCCTATATTGTTGGTTTAGGCTATTTAGATCTATAGGGTTTTTCTCAACTAGTAGAGGCTTAAGGATTGCCTTTCTCCCTAGTTTATCCTTATCCACTCTATTGAGATCCTCATGAGAAGTAAAGTAAATGCACTCTCCTGAATTAGGTGCATTTAGTAACTCATTCAACCATTCTATGGTAATTTTGAATTCATTACCATAGACATAGCTAGTAATAGTTACATAACCTTCATCATCTATATCCTCAGTCATATTGCAGTAAAAATACCTAAGCATTTCGGGATAGATGTATTGAGGCATCTCTAAGAATTTGTTCCATCCCATATCAGTGAAGAATTGTTCAACTACATGTTTTTTGTTTAAGGGCAATTGTAAAGCTCTACCAGAGACTACGAATTTGTCCTTAAAATCAGGCCAGGTTTTATACCTCTCCATATCTAGGAAGAAGTACTCGTCGTAGGAAGGGGTAGGTTGAGGATTGGATGAAAAACCTCCTTGAGCTCCTTTGGCTTTCTTTGATCTGGATGGCTTCTTTGAGGCTGCCTTTTTCCGTTTCCCAGGTGGACTTGGTTCCTCAGGTGAAGGAGGACCAGCATTCTTGGTGCAAGCCATTGTGCACCAGCTTGTTAGGGTTTTGAGTGGGAAGGAGGAGATCGGTTTGAGAGAGAGAGGAGGAGGAGTAGTGGCTGCGGGCGTTTTGAGGAGCTAGGGCACGGTCGAACCAGTGAGGAATGAAGGGTTTGATCGGGAGTTATAAGGGGAGATTGGAGTGGAAAAGACGAAAAAGCCCCTACTTAAGTTGTCACACGGTCCGTGGCGGTCGACCGTCGCGAGCGTTTTGTGTAGAAAGGAATAGCCCACGGTCGATCCGAATACTTTGCGGTCGACCGTCGCACACATTTTGTGTAAAAACCATCGCACGGTCGATCCAACGAAGTTGGAGGTCGACCGTGGCACACAAGGGGTTTAAAAATGACATCCCACGATCGATCCGAGGAGGTTGGCGGTCGACCGTCCAGTGCGAAAGTACGCACGGTCGACCGTTAAGAAGGCTGGATCGACCGTCAGTCCCAGAAAGTGAGTTTTGAAATTCAATTTAAAATTATTTTTAAATCAAAACATCACAAATTTTTTCAAGCACGTGTAACTAAATATTATGAGACAAAAATCACTCATTAATCATGATATTAACTTAATTTACCAAAATTTAGCATTCAAGTTGAATATGGTATGAAAAGCAGTTAAAGAGGTGACCATACCTTTTCCTTTTAGCTCCTTTATTTTGGATATCCATTGGACATCCCAAGCTCCCTTAGTAGATAGAGAATTCTGTCTTCACTCAAGGGTTTGGTTAGAATATCTGCAATTTGATGTTCGGTGCTAACAAACTCAAGTGCAATATCTCCTTTTTGTGCATGATCACGAAGGAAATGATGTCTAATTTCTATGTGCTTTGTTCTAGAATGCAGGATGGGATTTTTAGATAAGTTTATGGCACTAGTGTTGTCACATCTAATGGGCATTTTGCCTACATGTATGTTGTAATCTTCCAATTGCATTTTCATCCAAAGTAATTGTGCACAACAACTACCCGCCACAATGTATTCCGCTTCGGCGGTGGATAAGGCAACTAAATTTTGCTTCTTGGAAAACCAAGAAACAAGTGCATGACCAAGAAAGTGACATGTACCACTTGTGCTTTTTCTATTAAGTCTACATCCGGCAAAGTCCGCATCGGAGTAGCCAATTTGATCAAAAGATGATCTTCTAGGATACCACAAACCATAATTTTGGGTTCCTATTAGATATCTAAAGATCCTCTTGACCGCAACCAAATGAGATTTCTTAGGACAAGATTGATATCTAGCACAAAGGCAAACACTAAACATGATGTCCGGTCTACTAGCGGTCAAATAGAGTAAAGAACCAATCATCCCTCGATAAAGTGTTTGTTCAACGGGTTTCCCATCTTCACCCTTGTCTAATTTTAGTGTTGTACACATGGGGGTTCTATAAATTTTGGATTCTACAAAATCATATTTCTTGAGTAGGTCTCTAGTGTATTTAGCTTGATTAATAAAGATCCCTCCTCGAGTTTGCATGATTTGTAAACCAAGAAAATAATTTAGTTCACCCATTAAACTCATCTCAAACTCACTTTGCATGCATGTGGAAAATTCTTGACAAAGTTTATCATTTGTAGAACCAAAAATGATATCATCAACATAAATTTGAATCAAGAGCAAATCTTTGCCTTTTGATTTGGTAAACAATGTAGTATCAATTTTTCCTCTACAAAAATCATTATCCATCAAGAATTTGCTAAGCCTTTCATACCAAGCTCTAGGAGCTTGTTTTAATCCATACAAAGCTTTAGTGAGTTTGAATACATGATCCCTCAATTTATAGTCTTCAAAACCGGGGGGTTGTTCAACATAGACTTCTTCTTTTAGTAAACCATTCAAAAAGGCACTCTTAACATCCATTTGATACAATTTGAAATCTTTGTAAGATGCAAAAGCTAGAAGTAGTCTTATTGCCTCAAGTCTAGCTACCGGTGCAAAAGTCTCATCAAAATCAATTCCTTCTTGTTGATTGAAACCTTTTGCAACTAGTCTAGCTTTATTCCTTGTAATTGTTCTTGATTCATCCATTTTGTTTCTAAAAACCCATTTAGTACCTATAACGGGATGATCATGAGGTCTAGGTACCAAATTCCAAACTTCATTTCTTTCAAATTGATTCAATTCTTCTTACATTGCTAGGATCCAATGATCATCCTCTAGTGCTTTCTCTATCGTTTTAGGCTCAATTTGAGATAGGAAGGCTAGATTTGCACAAGTATTTAATGAAGATCTAGTTTGGATTCCTCTTGATGGTTCACCAATTATTAATTCCTTTGGGTGCGAAGATGCATACTTCCAATCCTTTGGCAACTCATGATGTTGATCACTAGGTATAATCTCAAGGGATTCCTCAAATCTAATATTCAATTCTTCAACATCATTTTGGGTTTCATCCAATAAGTCTTTTGATTTGTCATTTGGGTTTTCCTCATCTTTACCATTATCAATTCTACCAGGAATTAAAATAATTTCATCAAATGTCACATGCATTGATTCTTTAACCACCAAAGTCCTTTTATTGAAGATTCTATAACTTTTACTTCTTCCCGAATATCCAAGAAAGACTCCTTCATCGGATCTAGCATCAAATTTTCCAAGATTATCCTTGCCATTGTTCAAGATAAAACATTTGCAACCAAAAGCTCTAAAGTACACAATATTTGGAATTCTTCCTTTCCAAAGCTCATAGGGGGTTTTCTTCAAAATGGGTCTCAAGGTTACTCTATTTATCACATGGCAAGAGGTATTAATTGCTTCGGCCCAAAAATACTTAGGAATATTATTTTCACATAATAAAGTTCTAGCCATGTCTTGTAGGGTTCTATTTTTCCTTTCAACAACACCATTTTGTTGAGGGGTTCTAGGTGAAGAGAAGTTATGGGAAATACCGTTATCATTACAAAACTTTTCTAGATGGGAATTCTTGAATTCTCCTCCATTATCACTTCTAATGCATGTAATGAGAATACCTTTCTCATTTTGGACTCTTCTACAAAAGTTGGTGAATTCCTCAAAGACTTCATCTTTGTGTGCAAGGAAAATCACCCATGTGAATCTAGTGTAGTCATCTACTAAAACAAATCCATATGCGCTACCACCTAAGCTAGTTGGTTTAGTAGGCCCAAAAAGGTCCATATGAATGAGTTCTAGTGCTCTTGTGGTAGAAACTACATCTTTAGACTTGAAAGAGGATTTTACTTGTTTTCCTCTTTGACATGCATCACAAATCTTGTCTTTCTCAAATTTGATCTTGGGAAGTCCAAGAACAAGGTCTTTTCGAGAAAGTTTGGATATTAAATCCATGTGAGCATGTCCAAGCCTTCTATGCCATAACCAAGAATTTTCATTTAAAGTACTAAGACATAGATCATCATGGCAAACAAGATCGTTAAGATAAAATGTGTATACATTACCATCACGATGTCCTACTAGCATGATTTTATCACTAAGAGCATTCTTAACATAGTATTTTGAATCTTCAAAAATAACTTTGTTACCTCTATCACATAATTGACTAATGCTAAGCAAGTTATGTTTCAAACCTTCAACTAAGAGAACATTTTCAATAATAATGGAAGAGGTTTTACCAATATTGCCAATGCCAATAATTTTTCCTTTTCCATTATCTCCAAAAGTCACCATTCATCCATCTTTAGATTGAAGGGTTGAGAACATGCTCCTTTCCCCCGTCATATGTCTTGAGCATCCACTATCAAGGTACCATCTTTTAGCCTTTGTGTTGGTCTTGATCTTGGATCTCATGCAATCCTACAAATAGGAGATCAAACCTTGATTTTTGGTACCCAAATCTTTTTGGGTCCATTTGCATTAGTACTATGCATAAGAGAAGAAGATGAATATCTAGGTGACCAGATTTTCTTAGCATTAGCATTCTTCATGAGATAGCAACTAGGTGCAATGTGACCTACTTTGCAACAATAATGACATGTAGGTGCTTGTGTTAGCTTAGGAGGATGAGAAGAAGCTTTAACAAAGTTAGTCTTCTTTTGGTTGTTCACCTTCCTAGGGTTGTAGCCAATTCCTTCCTTGTTTAAGGAGTTCATTTGGCTATCAAGGATCTCATCTAGCTTATCTCTACTCTTCACAAATTTAGCCATAGTGATTTTTAGGTCATTAACCTCTAGTGTTGCGCCCCGACCCGCGAAAGCCCAACCGGGCCGGGCGACGCGAACCGGAACCTAACCAACGCGGAAAAAGAACGACGAGGGTTCCCTCTAACCTATTGGTCTCCCTAGCAATTCACCAAAACACCCTCAATTAAAACAATATAATTAGCAAAACCTCGAACCTCAGATTAAAAACTCAAGTGTTAATATATACAAATCCTCGGAGAGGGGAAGATTCAAAGTACAACATCACTCCCGTAGGAGACTAACTAACAAAAGGGTAAAAGCAATAAATATAGCCACCTCTCAAAAGCCACCAGGCGCCGCCGCACCGCCGTCCAACTGCCCGGTAGGGGCCACAGAGGAAGAACTGACGCCTGCACCTGCAAAACGCAGCCCGGGTAGGAGTGAGCACTAAGCTCAGTAGGGATCTACACTACGACACATAGAAGGAAGAGGGAAAACGCAACAGTGTCGCCTTCAAGTGGAATATGGGTGTATACAGGGGTCCCATAACCCCACCGCGTGTCCCTGAGGCCCACGATCATGGTCTTCCAGCCGGGCTGGTCACATGTCAGGTCATACTCAGTAGCAGGAAACGACACTGCCAACTCTCAACAGGACACTGAACACTGTTTGGTGGGAAGAGACACCACTGAGTAGGCAAATCCTCTACTCAAGAGTTTTAAGAAGAACCGGATACCGGCTACACCTCAGATCCAACTCGAGGCCGACACGACCTCTACAATCATCAAGCAATAAGTGTACCAGTCATCAAAGCCTATCATCGAATCGACTGGACACCACAATTCAAACCGGGTCCTAACAGCCCAACCCCGGTCCTAGGGCTAAGTCCGAGCTTCCAGCCTCGGGACGGCGACTCAAGGATCACCCACGCCCTAACCAATGCAACTAATGCACACAACAACAATGCATGCTATGACATACACAGATAATAGGAAAGGCATGCAACAGTATGTCAAGCATCATATAAGTCTACCGAATCGCTGCAGCGGTACCACAAACCGCTGCCAGCCGATCCGCAGCGGGTCCCGGCATTACGACGGTACCGCGATCGTCAACCGCGGACTCCTGCAACGGGAAGCAACCCCGAAAACGATGATGAACGAAACACAATATAATATTATATTCCGAAATATAATATTATATTCAAAAACACCTAAAGCCTCTACTTAGGGGCTAATTGATCCGTCGATCCGATGTCCAAACGACGTCGGATTCAAGATCTAACTTAGCCACCAGTAGGTGCATAAACCAGGATCATCATATCCAAAAAACATAATCATCCAACGGTTGGATTAACGGGAAAACGCTAATCAAAATCGTTAATCAAACTAACTTACCCATTAATTGCTGCAACGCAGCCCTCCAGCAAACAATTCATAAGCAATCGTACATAAATCGGAAAAATATGAAACAAGATGGAATGGAAAGCTAACGAGTAGAGCTACAACTGTTATGTTTATGAAAAGCCAAGATTATGTACTCGTCGGCCGGAAAACTCGCCGCAAGCCGGCTGTTTCTCAAGAACAGCAGAAAACCAGAAATCCGAGACTAATCTTGCATAAAACCTACTCAAATCTCAACTGATTAACATTAAACTTAAATCAGTTATTCTACAAGGTATAAGGAGTCCAACAAAGCAAGGATCAACAAGATCCAACGGCTAGATCTCAAGAAAACCCGAAAAGAACACAGTAGGTATAACCCTACCTAGCTGCGCTTTCCTCGGTTGATTCCCCGCGATTTGATCACCAACAAGCCACGAAACCACTTCAGGGATCTTCCTCTCGTTGTCACAAATCCAACGAGTCTTAGAACACCGAAAAAGATGCCCGGAGGAGGGAGAACGGAGGAGAAGAAGCGGCTGCCGGAAAACAGGGGAAAGAAGCAGAGTTTCGGGAGAGAAAGAAGGAAGGAAGAAGAAGAGAAGAGAAGGAGGAAGGAGGGGAAGAAAAGAGGGGAAAGGGGGAAGGGAAAGCCGGGAAAGAGGGGGAAAAGCTGGGGGAAAGGGAGGGGAAGTCTTCCGTCCCTGACAGGGGAGAGCGACGGCCGACGACCGTCCTCGCGAAAGAGAAAACCCGCCGACTCGAGCATGATCGATCTCCAAGGCATGTGAGATCGATCTCCTTTGCAATCGAGATCGATCTCCTTGAAATCCAGATCGATCTTCTTTGCAAATTGCCAGATCGATCTCCCTAGCCATCCAGATCGATCTCCTTTACTCAGAAAGGCAAACTTGGGCTAAAACACAAGCCCAAGCTCAGATCTTCCGATCTCGGGTTCACCTAGCCATTCTAAACAAACACGAACACAGACAAGGCCAGTGTGTGCACACGCGGGTGTGAAATAAACCAACAAGGCGCAATTTACCAAATTGCCCTTGCGGTCTACAACAAGCCACAGGGATAGAGGGGCAGGTCCTCACATCCTATTACCCTTAAAGGAAATCTCGTCCCGAGATTCGATAAGAGTAGGGCTCGGAACAATAAAACAGCTACACTAGAGGACAGGACAAGAAGTACCTGGAGAAGAAAACAACTGCGGAAACTCCTGCCGCATGCGCGCCTCGCGCTCCCAAGTGACCTCCTCGGTGCCTTTGTGCCTCCACAGTACCTTGACCAAGGGAATCGTCTTGCCCCGCAAGACCTGATCCCTCCGGTCAAGTACCTGAACCGGCTGCTCAACAAAGCTCACATCTGCCTCAACCTCAATGTCATCCACCCTGATGACATGAGACGGGTTTGGGTGATACTTCCTCAGCATCGACACATGGAAAGTCCGATGCACACAGCAGACATGTGCTGAGGAAGATCCAGGCGGTAAGCTACCTCGCCGACCCTCTCTAAGATCTCAAACGGCCCGACAAACCTCGGCGCCAACTTGCCACCTCTGCCAAACCTGACAGAACCTCTGTACGTTGATGCTCGCAAGAACACTCGGTCGCCGACTGCAAACTCCAACGGTCGTCGCCTCTGATCTGCATAACTCTTCTGCCGGCTCTGAGCCGTCAGAAGCCTCTGCCTGATCTGCACTAACCTCTCTGACGACTGCCTGACGATGTCTGGACCGGTGAGTGAAGCCTCTCCAACCTCTGTCCAGCACACTGTCCGTACAACGCCTCGAAAGGTGCTACTCCAAGACTGGACTGGTAGCTGTTGTTGTAGGCGAACTCCACCAAGGGAACGTGCTCCTCCCAGCTGCCTCCTGCATCGAGGACACATGCTCTCAGCATGTCCTCTTAGATCTGGATCGTTCGCTCTGACTGCCCGTCTGTCTGCGGATGGAAGGCTGTACTGAAAGTCAGGAGTGTGCCAACTGCCTCCTGAAAGTCGCGCTAGAACTTGCTGGTGAACCTGGGGTCACGGTCTGACACGATAGAAACTGGAACTCCGTGTAGCCTGACCACCTCCCTGACGTACAAACTGCCCAACCTGTCGGTCGAGTCTGTCACCCGTATAGGCAGGAAGTGCGCCGATTTGGTCAATCGATCAACGATGACCCAAATCACGACATTCCCCCTAGGAGATCTCGGTAGCCCGGTCACGAAGTCCATCGGGATGTGCTCCCACTTCCACTCAGCTAGTGGAAGCGGCTGAAGTAACCCCGGAGTCCGCTGGTGCTCTGCCCTGACCTTCTGACAGGTAAGGCAGCGCGATACGAACTCCGTCACTGCTCTCTTCATCCCGCGCCACCAGAACTGTCGCTGAAGATCCTGGTACATCTTGGTGCCGCCGGGATGAACTGCAAAGCGAGAGTGGTGGAACTCTCGTAGGACGTCGTCTCGAAGAACTGGATCTGCTGGAACCGCTACTCTGCCTCGGAACCGTAGCCCTCCGTCTGGCGATACTGTCCAGTCTCCGTCTGCGCCCTCCGTGCCCGCTGCTGTGCGTAACTCCTCGAGCTCTGGGTCACTGTGCTGTGCCTCCAACACTCTGGCTAGGACTGCTGGCATACTCTGCACTGCATAGAGAAAACCGTTGGATCCCCGACGTCGCGCCCCGACCCGCGAAAGCCCAACCGGGCCGGGCGACGCGAACCGGAACCTAACCAACGCGGAAAAAGAACGACGAGGGTTCCCTCTAACCTATTGGCCTCCCTAGCAATTCATCAAAGCCCCCAATTAAAACAATATAAAAAGGCAAAACCTCGAATCTCAGATTAAAACTCAAGTATCAATTTATACAAACCTCGGAGAGGGGAAGTTCAAATACAATATTACTCCCGTAGGAGACTATCTAACATAAGGGTAAAAGCGGTAAATATTGCCACCTCTCAAAAGCCACCAGGCGCCGCCGCACCGCCGTCCAACTGCCCGGTAGGGGCCACAGAGGAAGAACTGACGCCTGCACCTGCAAAACGCAGCCCGGGTAGGTGTGAGCACTAAGCTCGGTAGGGATCTACACTACGACACACAGAAGGAAGAGGGAAACACAACAGTGTCGTCCTCAAGTGGAATCTGGGTGTATACAGGGGTCCCATAACCCCACCGCGTGTCCCTGAGGCCCACGATCATGGTCTTCCAGCCAAGCTGGTCACATGTCAGGTCACACTCAGTAGCAGGAAACGACACTGCTAACTCTCAACAGGACACTGAACACTGTTTGGTGGGAAGAGACACCACTGAGTAGGCAAAACCTCTACTCAAGAGTTTTAAGAAAAGCCGGACACCGGCTACACCTCGGATCCGACTCGAGGCCGACACGACCTCTACAATCATCAAACATCATGTGTACCAGTCCTCTAAGCCTATCATCGGATCGACTGGACATCACAATTCAACCGGGTCCTAACAGCCCAACCCCGGTCCTAGGGCTAAGTCCGAGCTTCCAGCCTCGGGACGGCGACCCAAGGATCACCCACGCCCTAACCAATGCAACTAATGCACACAACAACGATGCATGCTATGACATACACAGATAATAAGAAAGGCATGCAACAGTATGTTATGCATCATAAAAGTCTACTGGATCGCTGCAGCGGTACTACCAACCGTTGCCAGCCGATCCGCAGCGGGTCCCGGCATTTCGACGGTACCGCGACCGTCAACCGCGGACTCCTGCAACGGGAAGCAACCCCGAAAACGATGATGTACAAAACACAATATAATATTATATTCCGAAATATAATATTATATTCAAAAACACCCAAAGCCTCTACTTAGGGGCTAATTGATCCCTTCGATCCGACATCCAAACGACGTCGGATTCAAGATCCCACTTAACCACCAGTAGGTGTATATACTAGGATCATCATATCCAAATTTCATAAACATCCAACGGTTGGATTAACGGGAAACATTAATCAAAAATCGCTGATTAAACCAACTTACCCTTTAATTGCTGCAACGCAGCCCTCCAGCAAACAAATCATAAGAAATCGTATAAAAATCGGAAAAATATGAAACAAGATGGAATGGAAAGCTAACAAGTAGATGTACAACTCTTATGTTTATCAAAAGCCAAGAACATGTACTTGCCGGCCGGAAAACTCGCCGCAAGCCGGCTGTTTCTCAAGAACAGCAGAAAACCAGAAATCCGAGACTAATCTTACATAAAACCTACTCAAATCTCAACTGATTAACATGAAACTTAAGTCAGTTATTCTAACATGTAGAAGGAACCCAACAAAGCAAGGATCAATAAGATCCAGCGGTTAGATCTCAAGAAAACCCGAAAAGAACACAATAGGTATAACCCTACCTAGCTGCGCTTTCCTCGGCTGATTCCCCGCGATTTGATGGCCAACAAGCTGCGAAACCACACCAGGAGCCTTTCTCTCGTTGTCACGAATCCAACGAGCCAAAGAACACCCAATTTGGTGGCCGGAGGAGGGAGAACGGTGGGAAAGAAGTTCGCCGGCGGAGAAGGGAAGAAACAGAGCACCGCGGGGAAGAGAGAAGGAAGGAAGAAGAAGAGAAGAGAAAGAGGAAGAGGAGGGGAAGAAAAGGAGGGCAAAGCCTGGGGAAAGGCCGGGAAAACGGGAAAAAGCTGGAGAAAAGGGAGGGGAAGACTTCTCTCCCTGACAGGGGAGAGCGACGGCCGACGGCCGTCCTCGCGAAAGAGAAAACCCACCGACTCGATCATGATCGATCTCCAGGGCATGTGAGATCGATCTCCTTTGCAATCGAGATCGATCTCCTTGAAATCCAGATCGATCTTCTTTGCAAAAAGGGCCAGATCGATCTCCCTAGCCATCCAGATCGATCTCCTTTACTCAGAAAGGCAAACTTGGGCTAAAACACAAGCCCAAGCTCAGATCTTCCGATCTCGGGTTCACCTAGCCATTCTAAACAAACACGAACACAGACAAGGCCAGTGTGTGCACACGCGGGTGTGAAATAAACCAACAAGGCGCAATTTACCAAATTGCCCTTGCGGTCTACAGCGAGCCACAGGTGTAGAGGGGCAGGTCCTCACATCCTATTACCCTTAAAGGAAATCTCGTCCCGAGATTCGATAAGGGTAGGGCTCGGAACAATAAAACAGCTACACTAGAGGACAGAACAAGAAGTACCTGGAGAAGAAAACAACTGCGGAAACTCCTGCCGCATGCGCGCCTCGCGCTCCCAAGTGGCCTCCTCGGTGCCTCTGTGCCTCCACAGTACCTTGACCAATGGAATCGTCTTGCCCCGCAAGACCTGATCCCTCCGATCAAGTTCCTGAACCGGCTGCTCAACAAAGCTCGCGTCTGCCTCAAGCTCAATGTCATCCACTCTGATGACATGAGACGGGTCTGGGTGATACTTCCTCAGCATCGACACATGGAAAGTCGGATGCACAGCAGACATGTGCTGAGGAAGATCCAGGCGGTAAGCTACCTCGCCGACCCTCTCTAAGATCTCAAACGGCCCGACAAACCTCGGCGCCAACTTGCCACCTCTGCCAAACCTGACAGAACCTCTGTACGGCGACGCTCGCAAGAACACTCGGTCGCCGACTGCAAACTCCAACGGTCGTCGCCTCTGATCTGCATAACTCTTCTGCCGGCTCTGAGCCGTCAGAAGCCTTTGCCTGATCTGTACCAACCTCTCTGACGACCGCCTGACGAGGTCTGGACCGGTGAGTGGAGCCTCTCCAACCTCTGTCCAACATACTGGGGAACGACACGGCCTACCATACAATGCCTCGAAAGGTGCTACTCCAAGACTGGACTGGTAGCTGTTGTTGTAGGCGAACTCCACCAAGGGAACGTGCTCCTCCCAGCTGCCTCCTGTATCGATGACACATGCTCTCAGCATGTCCTCTAGGATCTGGATAGTCCGCTCTGACTGCCCGTCTGTCTGCGGATGGAACGCAGTACTGAAAGTCAGGAGTGTGCCGACTGCTTCCTGAAAGTCGCGCCAGAACCTGCTAGTAAACCTGGGGTCATGGTCTGACACGATAGAAACTGGAACTCCGTGTAGTCTGACCACCTCTCTGACGTACAAACTGCCCAACCTGTCGGTCGAGTCTGTCACCAGCATAGGCAGGAAGTGCGCCGATTTGGTCAATCGATCAACGATGACCCAAATCGCGTCATTCCCCCTAGGAGATCTCGGTAGCCCGGTCACGAAGTCCATCGTGATGTGTTCCCACTTCCACTCAGCTAGTCGAAGTGGCTGTAGTAACCCCGGAGTCCGCTGGTGCTCTGCCTTGACCTTCTGACAGGTAAGGCAGCGCGATACGAACTCCGTCACTGCCCTCTTCATCCCGCGCCACCAGAACTGTCGCCGAAGATCCTGGTACATCTTGGTGCCGCCGGGATGAACTGCAAAACGAGAGTGGTGGAACTCTCGTAGGACGTCGTCTCGAAGAACTGGATCTGCTGGAACTGCTACTCTGCCTCTGAACCGTAGCCCTCCGTCTGGTGATACTGTCCAGTCTCCGTCTGCGCCCTCCGTGCCCGCTGCTGTGCGTAACTCCTCGAGCTCTGGGTCACTATGTTGTGCCTCCAGCACTCTGGCAAGAACTGCTGGCATACTCTGCACTGCGTAGAGGAAGCTGCTGGATCCCCGATCCTCAAACTCGAGCCCCAACTGGCCCGCCGTCTCTAGAGCCTGCCACTGCCGAGCTGACAACCCTGCAACTGCTGCTCTGGTCTCTCTCACCTGCCTGCTCAGCGCGTCTGCTACGACATTTGCCTTACCAGGATGGTAATGCAACGCAAAGTCGTAGTCCTCCAGTAGCTCCATCCAACGTCGCTGCCTCAGGTTGAGGTCACGTTGGGTGAAAACGTGCCTCAAACTCTTATGGTCCGAGAAGACTAAGAACTTCTCGCCATAGAGATAATGCCGCCAGGTCTTCAGGGCGAAGACCACCGCTGCTAGCTCCAAGTCGTGAGTCGGGTAATTCCTCTCATGGTTCTTCAGCTGACGGGAACCATAGGAAACTACGTGGCCCTCCTGCATGAGGACACACCCCAAACCCTCACCGCTGGCGTCGCAGTAAACACTGTAACCAACACCTCGCTCGGGGACGATCAGCACTGGTGCACTGGTCAACCTGGTCCTCAGATCCACAAAGGCTCGCTCACAAGCATCATCCCACACGAACGGGACGGCCTTCTGTGTCAGTCTGGTCAACGGTCCGGCAACCTTGGAGAAGTCCCGCACGAACCGTCTGTAGTAACCCGCCAGGCCTAAGAAACTACGGACCTCAAACACTGTTCTCGGTCTCTGCCACTGTACTACTGCCTTGACCTTGGCCGGGTCAACTGAGATTCCTGCTGCCGACACCACGTGTCCAAGGAATCCCACCCGTGCAAGCCAAAATTCGCACTTGTAAGCCTTGGCATAAAGCCGATGCTCCCGAAGTAGCTGCAACACTGTCGCCAAGTGTCGCTCGTGCTCCGCCTCTGACTGGGAGTAGACAAGGATGTCGTCGACGAACACCACCACGAACTCATCTAGGAAAGGCCGGAAGATCCTCTACATGAGATCCATGAACGCTGCTGGTGCGTTTGTCAGCCCAAACGGCATCACCACGAACTCGTACAGGCCGTACCGAGTCCGAAAAGCCGTCTTCGGGATGTCGCAATCCCGAACCCTCAACTGGTGGTAGCCGGTGCGGAGGTCGATCTTCGAGAACACTGAAGATCCTCTCAACTGGTCAAACAGGTCGTCGATCCGCGGCATCGGATACCTGTTCTTCACCGTCACCCTGTTGAGCCGCCTGTAGTCTATGCAAAGTCGAAGGGTACCGTCCTTCTTCTTTGCGAACAACACTGGCGCCCCCCAGGGAGATATGCTGGGACGGATGAAACCTCTGCTGGTAAGCTCGTCTGGCTGGGTCCTCAACTCATTCTGCTCTGCTGGTGCCATCCTGAAAGCCGGGAGAGAGATCGGTGCGGTACCCGGTACCAGGTCGATCTCAAAATCGACCTCTCTGGGCGGTGGAAGCCCGGGCAACACCTCGGGAAACACATCGGTGTAGTCGCACACGATCCTGGGGAAACTGCTCTGCTGCACTCCCTCTGACCCAAACAGGGACAGGCTGGCCAGCAAGGCTGAGAGCTCGCTGCCACGCCTTCCCACACCACAAGCAAAGGAATCGGCTGAGAACCGATCCCCCAACAACACAAACTGTGTCCCATCGGGTGTCCAAGCGACCACCCTCCGGCGACCACAGTCGATGATAGCTCGGTATGCTGCTAACCAGTCCATACCGAGTATCACATCGAAGCCTGTCATGTCTAGCACCCGCAGGTCTAGACAGACACGGAGGCCTCCAACCTCCAAAGAACAAGATCGGCAGACCCGGTCTACCCTGACTGTGCCTCCGATCGGTGAATCTACAGACTGTGCCACCTCTAGCCAACTCGTCTCTAATCCTAGCGATGCCACACACATGCTAGCAATATAGGAATGAGACGCCCCAGAGTCTATCCGCCCACCCTAGAACAGAGGAAAATCTTGAAGGGTTGGAGGATGATCTTGAAGGGTTGGAGGATGATCTCAGGTATCCGCCCACCCTAGAACAGAGGAAAATCCGAGAAACCCAAGGATCCAAACCATTTCAGCCAAAAGAGAAGAAGATAGCTTTGCAACATCCTAGGCTAACATGCATCCGATGAACCAGTAAAGAGAGCTAACAGAATCTGTCAATAACCCATACCTTAGAAACTATACACCCAAACCATTTCGGAAGGGCCTAGCATCTAGATACTTCATGGCAGGAAAAGAAGGGAAGAATGCCAGCCACAAACCACGAATGCAAAACATAGTAAGGGAATGAAGAAGAAAAACAGGGCAGAGATAGAGGCTTCCGATCAAAACCCAAAGTAAGAGGAAGAAACCCGTCGATCAACCAAAACCAAAGAGAAAAGGAGAAATCTCATTGGAAATCCATCAACATCCAGAGCTCTAGGCAACAACATGCAAGGAAGGAAGAAGCACACCAACAGAAGAGTCACGAAACCCATAAATCAACAAATATATCCAAGCCACCAACATCAAAACCCAATCCTAGGGCCTAATCCGAGATTAGGGCAGAATCCCCTACCTCTAGCATCGAGCTCTTCTCCTCTCCAGCCGATCGTCGAACTCTCTGTCGTCGCCGTCGACCTCTCCGTCTCCACCGCAGTCGCCAGGTTTGTCGCTGCCTAGCTCCCCGCTGTCGCCATCGCCAAGTCCTCTCCTCCGATCGCCGTTGCCTCTGGTCGCGATCGCCGCGGTAGCCGCCGTCTCTGGCTCTCCCTCAATGTGGATCGGGTCTCTCCTCTCTCTCTCTCTTTCTCTCTCGATCTCGTCTTCTCTCTCTAACGGTGGAAACGAGCCTCACGAGAGAAGGAAAAAGGGTTTAAGAAGATTAAATATGATCAGCTTGATCATAGCTCCCAACCGTCCGATCAATCAAATCAGATCCCAGCCACACAAATCTCGATCCTTACGATCTAACTCAAATCCTCCGATCTGGGTACTCCTAATGGTCTAATCAAACACCTACATCATCACAAGGTCGTGTGTGTTCAACGCGTGTGTGTAACCGACTCTGTCAAGGGTAATTTACCAAATTACCCCCAGAGTTGCAACGATCAAAGGAGATCGTGAAGCAAGACCAACCGAGCCAACCCAACCGAACCAGACCCTCGACCGACACGGTCGGACCGGGTTGGAGGTACGGGGCCTCACAGAGAGACTGCCACGGGAGAGAGAAAGGGACGGAAGGAGAAGAGGCAAGGTGGCCCTCGCCACCGCTTCCAGGTCACCGGGGAAGGTGCCCGGAGAAAGAAGAAGCCGGCGCAGGGGAGAAAGGGAAGGGGGTCGGGCGCGGGGAAGGCAGTGATGGAAGAGGAAAAGAAGAAAAAGAAAAAAAGAAAAGAAAGAGAGAGAGAGAGAAAAGGAAAATAGGAGAGAGAGAGCTAAGTCACTTAAGTGGCTGAGCTGGTCTAGCCAAGTCAACTAATTGGACTGAATCCGATTTGACCCTAAATTGCGATCTCGTCCGGATCTGACGATCACGAACGCTCCTACTGGATCTATTCAATCACATACATCAATCAAGGTTGTGTGTGCACTACGCGGGTCTGAAACCGACCTTCAAGGCGTAATTTACCAAATTGCCCATTGGGGTCCACAACAGCGATGCGATCAACCGATCGCAAGACAAGGCCAACCGAGCCAAACCACAAAACCAGACCCTCGACCTACTGTGGTCGAACCAGGTTAGAGGAACGGGTCCTCACATGGCGTCTTCTGAGCAAGGCTTGAACCGGATCCAGATTCTCTTGGAGGAGTTCGTGGACCGAATCGACAACGAGCTAGTCGTCATCAAGCGGGCTGTATCAAGGTCTGATTCTCGTGAGGGCACGGGCAAATTCAAAGTGCCCGAGTCCAAGTCCTTTGGTTGCGTACGGAACGCCAAGGAACTTGAGAATTTCTTGTGGGACCTTGAGCAGTATTTCGAAGCTGCTCATATCCTTGAGGGTGAAAAAGTGTCCGTTGCTGCAATGTACCTGTCCGGCGATGCAAAACTCTGTTGGCGTACTAGACTGGATGATGATGCAACCACCGGCCGACCCAAGATCTCTACTTGGGACATCTTCAGCAAGGAGCTGAAGGACCAATTCCTCTCCAACAACACGGCGTGGGTCACGAGGGAGGCTCTGAAGAACCTGAAGTAGACTAGACTTCAGTAGTCTTATGCTGGACATTAAAGACATGTCTGAGTCTAACAAGTTATTCAACTTTTTGTTAGGTCTTCAGGGATGGACACAGTTAGAGCTGAGAAGACAGGGAGTGAAAGACCTCCCCTCAGCCATGGCCGCGGCGGATGCCTTGGTGGATTTATGTTAGCCCAAGCCGATGGACAACAACAATAGCAACCGGGCCCCAAAAGCTACGGACAAGCCAAAGTCCAAGGGAGAGAAAGCCAAGGGGAAGAAGCGGCCGCAGGGTAAAGGCAAGGCGAAGTTGCAGGAGCCGGCCAAGTCTCCTATGGGGTGTTTTCTCTGTAACGGACAATAGAGGGCTCGAGATTGCCTTAAAAGAGAGAAGCTCAACGCATTGGTGGGAGAAGAAGAAGGAGATTCGGATTCTCTAACGAGGGTTAAACCACCACAACTCCTCAACATGTTGCGGCTACCCCTACTACCGGCCTCATGCATGTCCAGATCAACCTTCAAGGCGTGAAGATGATGGGCCATGCTCGACACCGGCACCACCCACAACTTCTTAGTCCAACATGTGGCCGAGCATCTCAAAGCCAAGATCACCACCAATTCCAATCGCATCAAGGCGGTCAATTCTTATGCAAAGCTGGTCACGGGTGTTGCGACGGCTACGACGGTGGAGATTGGTCAATGGAAGGCGTCCATGGATTTCTTGGTGGTGCCACTCGATGACTTTGACGTCAGCTTGGGTAACAAGTTCTTCCGGAGCAGTAAGGCGATGGTCATGCTCTACCTCAACGGCATGTTGCTGCCCGATGAGCGGAGTCCTCGTTTTGTAAGGGTCGCACCACTAGCCAAGCGTAAAGCAAAAGCTGGTTGCTGTTGGCCATACAACTGAAGGACAGCGTGCGGAAGGGTGATCCAACCTTCCTGGTGACATTGGTTGAGGTGCAGCCAAACCAGTGGCATACGGCAATCACATAGACGATGCAGGAAGCAGTGGCATACGGCAGATCCAGAGTGTCAGGCCAGCAGCAAGGGGGCAGCCCGCCAGGGACACGCTAGGATAAGGTAAGCAGAATCTGTCCAATGTGTCTGCAGAGCCAGAGTCTGCAGCAACCCACGTGCCAGTGGCAGTTCTTGATGTGTTGCAAGAGTACAATGATGTCATGCCATCGCAGCTGCCCAAGCAATTGCCTCCTCGGTGTGCAATCGACCACCACATCGAACTTGTCACACCCCGACCCAGAAAACCCATCCAGGACGAGGCGTGAGGGTTCCTATCACTATTCATCTCTAATTGGCGCGATACAAAACGGAAAAGACAGGTAAATTAAACAATTTATATTCCAGAGGCGAAACAGAAATTCAATTCATATACATATACATCAAGTTGTACTGATACAAAATTCTTTATCCAACTCCTCCAAAGGAAAGATTTTATACAATAATCCAAAATTTCTCAAAAGATGTTATAATGTACAAACTATCAAAAAGGTACAACAGTCGTCCTCCAGCAACCTCAAGCGCCTCTGGAAGTACTCGCGTCGCCAAACGCAGATCCCGCCGGCTCTACTGAAGAAGAATTGGCGCCTGCACCTGCAAACGCAGCCAGGGTAGGAGTGAGCGATAAGCTCAGTAGGGTTCTACTCTACGGCACACAGAAAGGAGGAAAACAACAATAGTGTTGTCTCCCCGCTCAAGTCTAACGGATGCCACGGGTCCCATAACCCTGTCGATATCCCAAGGGCTCATGTCATGAAACCTCTCTCCTGAACATGTTACCAGGAGGCCAAGGAACAGTAACATGCAGGATCACCCTTACCCAAGCAGGAATAGCATGCCTTGGGGACCACGTCGGGAACACATCGATAACCATCCTTAGTACTTAGCCTTGGAAAGACAACACGACCTCTAAACCTCAAAACACTGATCAGAGTCAACTATAATACATCCTCGATAACAAGAGATTCAATTTAAGCACGCCCTAATCCTTGCTACCCAGCCATGGTCCTAAGGCTAGATCCGAGCTACCCGAGAGCCTCGGATCGGCGATCAACCCATTGCCCGCCTAACCTCATATGCCTCTAATGCATACAATGCATGAACCTATACAAACATCTACCCTAGATGTCTCTAAATGCTACAACATCAGTTATAGGTTCAACAAATATACAATAGCCCTCGGCACTCGCCGGCAAGAGGCTAAGGTTCCACAATTTCTCATTAGCTAGCACTCATAGCTAGCTAATGGCTAGGCAACCAAATAAGCATTTAACTACTTATCAAACCAAGCATTAAATGCAAATAAAACCACAATTCGCCCAAAAGGGTAAGCACGCGATTCAATCCTCCATTTCAATAGAAAACCCTTGAAAACCCCATGAAAACAACGTGCATGCATCCCAACATACTTAAATACTTATCACAAACGAAGTACATTTAAGAAAGGCCAAGAAACAGTGTTTAAGGACTCACGGTCGATGCGACGGTCGATGTCACGGTCGATCCGACGGTCGACCGTGAGACCAAAACGAGGAAAAACACATGGGTGACGGTCGATCGGTACATCGACCATGGGAAGCCCAAAACGGGACAGAGCCTCACGGACGATGCGACGGTCGATCCGATGGTCAACCGTGAGGTGGAATGAAAAAGAGAGGGAGCCCGCGGTCGATCGGTACATAGACTGTGGGAGACAAAAAACCCGACAGAGCCTGACGGTCGATCTGACGGCCAACCGTCAGGCTCAAAAGAAGAGCATCAATACTGGTCCACCGATCGACCGTCGAGCCTACTGCACAGTTCATCAGAACAGTGCCGGAAATCCAATTTCTTGGATTTGAATGATCAAATCAAGTTGGAAGTTGATGAAACTTTGCAAGCATATGTAAAAGATGATGGGGATGCTAATGGTATAATTAAAACACATTTTTGATGGTTAAATCTCAAACCTAGGTCTCAATGGCTGAAAACCGACAAAACGGCGATAATATGGAAATTATCCGATAAAATACGGAAATCGACTGATAGGAATACAAGAAGCAAGCCATACAACACATGCTATAAGCTGAACAACATTCTAACATGTATTCCTATAGCAAAAGCACATACAACTTATCCTAGGAGAACCCGATCACAAGATCGAGGTAGAAACACCTACTTGGGCAAGTAGGGCAGCTCCTCCTCCGATCCCTCAATTTCGATCGCCGGAATCCGCTCCTTGAAAGCGGCACTCTGAAGCCCTAGCACAGCCGTAGGGGAGAGAGAAAGAGAGAAAATGACAGCAGAGAAGAGAAAGAGAGAGAGAGAAAGGGACAGGCCTTATATAGAGATTAGGATCGATCTCAGCCGTCCGATTCGATCTTTCCCGATCGAGATCCGATATTCCGATCGGACGCGCCCTTTAGGTTCTAATCAAACACATACATCAATCCAAGACCGTGTGTGAAACGCGGGTGTGAAACTGACCACCAGGGAGCATATTTATCAAAATGCCCCTAGGGTCGAAATCGCCACACGATCGCTCGATCGTGCCCGACGCGGAAACAAATCAACAGGAAAATGGCCCTCGACCCACGCGGTCGAGCCAGGTCAGAGGGACGGGCCCTCACAGAGCTACTTCTTGGCGCCCGCACACCAGCCCAATCCCCCTACCGCATGGCACCATCCGAGCTTGCAGAGCTCAAGAAGCAACTATATGAGTTGCTCGAGTCAGGAATCATCCGCTCCTCTACATCTCCTTATGGCGCACCAGTCTTGTTCCAGAAGAAGCAAGACGGCACATTGAGGATGTGTATCGACTACCCCGCCCTGAACAAGCTGACCGTGCAGGTCAAGTATCTAGTTCCGTTGGTGCAGGACCTCTTTGATCACTTTTCTAAGGCCCATGTATTCTCTAAACTAGATTTGAGGTCTGGTTATTGGCAGGTGCGCATCGCGGAAGGAGATGAGGCCAAGACAACGTGTGTGATACAATACGACACATATGAGTTCCTGGTCATGCTGTTTGGCTTGACTAATGCCCCATCCACTTTCTATCATCTGATGAACGATGTGTTGGACGACTTCCTCGATCGGTTTGTGGTCGTCTACCTCGATGACATAGTGGTGTACAATGACTCCCTGGAGGCCCACGTGGAGCACCTGAGTCGGATCCTACAGAGGCTGCGGGGACACTCTCTCTATGTCAAAAGGGAGAAGTGTGAGTTCGCGGTGAAGGAGGTCTCGTTCTTGGGGCACAAGATCAAGGGTGGCACAGTGAGGATGGATCCTCGGAAGGTCGAAGCAATCTTGGAGTGGTCGGCGCCAACAAAAGTCCCTGAGCTTCGAAGCTTCCTTGGTTTAGCCAACTATTACCGTCGGCTTATCAAAGGCTACTCCAAAAAGGTAACACCCTTGACTGACTTACTAAAGAAAGATCAAGTTTGGTGTTGGACAGGGCAATGTGCGGAGGCCTTTCAGAAGCTGAAGGAGGCCATCACCAGTGAGCCAGTTCTCAGGCTCCCGGACTTCTCTCTCTCCTTTGAAGTCCACATTGACATATCTGATTGAGCTCTTGGCGGGGTGTTGGTCTAGGATGGATACCCATTGGCGTTTGAAAGCCGCAAGGTCAACGATGCATAGACACGCTATTCAGCACATGAGAAGGAGATGGTGGCCGTGGTGCACTTTCTTCGCACCTAGCGAGTGTACTTTCTCGGCAAAAAGTTCATGGTCAAAATGAAGAATGTCGCCAACACCTATTTACAGACACAGAAGAAGCTCTCTCTTAAGCAAGCAAGGTGGCAGGAGTTCCTACAAGAGTTCGACTTCGAGTGGCAGCTCAAACTTGGGCGGTACAACCAGGTGGCAGATTCTTTGAGCCGGAAACAAGTCATGGACTACGTTGCAGTCCTAGTCCAGGTGGAAGCGCGTTGGCTTGAGAAGATCGAGGCCCAAGAGAAGGACGAGTCTGAATATTAGAAGCTTCTAAAGGAGGTCTAAGACGGAACTGTGCGGCGGTTCTGGCTCGAGGATGACTTGTTGCGGGCAAGGGCGAGCGACTCTATGTTCCCAAAGGAGGAATCCGGGTCTCCCTGATCAAAGAGAACCACGATTCCAGATGGGCGGGTCATCTGGGGCGGGAGCGGACTTCCGCTCTACTTGACCGAAGCTACTATTGGCCAAAGATGGAGGAGGACATCAAGCTTTATGTGAGGACTTGTCTAGTATGCCAACTAGACAAGACGGAGCGGAGGAAGCAGGCGGGCCTTCTTCAACCACTCACTATTTCGGAAGGTATCATGCAATCCTTCTCTATGGATTTCATTGTAGGTCTTCCGAAGGTGGATGGAAAATCGATGATCCTTGTTGTGATAGATCGCTTCTCCAAATATGCCATCTTCATCCTAGTGACCAAGTGCTGCCCCTCGGAGGTCACGACGGACCTCTTCTTCAGGAACTTGGTTAAGAACTTTGGGCTCCCATGTTACATCATGAGCGATAGAGATGGGCGGTTTACCGGGCGATTCTGGACTCATCTGTTCAAGATCATGGAGTCTCAACTGAAGTTTTCAATGGCAAGCCACCCACAGACTGACGACCAGACGGAGCTGATCAATGCTTTGTTGGAAGAGTACCTGCGGCACTACATGACTGCGAGCCAACGGAATTGGCTCGACCTTCTTGACGTGGCACAGTTCTCTTACAACATGCAGAGATGATCGGCGACAGGGAAGAGTCCCTTCGAGCTTGTGCTAGGCCAACAACCGTTGGCTCCCCTTGAACTGGTGGCCCAAGGAGGAGAAGGAAGTCCGGCGGCTTCTAGGTTTTCAAAAGACCAATATGAGATGATCGAGGCAGCTCAAGACAACTTGAGGAAGGCCCAGAAGAGGATGAAGAAGTATACGGATCAAGGCAGGAGGCCCTTGCAGTTTTAGGTAGGCGATCAAGTCCTTTTGAAACTAGCTCCGCAGATTCTAAACCAATTCAACCGAAAGATAACGCACAAGGGATTGGTGCCACGGTATGACGGACCATTCAAGAGGGTAGCCCACTCGGGCTACCGACTGCTTCTCCCCGACCGGCTCAAGGTTCACCCAACGTTCCATGCTAGCTACTTGAAGTTGCATCATGCTGACCAGGAGGATCCAGCGAGGAAGGTAGTGAAGAGAGCTCCACCAACAGTACGGATGGAGTTTGAAAAATAAGTGGAAGCCATTCTTGATCGGAGGCAAGAAAGGCAAGACAAGAGAAACCGGCGTGTCTTCTAGTTGGTCAAGTGGAAGGGTCTTCTAGATTCAGAGACATCATGGGAGCACGATGCCAACTTGTGGCAGTTTTAAGAGTTGGTCCAGGACTACCTTAGAACGCATCCGACGTGGGTGTCGGACACCTCTGGTGGGGGAGGGTTGTCAGGGCCTTGAACCCCTAACACGGGCCATGGCACACATCAGCCGAAGTTGACAAGGGCCACGACCTAGGCCATGGTGCGGTGCATCATACCAAGCCATGGGTAGCATGGAAACACCATGATCGCATGAGCAAACATCCTTGAACGAGGCTAGACGACACTTCCCCAGTGATGAGTGCATGAAATTGCACTCTGAACATGACTAAGAGCTACTTATTTGCTGAGTTTTCATGATTTATATAGATGATTTTGTTCGTACATGTTGCTTCACAAAGTTATTTGTATTATGCAGGAAATTGAAGCAAAGATGGGTCTTCAACGCCAAAACTGTACCTTCTCGGAACGAACTAGATCATGTACCATACATGATTGGAAATCTCTTGAAGTATAGTTTCCGAGAGTTTTTACAGTTCGTGATTTGGAGTTTCCTAGAGGAAGATATGTCATTTTTAGTACGAGAGGTGCAGGAGCAAGCAACTACGGAAGAAGAAGATCGATCTGATGTCAAAGAAGATCGATTCTCTTTTTGCCGCTCGGCCAGTGATAGACAGTTGATAGAGAGCTAGTTTCAAGCAGATCGATCCTTTGCCCTATGAAGATTGATCTTAGTCGGGGCGACTCAGGTTACGGAAAATGAGGAAAAATACAGTTTCGTCGACTGGTAGGAACATATTCGGAAAATATTCCCTGGAAGTCAAAATATTCAAAAATTCGAATACGTGATAGAAGACTCAGAGATCTACAACTTTTCTATTGGACAATTTGTGATATTCCGGATGGTATGATAGAAGATTGGGCTTTTTACATATTTATCCTTCAAAAGTTTCTAAATATCATAATTACCCCTATATTTTTTCAGCTTACTAAAATACCCTTGAAATTTTGAAAAATTCGTAAACCTACCCCTCGGGTTACTTGCCGAAGAATCATCATGGAATATTCTTAACGCCGTTAATGGCAGCAGCTAAAAAGACGTTATTACCCCTATTAATATACCCCTTGTAATCACCCTCTCCGTCGTCGACCTCGACCTGCGCCCATGGCAGTCACCCTCTTTGGCGTCGGGTGATTGCGAGGGGCATATGGTGCCTTCGCCATCTTCGCCCCAGCATTCCTTCCTTTCTTCAACCCGCCGACTTTCCCGGCGCAACCCTTGCAAGGATGCGCCACTGCATCGCCAACCGTACGCATCTCATCCATGACCATCTCAACCCTGCTCTTCCTCTTGCTCTCTATTACTCCAAAACATCCTTCCAAACCACATGACATCCACGTCCACTCCCACCTCCAGACCACCACCTCTGCGACGACACACTCTACCCCGACCTCTGCGTCTCCACCATCATCACCATCCCCATCCTCTCCTCCAAGATTGTCCCCGCCGTCATAGCCGCCGCCATCAACCAAACCATCGGCGTGGTCCGCTCCTCCTCCTCCAGCAGCTCTACCATCCTCCGTGATCGCCGCTACTCCCTCGGCTTCGGCCAGATGCTGGCGCTCGGCGACTGCGTCGAGCTGTTAGAGGAGACGATCAGCGATCTCAACAACGCGGTGTCCAACCTCTCCAATGATGCTTCGTCGAGACTCGACGACATCCAGACGGTGCTCAGTGTCACCATGACCAAACAGTACACTTGCCTCGACGGCTTCACGCGGGCCAATACAAATGACTAGGTGCGACCGGTCATCGCTCACCAGCTCCGCCACATCTCTCATCTCGTAAGCAACTCTCTCGCCATGTCCAATATGATAACGAGGAGAGCCAAACACGGAAGAGAGGCGTTTGAGTACTATGGCGGCGTTAGACGTCATGGATTCCCAGCATGGATATCCACCAGAGACCGCCGCCGTGTGCTCCCTCTCTCCATCCCGTCTCTCTCTCTCTCTTCCTACGTCAGCAAACCAAGGCCAGTCAAAATTGATTCTCTCTCTCTGTCTCTTCCTCCTACGTCAGCAAATCAATGAAAGCAGTCAAAATAACAAAAAGCTGGTCAAAATTGATTCTCTCTCTCCCTCCCTCCTACGTCAGCAAATCAAGGAAAGCAGTCAAAATACACAAAAGCTGGTCAAAATTAGGTAATTAAGTAATTTACATGCCCCGGGTAGATTATAACCATGATTAAACCATGGTTAAGTTAGATGGATAGACGGAGGTAGACGGAGGGGTAGGTTTACGGATTTTTCAAAAATTTAAGGGTATTTTAGTAAGCTGAAAAAATATAGGGGTAATTATGATATTTAGAAACTTTTGAAGGAGAAATATGTAAAAAGCCCTAGAAGATTTGAAGAATAGATAAAGTTACACAAGCTGGAAAGCTGTTCTATCGAAGCTGAGAAGAATATTCTCCAAATATTCTATATAACTCTGAATATTATTAAATCTTCGGGATATAACAGAAGACTTCCTAACCTAAATCTTTGGTGTTAGACTCATTCTCAGATTCTGAACGGATTGGACCCCGTTGCGATCGGAATAGACTGTCAACATTAATTCAGGAAATCCGAGTTGCACCAGAAGTCCAACTCAACCAGAACCCTAATTTCGGGAGTTCCCCAATATATATGGTTATTTAATCCGAAATTTAGAGCTTTTCAAAAGGGGGTTTTGAGTTTGGAGGAGAAAAAATAAGGAAGAATATGAAGAAATCTCCATCCATGGCCGAGTAACCCACGGGCATGGCAGACGGATGACCTAGCGAGGATTAGGGTTTCTTCTGCATCATGGTTCATAGTTTTAATCTTTATTGTTAAACTCTTTTCTATGTATTGAATCTTCAAGGATTATTTTGAGATTATGGATTTCTATGTGGATGAATGATATTATGAATCTAGTCATCCTTCTTTCATGATCATGTAATCCCATGGTTATATCTATTGTTTACCTACTTTATCTCGTGAATTATTTGCCATGCATTGCCGATTGTGAGAGTTGGTATTGTGTATTCCTAGAGAACTGATAAGATAGGGTTAGGGCTTTGTCCCGAGGAACTTTTGCTATACATTGCCTGTAGTGACAGCCGGTATCGTATATTCTTAGATTTTGGTAGGATAAAGTTAGAGCTATAAAAGGAAGAATCAATCGTAGGAAGAGACATTTATATATTTTGTTAGGTTTATAGTTCCATATCTTCCGATTAAGGTGGTTTAGATGTGAATCCCTTGACTGAGTAGTATTGTATGAACCATTGAGAAGAGAAAAACCTAAGTCCGAGTGAAGGGATTCATGAAGCCTAGCCTTCTTAAAACCTTGATATCTCTAGTTAATCTTACATTATCATTAATCTTTTGATCTAATTTAGTTTAGTTACCTCTTAAGCTTTTGATTATTTTCAATATATTGTTATCTGTGTTTCTGGATCCTTTCTGCTTGTTTCTCTGTGGGTTCGACCTCTCTTATGTTGTACTGCGCCGTGACCGCTGTGCGAGACACATTTGAGCGATATCACCAACATGACGCACTCGAGAGTAAGTCAAGCGAGCGCATCACGCGCCATGGTGACCAAGGAGGGTGCACGGGTTGAGTGCGCGCAGCGCTTGTGCGACTCGCCCAGGATGCCCAGTTCGAGTCAAACTAGGACTCGACTTGCCTAGGCTGATGCGGTAGGTTCTAGGGAGAAAACCACGCGTGCTAATCACCTAATTCCACTTGGAATGGAAGCTCAAAGAAAGATGACGCGGTCAGAAACCATTTGCACACGGAAGAATTTAAAGATGACGCGCAACTCCGAGTTGTACTAGGAGACGACGCGCTAAACGGGGCGGTTGTGCCTTGCAGGCCAATCCAGCCGAGCAAATTCAAATGTCTCGCGTGCATTTGACTTGGAATAGGTGATGAAATGGGGAATATCAGTTTTGGCTCAGGGAAACTTGCTGTTGGCGCGGACGAATAGGAAGGAGTCCTATTTCAAGTCAAAGAGGCGATCATGGCTATCTTAAGCAAGTCAAACTCAAGAGGGAGTCCAGCTAAGTTTGGTAATTTAGTGTTATGCTTATCTATTGCATAGATATGGATGTAAGCCAGGACTTTAAATGGGACTTGTATGAGTGACTTCTTGGAGCAAGTTAAGTACTATTCCTCTATATAAGGAGTAGGGCGCCCAAGGTGTTGGGCATCTAGGCTTTGGCTAGGGTTTGGGAGGGAGAGAGTTGTAAGGGATTCTCTTATAAAAATATTTGATCAATAAAAGAAGATGGCCATACCCTTTGCCATAATTGTATGTTCTTGCTTTCTTGGTGTGCTATTGTACAAGAAGAAGAAGAGGTCGAAGGAGAAGGCTGCTGGTCAAGGACGGATCTTGCTACACCGACCATCTTCAAGGCGTGGTTCTTGAAGTGTGCAAGGAGTGCACAACGTGTAAAGCAAGAAGCGGAGGGATCTTGGTGCAGACATCGGATTCTCTTCTTTGTGAAAAACAAAAAAAAAATCCGCGGTGTAACCCGATGACACCCCCCACCCCGCGTCTTTAAGTACGATGCGATGTAACATCCAAAGAATTGGGGGGCACTCTTGCTTGGTTGGATGCATTGAACTGCATGAGATTGTCCAATTAAGCATCAAGTATTTTTTTTGGTTGTATTATACCATAGAACATCAAATATCAACTTGTTCCAATGTCAGGGCATATATATTTTTTTGAACTCTAGTTATACTACTTGATGCAATATCAGACGATAAGTCGCTGCATGATATGACATGCATCAAAGCGCTGCGTGGTGATGATGTCGGTGCGTCGTCCAGTTTGAATTCTAAATCCACCATCAACACCATAAGAAAAACCAGATGACTCGGAATTCATCATCACCTTATTAAATATATGACGTTAAAACTGCCTGGAATTGTCAGATTATGTGCATTACCTTCTGCCCTTTTTCCAAATGATCGACCCGTGAGAGCTAAAATACTAAAATTGGGTTCGTTAGACATCCATCGCGTCACCACAGGATAAAGCCAGCCAATAGGCCTCAAAAAGTTTCTCTTGTTGTAGCGGAGCCCACAAGCTAAGCCCAAATCCTAATTATTGAATCGAATTCGAAAGCGGCTATAGACATACTAAAGGGATTCAGGATTTCGCCGGAGGAGTTGGATATGGTGGCAAGATCTATTTGGTCGGAGGTTTTGTGCTTTGACTCAGTGGTGTTCCTTTATATTCCGAGGTCTGCCAATTGTTTGGCAGACTCTGTTGCAAAATGGTGCCGTCGCCTCCGAGCCCCATTGTGGTGGTCTCATGAGGATGGACGTGATGCTTTGAATCATGTGTTAGGGTGATGTAATACTAGCCTTCGGGCTGAACTAATCAAAAAAAAAAAACTGTCTATGAAAATCCTATAAGAATCTCCTAAAATGAAGGCAAATGCCTCAAATTTCGGATCAAAGATCTAATAACAGAGCCCACCAGTGGCCGAACACTTGCCAATCCCGTAGGATTTCCAGGATGTCCTTTTGACTGCAATTCTTAAGATCTCCTTGTTATAAAGTTCCAATTCATCCACTCCTTGACTTCCTTTTATCGTACTCCGTCGTCTACATGATCACAGTCCTCTTTTATCCCTTCTCCATCGCAAGGACATTCTAAAAGGATGGCACAAGAAGAGAGAGGCCAAAGTAGTTTTCCTGAAGAAGAAGCCAAGCTAGCAATTGAAAGCTGCTCACAAGATACCCCAAAGGTTCCTTATTCCCATTTGTCTTGTAACAATATCTCATTTTCTTCTTTTCATCGATATAGAGATAATGTATGTAATTTTTTTGTCTATTCGTCGTTAGTTTGGTTTGAATTCATGCTAGTATTGAACAATTCGTGCTTTGCAAGTTGGGTCCTTATCTTTTGGGTGGAAGCATCAGTCATATGTCATCCCAAATGTCATGAGGAGAGTCAGCCACGTGTCCAGCCTGGCAAGAGCCCAAGATGGGGCTTCAAGGTACTGAAAACAGGATTTATGTGATAGTATTGGATCCGCCATCAAGTGTTTGATCTTGGTCGGAGTTTTTTTTTTGGAATAGTTCAGTTCGAAAGCTAGTACAAAGATAGAATTACAACAGCCCGTCCAAGGCCCCCCCATCCTTCGGAACCCACATATACGGCATTTTGAGACGGCGGCACCACCTCGCAATTCCATCAGCTATAGTATTACAATGAGAATAGACAAAAAGACAACAGAGTCAAAATCGTAAAGCTCCTTCCAGGTATTCCTTGCTATCGGCTCCACCTGCATTGGCCAAACCCTGAGACCATTTATGATTTGCACAGCCACCATGATACGAGTCGATCCGACTCGACCAACTGGACCTGAACTCAGAAGAGGAACCAAGCTGGTTCAACCTCTTTCCTAGTTTGACTTGGACTTCCCTAGTTCAAACTAGAGTATTTAATTAGTATTTATCATTAGTCTTTTATTGAGTCCTAGTTGATATTTGATTGTTAGGAATTAATTAAGAGTCCCTTTGAGTTAGGAAGTTGAGTTGAGTTTGAAAGCCTTATTACTTGCTAATTAAGCAAGGGGGTTTTTTAGTTGGATTAAGAATCTGTCAAGTTCTCTATAAAAGGACCTTAGTAGTTTGTATTAGGTAATGATGATGAATGATGAGATGAATGATAAAGTAATTAGTAGAATATCTTAGAAGTAGAATATCATAGGAGTAGAAGTAATATAGATTCCACCAGAAATCCACCATAGATCCACCTTCTTCCCCGTCGGTCATCTTCTCCGCAGCCGGCACCGCCTCCACCGGTATTTTCTCTCTCCCCCGCCACTTTCTCTCTCCTCCACGTCAGCGCCACGTCATCACTCTCTCTCCTCGTCACCAGCCACTGTTCATCGTCTCCCTCCCGTGCCGGAACCCTAGCTTCCCTCCGTCCACCGTCTCCGGCGCCTTCCCCGGCAAACACCACCTCCAAGCTCCGCCGCCATCAACCCAGATCCACCTCGATCTCACCCGAAAACCTCCCAGATCCTTCCTAAGCAACTCACGACCCTTTCCCCGACTATCTTCCCGACGTCCCAAGCCTCTGCCGAGCTCCCCGTCGTCCCCGACGCCGGTTAACCCAAACCGCCGCCGACTACCTCTCCAGATCCCGTCGATCTAGCTCACCTCCGACCAATCCACTCCGGTGGATCTATTCCCCATCACCCCGCGACCTTCCCTGCCACTATCCCGACAGCCGCCGCCGTCCTACGCCGGCCATCTACTCCGGCGACTCCTCAGCCGTCAGATCTTCCCAGCCGATCTTGACCAACTCAGCCATTGGATCAAGTCCGGTTCAGCCAAGCCAAGCCACTTAGCTCAATCAAGTCAAGCCTGACCCAATTCCTTGAGCCAAATTCGATCCAATTAGCCAAATCAGCCAGTTGGACTCAATCAAGCCCGATCAGACTCAATTCTGATCGATTGGAGCAGTAGAGATCCATTACGAGAGGATCACGAGTAGACCACTCGTAACACACCAAGAAATCCGACTTGATCACTACTCTAGAGCACCCCTCGCCTTTAGAGTGCCTCAATGCCATCTCCATAGCCAGTAGTTCTACAAACAAAACAGAAGTCGCCGTAACCGGCAAGCCCATCGCCTACTGTACCTCATCATTAGGGCACACACAGACGACACTAATCGCAACACTCCCATATCTCAGATCAAAAGCAACATCAACCTGCACAACACTCCTTTGCGGCTTTGGTTCCCTAAGCACCCTTGTCAGACCTCTTACAGAACTCATGAGACTACCTCTGTATTCTATGATGCAACCCCTCCATCGTCTCTTGTCCCTCACCAAAGATGATTTGGCTCCTATCCTTCCACATAATGCAAGTCGGAGTTTTTTTGTTGAAGTAGTCAAAAGTAGGGGTGAGCATTCAGTTCTCGGTTCGGTTCTCGGTCCAGAATCGAAGAACCAAACTTTGTTCGGTCCAGAAAAATGAGAACCAAACCGAACCGAAGTTGCATATAGAACCGAACCGAAAAGTTAGGTTCGGTTCCGTTCGGTTCTATAGGAATTGAATGGACCCTCCGTCGCCAGCCTCGGCTCCGTGGGCACCATGACGACAAGGTGAAGGGGGTCGCAGTGCCGGCTGCCGGGGCGGAACGCCCAGGTGAGCTGGGAGAAGGTCTCGAGGCCGCGGTCCGCGGATGACGGCCCACGGGGTCGCGGCGGTGAGGGTCAGGAGAGCTGGGGAGAGAGGGCGTCGACGAAGCCGGAAGGGGTGCGGCGGGTGGGCACGGCCGTCGACGAAGCCGGAAGGGGTGCGGCGGGTGGGCGGAGGAGACGGAGAGGGAGTAGGACTGGTCCACGCCGTCGCGGAGGGGTCGTCGATGGAGATGGCGAGGGTGGGTGAAGTTGAGGGAGGAGGCTGCGAGGGGGAGGAGAGGGCGGTGACGCTCGGAGCGGAGGAGGCGGGCGTAGCGGAGGGGATGGGCCAGGAAAGCTGGGGAGAGAGGGCGTCGACGAAGCCGGAAGGGGTGTGGCGGGTGGGCGGAGGAGACGGAGAGGGAGTAGGACTGGTCCACGCCGTCGCGGAGGGGTCGTCGATGGAGATGGCGAGGGTGGGTGAAGTTGAGGGAGGAGGCTGCGAGGGGGAGGAGAGGGCGGTGGCGCTCGGAGCGGAGGAGGCGGGCGTAGCGGAGGGGATGGGCCAGGACTCCAGGAGAGCTGGGGAGAGATGGCGTCGACGAAGCCGGAAGGGGTGCGGCGGGTGGCCAAGACGGCCGTCGACGAAGCCGGAAGGGGTGCGGCGGGTGGGCAAGACGGCCGTCGACGAAACCGTAAGGGGTGCGGGCCGTGCGGCGGGTGCGCGAGGCGGCCGCCGCCGGCAAAGCCAAGGTCCTGCGGGCTGTGGCTAGGGGAGTGGATGTAGATGGGTGGAGCCTAGGGGTGAGCAGAGGGATGTAGATGGGTGGATGTAGACGGCCAGACGGGATAGCCTAGGGCCTGCCAGTCTGCTGACTTGGTGAGAGTGGTGAGCTGACGCATGTGCTGGGTTAACTTCGGTTCTTCGGTTCCGAACCGAAGTTTTTTTTTAAGAACCGGAACCGAACCGAAACCCGAATTTTTTTATCTTGTAGAACCGAACCGAACCGAATGGACCGAGGAACCGAACCGAATGGACCGAACTAATTCGGTTCGGTTCGGTTCTTCGGGTTCGGTTCGGTTCTGCTCACCTCTAGTCAAAAGTCTAAAGCCCTGGTTACAGACTCAATTATTTAAACAAAGTAAAGAATAGAAGCGTTAAGACTATATGTATAAAAACTCACCCCTTCCTATTAGCTTAAGTTTATGGGATAATTGGTGTAAAACATGGTATTAGAGGATTGGAGAGTTTGAGCCCTGACTCGCTCAGTCGCTACTTAAATTCAATAGCCATAAAACAGAGTTCTTCTGTATCTCCAAATAAAAAGTACCACATTCTTGAATCTATCCGGTGAAAATGATTGGCGTTATAGCACATACATCACTAGTGCAAAATTTTTTTATCAGGAAATATAGAGAGTTCTTTATTTGATTCTTGGCTAAATTTTCAATTAGTACCATGTAGTTTGACCTATGTTTTTATGTGGTCCTTATATTTCAAAAAGTTGCAATACAGACCCTAAAATTTAAGAATCTCTCTTATGTGGTCCGCCACGTCACCAACCGTTAGTTGCCGTCCGCAATCTGACGGAAAGTGGGGCCACGTGCGCCACACGTGACCCAATGCCGTCATTCCCGTTACCCCGTGAGGGACTTAACGGGGCAATCGGGGTAGTTGGCCACGTGGCCAACATTTAGAACCAATTTTTAGAGGAGGAGACGAGTTCTGCGCTGGCACGGCCACTTTCCTCACCATGGCCTACATCCTCGCCATGAACGCCTCCATTCTCTCTGACTCCGGCGCCACCTGCTCCATTTGCGACTGCACGAATCCATCCCCGTCCTGCCCCTTCCCTCCCGTCGATCCCGGGTACAAGGCGTGTCTCGATCGAGTCAAGCGCAACCTCATCGTCGCCACCGCGGTGTCGTCCATCATAGGGTGCTTCATCATAGGGGCTTTTGCTGACCTTCCCTTGGGTCTGGCGCCCGGCATGGGCACCAACGCCTACATTGCCTACTCCGTCGTCGGCTTCCACGGCTCCGGCAACCTCTCCTACCGAACCGCCCGTCGGGTACAGCTCCTCCACTCTCGTCACGCTCACCGCGTGCCTGCGCGACGCCCTCGCCTCCGTGGCGCCAGTCCAGACCTTCACCAACGGCACCATCACCCTCATCCCCGGCGCCACCGCCTCCGGCTCCATCCTCTGTGTGAGGACCAGCTCCTCCAACCCAGTCCAACCGCGTGAGGTCGAGGGTCTGGCCCGTTTGGCCTTGTTCCGCGATCGGGTTGATCGCGAAGACCCCGGTTGGTTCCACACCCGCGATGTACACACACGGCCTCTGATTGTAATTTGTGTTTGATTAGATTCTCATAGGCGTTCTTGATCGGAAGATCGGAGCTCGATCGGAGAGGATCGAGACGGGCGGTTGGATCGCGACCATTGTAGCAGCCCGACTACTGTAGCAAGGCGGTTACTGTAGCTACAGTAACACCTTTAAGAGCCCCCCTTCTCCTCTTCTCCTCTGCTGGTTTTTCTTCTCTTCCCCGGCTGCCGTGACCTTCCTCTTCCCTTCTTCACTTCCGTTCTCTCTCCTCCGGCCACCAAATCAAGTGCTTGAGGGCTTGTTGGATTCGTGGAAGCTTGAGGAAGACCTGTGGACTGGTTTGGAGCTGGATTAGTGGCTGATTAGCGTGGTTTCAGCCGAGGAAAAGCGTATTAAGGTAGGTTTCTTATTTAAGGTTTGATTAGGGGTTGTTAGTCTTTGTGTTTGATTGTTCTGGAGTCTAAATATGCTAGATGGTGTGTTATAGCTTGCTTGACACCTGATTGAAGTTTGGTAGGAATTGGATTTGATTTGATATGGATTTAAGCATGTTTTTCATCTCTTGATTTCCGGATTTTCTGTTCTAGCAGAACAGTGGTGTTCTAGCTTGTTTTTCGGCTTCTACGTGCATGATCTGAGTTAGATTTCTAAATGCAAGTTGTAGATCTATCCGTTAGCTTTCAGTGCCAACTGGTTTCATGATTTTTGGAGCAACGTATAATTTTTGGTGAATTAAGTAAGCTGACTGTGCTGAAACAGGGCAGCTGGTTTAAAGTGAGGATTTAGGTGGTTTTTATATATTTAATTGAGCTGATTTTTGGAGGGGTTGATCTTAGTGATATTTAGGCGTGATCTGGAAAGTTTGGTTTAAATCAAATTTATTTTTGAAGGGATTTTAATTGGGTTTTCTGGGTCGGGGTGTGACAACTTGGTATCAGAGCAGGCTGTAGGTCCCAGGGATAGGATTAGGCTTGCGGTTTAGGTTTGAGCGTGGACTGAGATAGTTCTAGGGTTAGAGCATCCCTGCATGTTTTGTTTGCGCTCGTGTGAGATATCTTTCCGCTTATTGATTGTTGCTTGTTTTGTTGTTTTCCGGCTGTGACATGACGTCTCAGGGGGAGATGTGCATGCACGCCGGTGTCGTTCGTTCCCTCGCCTGACAGTGTCTCCCCCCGTGCTGGAGACAGGCGAGTAGGGAACCGGACGTGTGTCGCCTTTGTACTCTCGTAATTTCGAGAGGCGAACCGGTTGTGGTTTATAGGCGACGTTGGAGATCCTTCGACAGTAGAAGACTGGTTGAGGGAGGTGTCCCGGATCCCGGATGTGTTGGACATCCTGGAGGATGGCTTGCTTGGGAAGCTGTTGGTTCTTGCCTTCCCAGTAAGCGATGCATAGAGACGCTTGTCAGGGTCACTAGGGACACTGTTGGTTGTGTGGTGGGAACAGTTCACGTACTGTTCCCTGGCACCTACCCTTGGAGGGTGGTGTAGTTGGGAGTACCCTCCTCTGGTTTTGGGTACTCACACCGCGTGGCAACACGCGGGTTGGCTGGTTCATCTGACCCAGTTTACTGGAACGACGGTCTAGGCCGCCCTAGACTGTGTTCTAGCTACTGAGACAGGTGACTTGAGGGTTGAAACCGGGCAGTTGGTCGGTGGTCGTTGTGAGTTCCGGGTTGTTCCAGGTTTCAGGGAACGGCGGGGTAGCCGTTGGCAGAGTTCAGATGTTTCGGCAGTGGCGTCGTGCCAATTCTTGTTGGAGGTAGCCTGGACCGCTATGCTGAGGGAGATCCCACCGGGTGCTCGAGTGCTAGCCGCTGGGAGTTGTTCCGCCGACGGTGCTGGCTGTGAGGGGCGCGAGACGCTTACCACAGAGCAGTTGTGCATGACTCACGGCGTGGGCCTGAGCGGTGTGTTGATACCTCAGTTGGGGCAGGTACCTGAGGCAAACGCGGAGTTCAGATTCCTGATGGAGGCTTGCTGGAGGCAGTGCGGCGATCGGTCTCGTCGACGATCCGCGCACTCCTGAGGAGTGAGCAACTTCTGCAGCAGCCAGTTTCAGAACCACCAGCTTCGACTTTCAACGTCAGCCTTCAGCTTCAGAGTGTCTTGCAGCGTGTAGCTTCTTGGCGGTTTGGGTTTTTCCCTTGTGACTCGTCCCTGTGTAGCCGTGCCGGCTTGGGACCGGAGTCAGGTGTGGCTTTGAGAGTAGCCACTGATTGGGACAAGAGCTTGGGTTGGCAGCTCTTGTCGGGGCGTTTGCTAGAGGCTGGGGGCCTCTAGGTGCCCGTCGCTCACGTGTGGTACACGTTGGGGGTTCGACGGCTTTCTCGGTTGCGTTGGTTGGCCACACATCGAGTTGTGTTTCCTTGGCCGTGGGAGGGTGTTGTGAGTACACCTGACGGCGTTGTCTTGCTCTCGTTGAAGGTCGCGGGTTGGCGATCCTTCTGGTTGTCGAGAGCTGGGGCCTGTTCACCAGTTTGTGGTGAACCCCTTCCGTTTTTGCTCTCGAGGGTGCTCGGTAGAGCGGTTTCCCCTCGTGTTGTTTGTGCAGCGGTTCTTTGAGAAGCTTTCAGTTATCGCCTTTGCGGGATACCGAGTTCAAGGTCGAGACCCTACAGGAGGTTTTGAGCAATGGGAGTTTGCAGGTGGATACCAACAGCATATGGAGAGTCGAGGACTCAGTCGGCCGAGTCAGTAGCTCAGGACTTCATTCGCCCAGGTGTGCTGCATCAGAGTGTGTTCCGATTCACTTGTGGGTGATTCCCTCCCTACATACATAGGCTTCAGGAAGTTGGACAGTGTGGCAGTGGCAAGCACGTGTCCGCTATTGTGCGTCGATGACATGCTAGCAACTGAGAGATTGGTCGACCACTTCAGAGATCGGCTTTTGTGTCGACTACACCAGCTGAGACTTCGGGATTTCGACATCCCGAAGACAGCTTTCCAGACCATGCCGTACCCTGATCGATTTGCAGTGGCGTCCGTCGACATCATCGCATCTACTCACGCGTTGAGGAGGAGCAGGAGCGACCTTTGGGGTTCGCGTCGCAACTGCTGAGGGAGCATTGGTGTTGTTTGGCCCCAGTGCGAGGTTTTGGCCTTTAGAGGCAGGATACGGCGTATGGGTTGTGCCAGCGGTAGACAGATGTGCAGCGGCGGAGGTCGAAGACGGTATTCGAGATTCAGCAGAGACATCTCCAGGACCGCGGGATCGTTGACCCGAGTGACCAGGTGGTCAGACCTCTTTGCCTTAAAGTCACGATGTCCGTGCCTTTAAGGGTGATAGCCGTCGGTGGTTGCTAGAGAGGCTAGAGCAGATTCAGTGGGTTTGTCAGCTCATTGGAGACAGATAGTCAGTTGGGTCGAGTTTCGAGGATTTGGTTCCAGATGACATCCTCTTTGTTGTTCGCAGCATTCCAGCTCTTCTGGCCAGAGTGATAGAGACCCAGCGCAGATTTCGGTGATCATAGAGATCAGTGTTGCGGTTGGTACCGAGCGCGCGATTGAGGACTGGACAGCATCAGCGGACGACAGGTTGTGCTTCGGTAGCAGTGTTGCAGATCCAGCAGATCCATTACATCCCCTCTTTCATTGTCGGAGTGGGGATAGAAGCACACCATGACGGGCGCCATCACCAAGTTGCAGGAGGTAGCTGAGAGGAGTACGTCCCTTGCTGGAGTTTGTCTACATCAGCAATCATCAGTCCAGATTGATGCGGCGCCATTCGAGGTGCATTACAACGGTTTGCGTCGTGCTTCCGATTGTTCGACAGAGGCTGTGGAGACATCACCCACCATTTCAGCATAGCATCTCACGGCACAGATAGACAGACAGTCAGAGAGGACCATTCAGATCGCTGGTGACGTGCTTAGAGCACGTATCATTGATGCAGATGCCAGGTGGCAAGATTATGTTCCATGGTGGAGTTCGCCTACTACTTCCATGGTGGAGTTCGCCTACTACAGCAGTTGACAGCTCAGCATCGACGTTACCCCATTTGAGGCCTATGATGACTTCCCATGTTGTTCTCCGACTTGTTGGGCAGACTTTGCAGAGACGTTAGACATCGATCCAGATATCGTCACCCGATCTTCGGAGGATCAGCATGGATCAAGTCGAAGTGACAGAGGGTTTGCATAGATCATAGGTGACAGCCATTGGAGTTCGCAGTTGGCGACAGAGTGCCCTTTCGGATGACATGACGCAAAGGTCCAGTTAGTTTGGCAGTGGAGGTGCCAAGGAGACGTCATTCAGTTTCATCCGGAATCATCAGAGGTGATGATTGAGCTCGGACCAGATACATTGCACAAGAGAACAGTCAGTTCAGATTCTTGACAGGAGAGACCAGTCTCGAGAGACATGATAGTTTCGTTCGTGTCAGTCCTCTAGAGGTGCAGAGGTGTTGTGGGGTGTGACTTGGGAGCGCTGGGGGCGCGTGTGCACAGTGTCCCAAGTGGTTCTGACCCCCAGGTGTGTCTCCTGTGTTTTGTGGTTGTTGTGGGCGTTGGTGCCCTTTGTTTGTGTGGTCGCTCAGGTAGTGAGCTTGCTGACCTTTTTGTCTTGTGCAGGTGTGGTTGCTTTTGCTTTCTCGTTTCCGACCCTACCCTTGTCGAATTTCGGGACGAAATTCCTTTAAGGGTGATAGGTTGTGAGGACCAGCTCCTCTAACCCAGTCCGACCGTGTTAGGTCGAGGGTCTGGCCCGTTTGGCCTTGTTCCGCGATCGGGTTGATCGCGAAGACCCCAAGGGCAATTTGATAAATTGCGCCTTGACGGTTGGTTCCACACCCGCGATGTACACACACGGCCTCTGATTGTAATTTGTGTTTGATTAGATTCTCATAGGCGTTCTTGATCGGAAGATCGGAGCTCGATCGGAGAGGATCGAGACTGGCGGTTGGATCGCGACCACTGTAGCAGCCCCGCTACTGTAGCAAGGCGGTTACTGTAGCTACAGTAACACCTTTAAGAGCCCCCCTTCTCCTCTTCTTCTCTGCTGGTTTTTCTTCTCTTCCCCGGCTGCCGTGACCTTCCTCTTCCCTTCTTCACTTCCGTTCTCTCTCCTCCGGCCACCAAATCAAGTGCTTGAGGGCTTGTTGGATTCGTGGAAGCTTGAGGAAGACCTGTGGACTGGTTTGGAGCTGGATTAGTGGCTGATTAGCGTGGTTTCAGCCGAGGAAAAGCGTATTAAGGTAGGTTTCTTATTTAAGGTTTGATTAGGGGTTGTTAGTCTTTGTGTTTGATTGTTCTGGAGTCTAAATATGCTAGATGGTGTGTTATAGCTTGCTTGACACCTGATTGAAGTTTGGTAGGAATTGGATTTGATTTGATATGGATTTAAGCATGTTTTTCATCTCTTGATTTCCGGATTTTCTGTTCTAGCAGAACAGTGGTGTTCTAGCTTGTTTTCCGGCTTCTACGTGCATGATCAGAGTTAGATTTCTAAATGCAAGTTGTGCTTTCAGTGCCAACTGGTTTCATGATTTTTGGAGCAACGTATAATTTTTTGTGAATTAAGTAAGCTGACTGTGCTGAAACAGGGCAGCTGGTTTAAAGTGAGGATTTAGGTGGTTTTTATATATTTAATTGAGCTGATTTTTGGAGGGGTTGATCTTAGTGATATTTAGGCGTGATCTGGAAAGTTTGGTTTAAATCAAATTTATTTTTGAAGGGATTTTAATTGGGTTTTCTGGGTCGGGGTGTGACACTCTGCCTCCACAGCAAGATACAGAGCCCCACCTTCTGGCTCGCCATGGTTGGATTCCTTATAATCGCCTACTGCCTGATGAAGAACATCAAAGGTGCCATGATCTACGGCATCGTCTTCGTCACCGCCGTCTCCTGGTTCCGAAACACCTCGGTCACCGTCTTCCCCGATACACCCGCCGGAAACGACTTGTACCACTATTTCAAAAAGGTGGTTGACGTTCACAAGATCGAGTCCACCGCCGGCGCTCTCAGCCATCGTCACCGGCTCGCTTTTGGGGACTTCTCCGGTCACCGCATTCATAGAGTCGTCGACGGGGATCAGAGAGGGGGGGAGAATGGGGGTGACGGCTCTGGTGGTGGCGGCGTACTTCATGATGTCGTTCTTCTTCACGCTGCTGCTGGCCTCAATACCGGCGTGGGCTGTGAGGACCTGTCCCTCTACTCCCGTGGTTCGTTGTAGATTGCAATGGTAATTTGGTAAATTGCGAATTGTTGGTTTGTTTCACACCCGCGTGTGCACACACTGGCCTTGTTTGTGCTAGTGCTTGATTAGAATGGTTAGGTGGACCCGGGATCGGAAGATCCCAGCTCGGGCGCGCTGAAGCTTGCTTTTGGGCAGCTTACGGCCCTTGAGAGATCGATCGCTCCTTGGAGCGATCGATCGGACTCGTGAGCGAGTCGGTGGTGGGTTTTTGACCTGTTCGGATCGATCCAAGTGTTTTGGATCGATCCAGCCTGTCTCAGATCGATCCGACTTGGTGTGTGGGATCGATCGGGTTGGTGTCTTGGATCGATCGAACTCGGAGTTGGATCGATCGGACACTGTGGGATAGTCGGTGGCTTTTTCTTTCGCGAGGACGGCCTCCGGCCGTCGCTCTCTCTTGTCAGAAGGGGAGGACTTTCCCTCCCCTCCTTTCTTCTTTCTCCTCTTTCCCCGGCTTTCCCCTTCCCTTTTCCTTCCTCTTCTTCCTTTCTTCTTCTTCTTTCTTCTTCCTTCCTTCTTCTTCTTCTTCCGCGGGCTCTGTTTCCCCAGTTCTGGCAGCCGCTTCTTCTTCGCCGTTCTTCCTCCTCCGGCCACCGTTTTGGGAGCTTGAAGGCTCGTTGGAACCGTGGCAACGAGAGGAAGATCGCTGGAGTGGTTTGGAGCTGCGTTGGTAACTGGTTTGCGAAGGGATCAACTGAGGAATGCGCTGTTCGGTAGGTGTTCTACCTACGAGAGTGCTTAATGGGTTTCTCTTTATCTAGACGTTAGATCTTGCTGTTCTTTGCGTTGCTGGATTCCTCTTGCTTAGTAGAATTTCTGTTATAAGTTTCATAAGCTTTGGTTGAGATTTTAGTAGGATTTATGCATGTTTACTCTCAGATTTTCTGGTTTATGTTGTTCTTGAAGAACAGCCGGCTTGCGGCGAGTTTTTCGATTAGTACGTGCATGAGCTTATGTTGTGATGAACATAAGAGTTGTAGAACTTTCAATCTACTCTCAAACCCAACTGATTTCATATTTTTTCGATTTTCGTACGATTTGTTATGAATTTATTACTGGAAGGCTGCGTTGCAGCAAGTACTTGGTAAGTTAGAGTGGGATCGATCGGACTTGCGAATCCGATCGATCGGACTATAGTTGGTAAGTTAGTTTGATTAGCGGTCTTAATTAGTGTTTTCCCGTTAATCTAGTCGTTGGATGTTTCTGGATTTTGGATATGTTGATCCAGGCATGTAGATCTACTGGTGGTAAGTTGGATCTCAAATCCGACGTCGTTTGGACGTCGGATCGACGGGGTCAAATAGCCTCTAGTAGAGAACTTTTGGTGTTTTAAATATAATATTATATGTCGGATTATAATATTATATTTTTACTGTTCATCAACGGTTTTCGGGGTTGCTTCCCGTTGCAGGAGTCCGCGGTTGACGGTCGCGGTACCGTCGTAATGCCGGGACCCGCTGCGGATCGGCTGGCAGCGGTTGGTAGTACCGCTGCAGCGATCCGGTTGACTTATATGATGCCTTATCATACTGTTGCATGCCTATCTCCTGTTTGTGCATGTTCATAGCATGCATTCTCTGTAGTGCAATAGTTGCATTGGTTAGGGCGTGGGTGATCTGTGGGTCGCCGTCCTGAGGTTGGAAGCTCGGACTTAGCCCTAGGACCGGGGTTTGGTGGTTTGGACTCGGTTCGAATTGTGGTGTCTAGTCAAATTTGATGATAGGCCTAGAGGACTGGTACACTTGTTGCTTGATAATGATTAGAGGTCGTGTCGGCCTCGAGCCAGGTGTTGAGGCTGCCACCAGTGTCGGGTCTTGTTCTTTGGGGGGCCGGGAGGGTTAGTCCGGCCCAGGCAGTGTCTGTTCCTGCCAGCAGTGGCGACCAGTGTGGCCCAGTCCGTTTTGGGTGACCGCAGCTGGAACCCTGAGACACTAGGTGTATCCAGGATGGGCCCAGTCCGTTGGGGTGACCATGGTTGGATATGCCTAGAGACACCGGTGAAGGGCTATGGGACCATTGCAGCACACTCGAGTCTGGCTTGAGGGCGACACTGTTGCGTTTCCCTCTTTCTTCTGTGTGACGTAGTGTAGAACCCTACTGAGCTTAGTGCTTATACCTACCCGGGTTGCGTTTTGCAGGTGCAGGCGTCAGTTCTTCTTCTGGGGCCCCTACCGGGCAGTTGGTCGGCGGTGCGGCGGCGCCTGGTGGACTTTGAGAGGTGGTGATCGTTTACTGCTTTTACCCTATGTTAGATAGTCTACTACGGGAGTAATGTTGTATTTGAATCTTCCCCTCTTCGAGGATATGTATATTAAATTCACTTGGGTTTGTAATCTGTGGTTCGAGGCTTATTAAATTATTGTTTTGAAATTTGAGGGTGTTTTGTGATAAATTGTTAGGGAGACCAATAGGTTAGAGGGAACCCTCGCCAGCTTTTCTTCCGTGTTTTGTTAGGTTTCGGTTCGCGTCGCCCGGCCCGGTTGGGCTTTCGCGGGTCGGGGCGCGACATGGGCGGTGGGGGTGCTGGTGGGGGTGCTGATGATGAAGGCCCCACTTTCCGTCACAGGGTAACGGGGAGCGACGACATTGGGTCACGTGCGGCGCACGTGGCCCCACTTTTCGTCAGATCGCGGACAGCAGCTAACGGTTGGTGACGTGGCGGACCACATAAGAGAGATTCTTAAATTTTAGGGTCTGTATTGTAACTTTTTGAAATATAAGGACCACATAAAAATATAGGTCAAACTACAGAGTATTGCCTGGAGGCCCTGGACCACTCTGGTATCAGAGGCATGTTCTTGCATTTCTTCACAGTGAGAAAAGATTCAGATGTCTCCAGCTACATATCTTTATTCTTTCTTATATGTATCAAGATAGCTAATAATTTCTTGGCTCTATCTGATGCTTTCATGCCAATGAATGTGTTCAGTATTCTGCTCCTCTGCAACATTGAATCTTGCAGACCATATTTATAATGCATTCATTTTTTCAGCTACTTGGTCATGTCAGCTATGATCAGCTTTGCGACGCGGTTCATGAGGAAGTGCTGAATAATGATGCCGCTATGAAGAACATCTCTTCTCTCTCCTTGCAGGAGGGTGAGATCTCTGAACACCCCAATTGAGAAGCTTTGCTCTTAGAGAATTAGTTTGTACAACACTTTATTCTGTTCATTTTGTATGTAATTCTCCTGTAAAAATGTTCAAATCAATGTTTTTTGTTGGAGATTATATAATTGTTGTACTGTCAACTTGTTGAAGTCTAAAGTAGATGAGATGCCAGTTGGTATATATCTTTATTTGCTGATTCAAGGATAAGAAAATTCTGATCGGAATGTGGTCCATGACAGAGATCTGTCCCTGTTCAATGCTGACAAGATGCATGCACTCAAACTGCTCACAATCATCAAACCTTTAATAGATGCCAATATGATAGAATAAATTCCAATCTGCAGAGATGTAGAGTGACAGTGCAATGAATTATCTAGCAGATGTATGTACTTACCTGGATGTACTGTAAAGCTAGCTATACGTCAATCATTAGCGTCATCTATAGATCTCAGAGCATGATTAAGACAAACCCATGATTAGCTAAGCATAAACAATTGATCAATTCGCACCGACGTGTTGCTGCAACCGATTAGTTTAACTGCTCTTAGCTAATTTTTTATGTGGTACAGTTGTTGTCCAAGAGTGATCCAGCATGAAGGAGAATCTGAGGCAAGATCAGACAGGAAATATTGAGGTCAGCTGTGGATAGTGCTTCAAAGAATACTAAAATCTGAAGGGGGTCCAATGGCCACACTGAACTTTAGCTTGTGGATAGGAAAAGGAGCTCAGAAAGACATGAGCCATGAGAACTGACCATATTTCAAAGAGTCCCCACCATTGGCATCAGTCCCTTTCAGGCTTCCAACATCCAGCAAAGAGGACGATAAGAGGGGGAAAAAAAGAAGGAAAGCGAGCTGGCCAAAGGGAACTCATATGGATGGCTGTGACTGAGAGGATTTCTGTGAACCTCCTAATAAGGGGAGATTCTTGGTAGGACACCCCCACCTAAGCCTCCTCACAAGCCAAGAAGAGCCAGAGCCACTAGTGTTTCTTGCATCACAATCTCCTATATATGGCCACACTTTCAGATCAAGTAGGAGGTGAATAAAGAAAAAGAATAGGAGTTTATGAGAAGCTATGGATGAAGAGCTTAAAATATAGTAGTCACTCGCATGTTTTGTTGAGTTTATGAGATACTGGAGTAATCTATTCCTAGTTTTCATAACAGTCATGAGATGCAAGTATATAAAATTATCCTAGTCCTATGGTATCTTTTCTTCTCCTCAAATTCATCAGCGTCAGTTTGATTTCTTGGGGACCATGATGCCCAAGCTGGTCTAGTTCTAGCAATACACTATTGATTTAGATCATCAGCGGTTGCTGAAACTTGATAACATGTTTATGATTCTGTTCACAGATCAAAACTAGCTGTACAGTCATTGATGTTATTTAAAGTGCGGGATAGATGGGATTCAAATCCAGGACCTCTACTCTAATATCTTGTGAATTCTAACCACTCAACCAAAAAACTCAGGCTGTGGCACGCGGGCGAGTCTATAAAACTATAATTCAGTCTGACACAACTAATAGAACACATAATGACAGTACTTCATTTGATTAAATTCAGTGAATGACACTGATGAAGAAAAAATCACAGCAGTTGGTTACCTCCATGAAGGAAAAAGTAATAGAATAGTGAATGTCTAAAATAGTAAGATGGATAAAATTACATAGCATTGACATCGAATCCTAGCTTCTTGTCACATTATCAGAAGTGAGTACTTCGCTTTACAAAATAAATTATCACAAGACCTTCGAATAAAGTAATTTTATGGCTGCTCGAAGACGGGAAACTTCGCGATACTGTACTTCATTTGATCTACCGACGCCATGTTTTCACAACGATGCAGAACAACTGTAACCGGAATCGTCATGCCGTGTTGAAGCATCAGCCGATGGAGTTGCATTCAGCTTTAATTCTGAAGTTTCTTCATTAACCTGTAACATCTAAAACAATTACCTTTAGAGTTTGATAAATATCTGACACCATGAACGAACAACTCAGACAAAATTACAGAAATTATGAATCGAGATTATTTAAACAACCAGAGAATGCACCAAAAAAACTAGAATTTTAGTAAACTCCTATGTGATTTCTGTTCTTTCTGCCACAAAATTGAGCAGTCAGGTAATTCTTGCAAGATGGCTGTCCTTAAAAAGTGTCCTTCTTACCTGATTGTCCATCCTGAACATTTTGAGAAGGAACTCCAGCAGCTGGCAACCTGCTACTAGTAATCGACGCAGCTGCCTTATCCTGTTTCACAGCCTGAGATCCGTATGCATATATATTCATTGCCTGCGTCAAGAGCAATTTAACTACCCCAGCATGGATGAATCAGTATAAAAGGCAACCATGAGTAGGAAGCCACATACCTGATGTGATGGTTGCATGTGATGCATGCCAATATAACGAGCATATGATTCGGAAAAATGGAAGTTTTGCATCTGGGTTGGAAAATCCACAGGGTTTAAGGCCGGGTACCGGCGTATTGGTGTCTGATTCGTCGCAAGAACAGAGGGCATTGGTTGATTGATGAGAGGCACTTCCTGTAACTGAACTGGACTGTGAAGAGTGTGCAGAGGAGTATGACCCATTCCTACATTCATGCCTGGCATGTATTGCTGGACACCAGGAAACATCATTGGTGCCATATTACCTCCCATCCACATCATCTGATGATTGTTAACACTTACAACAATAAATTAATCACATTTAATAATAGATGGTAGCCATGATATAGTTTCTTAAGGGAAAAAAGATGAGAGGAAATTTGTCGAAAATATTAAAATCCTGACCTGAACTTGCAATTGAAGGGACTTCAAGTACTCAATTGCCTCATCAAGCATCGACGCCTTGTCTGCCTGAATATTTCTAGTATTAGTAGGAGCAGCAGCTAGATCATAGTATACGAGTAATTTCATGATTGAAAAATTATGTGCTGATAGTTCTCCATCTGAAGGAACCACACCTTGTTGCAGTGTGGTATCAATTCTTGCAATGCCTTCATCTTTTCATTGATTCTATCCCTTCTTCTCTATATCAAAACAGAGCAACAAGTAAGAAGATTGAAGGAAATAATCCGAATGCATGGATGCCTATTTGTTCAGTAATTTTACCCTTTCTGAGAGATTATGGACTTCCGCGGCGCGACTCCTGCGGACTGATGCTGATCGCTGAGCTGACTTTTTTGGCTCCTGCGACTCATATTCCGTGTCCTGAGCATTTCACAGGCTCCAATTTAACAAAATCATGACCATGAACGAAATAGATTATTCCATGCAAGTAAAAAAGATAAATGAGTGACTACCTCACTATGGCACTCAGAATCCTCGGCATCTACTCCCTTCCTTTTGTGACACTGATTGCTAGCGCTCGGCTGGCCTGCTCTCTCGAAGGTACTCGCGGAGCCTCCGGACGACGAGGCAACAGTAGCATCATGTGTCTCCACTTGCATTTTCTCAAAGGGCAATATCATCTGAACATCATCTTTCAGGCATCTTGGAAGAATGCTTGTTGCATCGTTGCTCGCAGTACAGCTCAAGTCGACTGCATTTCGAACCTGGTTGCTCCCGCATACGCTCGATCCTACTGTCATCATGGACGAAGACTCTCCGGCTTCTACCTGAACTCCCTTTCCTGATCCTTGTTTGCCGAATTCTGAGTCTGGTTTTATAGACTTTGAAAAGTGAGAAAAGTTCAGCACTCCGCGACTTCCTGAGGTAGGCAAAACCTGTGTGGTGGGGCCAGCAACATTCGATTTCGGAGCAGGCATCTGTTGAAAACTTAGGCTTGATAATCTCGAAATCGATTCCTCCACGGGCTTAGGAGGAAGCAAAATGTTTTCTAGACCAACGCTGGCGAATTTTACGCCTCTTTCGCCGGCCATGATCTCCTGGTTTATCTTAGTGGCCTCGGTGGCACTGGCGATCGGCATTTCATAGAGGAAATCAGAACAGAACTCTTTTTCGAAGGAATCATACACAGGATATTGCAACCATGATGCAGTTTCATCCTCTTGAGAAGAGTTACTTGCATTCCCGGTCCATTCACCGAGCCGATGTAGCTGCTCGGATCTTTGCACTTGTTTAAATTCTGCAGGTTTCCTATGATTCTGACTGTGCATCACGACATGCCCGTCACGCCATAAGAGCTCCATGAGCTCATTTTCTCGCCTGTTCGGTCGAAAAAAATTCATAAATCAGAGTTTATAAAGATATAATTCATGTAGATTCAGATGCATCTCTACTCACCCAGTGGGTTCTTTCTGGTTTGCTGCTGGAAGGAGGTTGCATGGTGATCTAGAGCCACCCTCCATCTTCCAATCTGGGACGAATTGGTTCATTGCATAACCATCTAATTCTGCACCAAAAGAAAGTTTATATGAAACGGAGATTAGCTTGGAAGTGAAGAGAAACAATGACACTTTAGAAGAATTCTATAACTAGCTAAATCATTAAAGATGTGAGGTTATAGCAAGCAAATTTTCATTGAGGGGAAAATGACAATCTTATCAAAATCAATGTTTTTACAGCTTTTCCAGAGAATAATATAGATAATTCCATATACCTGAAGAAGATCAGGGGATCAGGGGAAAAAGAGTAAACATGATACAGAGACTAACATGCAAAAGATTGAATAAAGAACTTTTGTTGGTGATAAAAGCTTCAACAAGAAAACAACTTTTAGGAAGCAATAAAAGATGCAGATTAGAAAACTGGTAAGATAAGAAAAAGAGGTTACGAATTCCCTCAAGAAAACAGAGAATACCTTCGAACAAATTTACCATCAGAAGTATTAAAGCCAGAGAGAAAATTCATAAATATTACATAAAGATTATGGTTTATGACCATGGAAGAAACCATGAAAATCGAAATCTAATTCCAAAGGAAGAATAATTCAATCACGAATAAAGTTCAAGTTTCCCATACTAAATCTAAGAAGGGCCGCTCATCCAATCCACCAAAAAAAGAGCAACATAGAAAACAGCAGAGAAAGAGACCAATTACCCTCTTCAAACAATGAAATCAGAACAAATATAAACCACTAAAAAACATCAAAATCTGACATACCTGTGACAGCCTTCATGGAAAACTCAATCAGAGATAAAGCATAGTAGAAGCTCTTTAACACCACAGAGTGATGCAAAGGAAAGAACTCTAGACAGAGAAACTAAAGAAGAAGAAGAAGAAGAAGAAGAAGAAGAAGAAGAAGAAGAAGAAGAAGAAGAGAAGAGAGAGAGAGTTAACCTTCTCCAGTGGAGATTTCCCACTTTGGGTGCTCTGTTGTTAAGAGAGAGGCAGCAGCGAGATTCATAAGATTTCACTGTATGGTTTTAACCACAGTAGGGGGAGACATATAGCTAGCTATATATGGCTATCCATGAGTTAGTGATGTGTGATAGGTTTTGCTCGCTGTCTATCTTCTATCTTGTATTTGTAGTGAAGCATGATCTCTCCTTTACTCACGTTTGCCACCTGTCAAACCCTATGAAGACAAAGGCACTTGTCTTTTTATTATAGGACCGGGTGAGTTCCCCTCTTCATCATCATGAACTTCTCTTACAGGGGAAATCAAACTGGCAAGATTAAACTTAAACTACTCATTGTCAAGCTACGCACACGTAAGCGTAGGCGACAGATGTTTGGACCCACCAGAGAAGAAAAACAAAAAAAAAAAAAAAAAAAAAAACACACATCTTCTGGTGGTTCACCATAGAATAAGGCTATGTTCATAGAATCGCTAGAGGTATTTCACTACCAACGGTAAAGATGTCGATTACAAATTACATATGGCGGCTGTCCACATAAAACCTTCGTATCCTAAGATTTTGTACATGAAAGTATTTGATATATGTCAATATTCGAACCTTCAAAAACCTGGTTCAACGCACCAGACCGGGGCTCGGCCCAAGCCCAAGCCGGCTCACAAAGGGCAGCTTCCCCATTGAACCAGCCACCACACACACGAGGCCGGCCCCACTTGCCTCCCAATGCCCAATATCCTATCCTAGTTCAGTTAACTCTTTCCTATTTTATTTTCCTATTTTAGTTATTTATCTTGTAATATGACTCATTTTTTTTTCTTTCTTACTTAGGGTTATTGCTTGAGTAGAAAGTCATCGAGTCGGAGTTCTACTCCACTTAGGTCTCTTATTATAGTTTACCTATATAAAAGCCCCCATATCTATGAATTAAATCATTTAGAAATAATAAATCAAAGGTTTCGGCTTGTAGGCTCAGTTCCCTTGACTAAAAGATTGTTCGAGGGAGTTCGCTCCCAAATCACCCCCCGGAGTTCCTGACAGAGTTCCACCCAAGACGATCCCTGATCGTTGGTGCCCTCACCGATCCCTCCTCCGGGTACTACTCCTCTTTCATTCGTCTTGGTCTAGTTCCCTCCTTTTCTCTCTCCTCTCTCTTCCGGCCCCCAGCGTCAAGCCGCAGTGCCCAGTGCGGACAACACCGCGGCCAAGGTCGCCCACCGGCCCTGGCCACCACGCCCATGGCCCAGCCGTCTTGCCTCCTTCCCTCCTCTCTCTTCTTCTTCCTTTCTTCTTCCCTTCTTCTTCTTCCTTTTCCTTCTCTTCTCCCTTCTTCTATCCCCGTTGGCCGCCCCTCTTGCCCCCACCCGTGCTCGTGAAAGGAACCGCGGCCAAGCCATGGTCTCTTGCGGCTTCCTGCCACCATTTTCTAGGCCGCCGCCTCGCCAATTGCCTGTCCTTCCTCCTCCACTCGGCCCGGAACCATCTACCCCGTGCCCGTGACACAACACCACGCCAAGCCGCTCCACGGCCTCCTCTCTTCTTCCTCCCTCTTTCTCTTCTTTCTCTCTTCCTTTTCTGGCCCCTCTCTTCTTCTTCCTCTCTCAACCCGACTGCCGGCCTCGCGTCGTTCCTACACGACAACACCGGACCAAGCTTCGTGGCTCGCTTCTTCTTTCTTTCTTCTCCTTTTCTTTCCTCTTTTTCAATTCCTCTGTTCCCTCTCCAAGCTCGGTCCGACACTGTCACACCCCGACCCATAAAACCCATCCGGTCCGGGGCATGAGGGTTCCTACTCTATTCAATCCATCACTGGCCCATTTATAATAAAATAATATAACTAATTAACAATTGATATGGGGTCAAAAATAAAATGTCTAATATAATTCAAGATTCTGATACAAAATTGATCCTCACGACATATATAATAAAACCTCAAGTCCTCGAACACTTCCAAAGGGTTGACGCGCCACCAAGAGCCTATCCAACTGGGAGCTACTGAAGAGAGTTGAGGCATGCACCTGTAAAATGTAGCCCGAGTAGGAGTGAACGATAAGCTCAGTAGGATTCTATACTACGACGCTCACAAAGGAAAGGGAACAGTAAAGTCCAAGGTTCCACCACATCTCTAGGGGAAACTCATGTCACGTACACCGCCTATCCCAGGGCACGAACGTTGATGACCCATAGTACTGTCAACAGTCGTCCCTCTCAAACCAAGCTCTCTAGCGCTGAAACAATAGGGGTAGGACCCAAGACGATACGTAATTTCTCCAAACAATGAAACTGAGACTGAGCCTGGAACCTAAGATGACATCTACACCTCAATCAGAGTTATTACAGCCAACTACACAGTAACCTCAAAATATCAGATTATTATAACAATTTCCATCCAAGACCTGACTACCCAGCCTCGGTCCTACGGCTAAATCCGAGAGCCTCGGTCCTACGGCTAAATCCAAGAGCCTCGGATCGACGATCACCCATGTCCTAACCTCTATGCCTCTAATGCAATCAAAATGAATGCGATGCTCAGGCACACATATAGAAGTATAAGCATGCAACATGATGCCATGTCATAATATACAGGGCTAGGCGCGGCGCATAACTCGCCAAGGGGGTGAACATAGCAAAGATCTAAGGAAAGCGGATAAATAGGCACGCTAGCCTACAAATCTCAACGAGACTAAGTGTCACACCCCGACCCAGAAAACCCAACCGGGCCGAGGCGTGAGGGTTCCTATCACTATTCACATCCAATCTGGCGCGATACAAAGCGAAAAACAGAGATAATTTGAACAGTTTAACATCCAAGGGTAAAGCTGTAATTCAATTAAAAGAAACATTATGTTGTAGTATTTAAACATCCGATACAAATTCTTATCAAACTCCTCCAAGGAAATATTATACATTTAACCTAAAAATCCTCGAAGGATGTCTATAATATACATGATCTATCAAAAGTACAATTGTTCTCCCACAGCAACCTCAAGCACCTTTGGAAGTCGTCACGTCACTGATGTGCTGTCGCAGGCACTCAAAAATAAATCCAATACTCGTTACGATAAATGTAGTAGTGCGAGTACGAGTCGATCCCACGAAGAGTGTTTAGTCTAGTTTTGTGCTAAGTGAACAAAGATAGGGGGGTTTTAAAACGTGAGGAAAACAATAAAGAAATAATCTAAAGCGAAGAAACAAGTTGAATCAAGAGAACAAACCTTGGTCTGAGTCAACATCCACCATCGGAATCCAACAACTGATCATAGATGCAAGTATCAATCAATTCATACCATGAATATTCACCGTTCGAATGAAATCCGAATCTCTCCTCAATCATAGTTAATCAGAAACAAGCGATCTAATCAACCTTAATTACTAGAAAACCTAAGACAAGCGCTGTAGATTTAATCTAGTAGCAGCGTTAAGAATAGGGAGATCGATGAAGCTAAACAACACAAGCACAAGCGGTTGCATTTAGTCTAGTCAAATATTCTTCCTAAGACCTAACAATCTCTGAAACGCAGTAGATTATTAAACCTTAGTTGCTTCGCAGATTAGAGAGATCAAACAATTCCGGATTTGATATCCAACCTAGCTGTAAATCGCAATGAATAATAAACTAGTAGCTCTCCTAACAATTAGACAAGACAATCATGAATATTTAATAACAGAAGAACATTCAATACTCATCTATAAACTGAACAATAAAAATAAATTAGATCTCACAGTTTCATTGATTCCGAGGTTTCAGTCTCCTCGACCAAGGATCAAGATTTAGCCACGCAGGGCCATCGAGAACAATCCTCAAAAGATTCCAATAAACAAGATAAAACCTAAAAAAAATATAAAGGAAGAGAAAGAGCAGGCAAAAGTGTCCAAGAATCCCCCCTCAAACCCTAGAAAGAGTCCTATTTATAGCCTCAAGAGTATCCACCCTCGGATTAGATCACAATTCTTTACTGGGAAAGTCTGATCGATCCTTCTCGGGGTGTCGGATCGATCGGTCTCATTAAAAATCTCCAATTTCTAGTTACGCCCGAGTCCGATCGATCGAACTATGGGCGCTGGATCGATCGGATGCGTAAAAATCCACCTTCTCTGGCTATTTTTGAGTCTGATCGATCGAACTTTAGGTGTCCGATCGATCGGACCCCTTAGGATGGATGAATGGATCGATCGAACCACGTTCAGCCAAAAAATACATGTTCTGTCACGATTCTGCATAGTCCGATCGATCCTTCTCTGGGTGTCGGATCGCTCGGACGTTCCAGCGTATTACTGTTCTGCCATCCAGACTGCGCCATCGGTACTAAAATTGCCGTAACTTCCTCTAGGAAACTCGGAATCACGAATCGTAAAATTCTATAGAATCTAGACTTCAACAGCTTTCCAACCATATATGGAACATCATCTGGTTCTTCATGACAAGGTACAGATTAATCTTTAAAGTTGATCCATGCACTCTTTTTAGCTTCTTTTCGACTTAAGGACTTTAATTACATCCTAAATCAAAATATAAGAATAATGAGTGTATTTAAGAATTAAATAAGCACAGGAGACTAAGTATTAAGGGATAAAAATATAACATTATGCATCATCATCAAATTCCCCCACACTTAGCTTTTGCTCGCCCTCGGGCAAAATTAAAATTCACTCTACTCAAGATATCAAGGTTGCAACGCCATCAACAAAGAACAATCAAGCTCTTCACAAGACTCATAACACATCATGAACAAACATTTTTAGACAACTTAAAAATCAATCAATAAGCATTTCCACTTGAAGATGAAGCATACTAAATAAGTAGACCCTCACGGAAATTAACACTCAACTCTCATGTGTTTGAAGGGTATGTATTTCACTCAAATTCATTCCAATGAAAATGATCTACCATAAGCTTGCATATCTTCTCATTCTCCACCACTAGAATCACATGCATAACACGAATCATAAGGACTTCAAAAGGTTGTAATGGGGTCCAGGATTAAGGTGGGAAATATTTGGGCATGTAGCTTAAAAGCCAATGGAATTAATGGAGCAAAAATGCATCAATAAGACATGTACAACCAATCACTCCATTCAGCAACTTCTTCAACTTTGCTTTAAAGTACTCAAACCATATAACATTACCACATTGGCAGAGAGATTGTTCAAAGGAATACTTTTTAACTGAAATAGTGAACAATCTTTTGGAAAAACTTTCACCTTTGTAGAGACCATACATAAACATACCCTTTTCTTGGAGTATTAGGAGGATTCATAAACACATTTTGTAACATGAGAAACAATTTCCTCCTTCACTTTCTTTTCTTCTTTTATTTTTTTTTTCTTTTTTTTTTCAAATATAGCCATACCACAAATCCAAACACCCCTACACTTGAACTTTTGCACCCATACATATCATAATGATGATCAATGCTCCACTAGTTTTATGGCTGGGTAACGGCATTGTTTTTCAGGTTTAAGGCTTGTAATGTGGGTTCACAATGAAGTCAATAAAGCTCAAAGGTGTTTAGCAAAAGAATTTAAGCACAAGGTAGGCTATTTGGCTTATGTAGCTTATAACAAAGATGGCCTTAATCATGTTCATGTTTGCATGTGTCAATGTGACCTCGAATAGAATCAAAGCAAGTTCTAGATCTCCTCCCCCACACTTGAAACTGACATTGTCCTCAATGTAAGGTGGAATGCAAAGAAAGGCAAAAATAACTAAAATGGAAATGCGAAAATAAAAAGAGAAAGGAACGAATTCCCCTTGGGTTGCCTTCCAAGCAGCGCTTTTGTTTATGAGTTGCACAGGAATGGTTCACTGCATGTCTGGGTGAATTCTTCATGTATCACAGGGGGTAATCAATCACCTACAAAGCAAAAGCAAAGCAAAGCCAAACAAAAGCAAACATGCATGCACACAACCTAAAAATAATTCAAGCACTCTCAAGCACACAAGAAAGTAAATAAAGCAAACTAAACTACTATATACAAAAGAAAAAGTTTTAATCGTGCCCTTGGTGGCCGTTCTCTAGCACGATGGTATGCAAAATCAATGGATGCCATAATATGGATATTTAACCTCAATAGTGCCACCAAGGTTAATTTAGCATATGAATCCAAGTGGCATATTTCAAAAATGAAAACTAGCTTTTCCATACTAACACCAGTAAACAACATAGCTAGATCTCTTAAACAGAAATACTTATCATCATGGTGATCAAGAAGAAATGAGTCAACATTATGCTCAGATATAATCGAATCATCCATTGACCTATTAATAATGTCGTCGTTCGGATTGTCAAAGATGTCGAGATTACATGATCGAAAATAAATCCGTCGAGATATGAAAATATCTACTAAGGTCATCTCCTTTTTAACCACTAATGAAGATGAGATAGTCACAGGAAATATACCTCGCGACGTACTAGGAATGCTTTCAACTTCAGTCGGAGGAGGTTCTTCGAATAAGTGCTCCTTGTGTTCTCGGCGGTCGATTAGCCTAGACTGGACAGCTTCTTCATCTGCATTTTGTAGAAATTCCCCCGAAGCATCTCCAACCTCAGCAGTCAGTGAAATATCATCATTAATTTCATGAACCGACAAAGAATCACGAGTATTATGACATAAATCATTATCATCAGAAACAAAAGCATCACAAGTATTATCATTACAAACATGAGGTATAGAATCATATCTATCAACTTCTTCATCAAAAGAGTGACTCACATTAACTTGGTCAATTATTAGTGGCTCTTGTTGCATTTGTGACTGAGCAATGAAGAGGTTCTCAGTTTTGTCACGTTCCCTAGAAAATCTTTCCTCAGCGCAAGAATTACGCATTTCTCTTAAGGAATTAGTATTTTCTTCCATTTCCTTCAGAATCGCCAACATTCGTGCTTGAAACTGCCAACTAGGGTAGGTATGATCTCTAAAATCTGAATTATAAGAATATGAATATGAATCACAGGCCGGGTTTGAGAAACCATGAAACTGCCAACTAGGGTAGGTATGATCTCTAAAATCCGAATTATAAGAATATGAATATGAATCATAGGCCGGGTTTGAGAAACCATATGTGTCATTATTGTAACCGGGTCCATAACCAAAAGGCAAATCATCATTCCATATGTCACCCAGTGGCATATTATAATTGGCCATACATTCAAACCATAGAAACTATATAAATTTTTTTTTGTTTTTTTTTATTTATGAAAATAAAGATCACTATAAGCACAAAAATCAACTAGAATCACTCCCCGGCAACGGCGCCAAAATTTGATGTGCTGTCACAGGCACTCAAAAATAAATCCAATACTCGTTACGATAAATGTAGTAGTGCGAGTACGAGTCGATCCCACGAAGAGTGTTTAGCCTAGTTTTGTGCTAAGTGAACAAAGATAGGGGGTTTTTAAACGTGAGGAAAACAATAAAGAAATAATCTAAAACGAAGAAACAAGTTGAATCAAGAGAACAAACCTTCGTCTGAGTCAACATCCGCCATCGGAATCCAACAACTGATCATAGATGTAAGTATCAATCAATTCATACCATGAATATTCACCGTTCGAATGAAATCCGAATCTCTCCTCAATCATAGTTAATCAGAAACAAGCGATCTAATCAACCCTAACTACTAGACAACCTAAGACAAGCGTTGTAGATTTAATCTAGTAGCAGCGTTAAGAATAGGGAGATCGATGAAGCTAAACAACACAAGCACAAGTGGTTGCATTTAATCTAGTCAAATATTCTTCCTAAGACCTAACAATCTCTGAAACGCAGTAGATTATTAAACCATAGTTGCTTCGCAGATTAGAGGGATCAAACAATTCCGGATTTGATATCCAACCTAGCTGTAGATCGCAATGAATAATAAACTAGTAGCGCTCCTAGCAATTAGACAAGACAATCATGAATATTTAATAACAGAAGAACATTCAATACTCATCTATAAACTGAACAATAAAAATAAATTAGATCTCACAGTTTCATTGATTCCGAGGTTTCAGTCTCCTCGACCAAGGATCAAGATTTAGCCACGCAGGGCCATCAAGAACAATCCTCAAAAGATTCCAATAAACAAGATAAAATGTAGAAAAAATATAAAGGAAGAGAAAGAGCAGGCAAAAGTGTCCAAGAATCCCCCCTCAAACCCTAGAAAGAGTCCTATTTATAGCCTCAAGAGTATCCACCCTCGGATTAGATCACAATTCTTTACTGGGAAAGTCCGATCGATCCTTCTCGGGGTGTCGGATCGATCGGTCTCATTAAAAATCTCCAATTTCTAGTTACGCTCGAGTCCGATCGATCGAACTATGGGCGATGGATCGATCGGATGCGTAAAAATCCACCTTCTCTGGCTATTTTTGAGTCCGATCGATCGAACTTTATGTCCGATCGATCGGACCCCTTAGGATGGATGAATGGATCGATCGAACCACGTTCAGCCAAAAAATACATGTTTTGTCACGATTCTGCATAGTCCGATCGATCCTTCTCTGGGTGTCGGATCGCTCGGACGTTCCAGAGTATTACTGTTTTGCCATCTAGACTGCGCTATCGGTACTAAAATTGCCGTAACTTCCTCTAGGAAACTCGGAATCACGAACCGTAAAATTCTCCAGAATTTAGACTTCAACAGCTTTCCAACGATATATGGCACATCATCTGGTTCTTCATGAGCAGGTACAGATTAATCTTTAAAGTTGATCCATGCACTCTTTTTAGCTTCTTTTCGACTTAAGGACTTTAATTGCATCCTAAATCAAAATATAAGAATAATGAGTGTATTTAGGAACTAAATAAGCACAGGAGACTAAGCATTAAGGGATAAAAATATAACATTATGCATCATCATCAGTCACCAAAAGCTGATCTCGCCGGCTCTACTGAAGGAGAACTGGCGCCTGCACCTGCAAACACAGCCCAGGTAGGAGTGAGCGACAAGCTTAGTAGGATTCTACTCTATTGCACATTGAAGGGAGGAAAGCAACAACTGTGATGTCTCCCCGCTCAAGTCTAAGGAATGCCACGGGGTCCCACAACCCCTATCGATTTCCTAAGGGCTCCTGCCATGAAACCTCTCTAATGAACAAGTTATCAGGAGGCCATGGAACAGTAACATGCAGGATCACCCTTACTAAAGTAGGATTCGCATGCCTTGGGGACCCACGTCGGGAACGCATCGACATCCATCCTTAGCACTTAGCATTGGGGAGACAACACGACCTCTAAACCTGAATAACAATATGATTATAACCAACTACATCATATCCTCGATAACATGAAGATTCCAATGATACAATCACGTCCTAAACCTTACTATCTAGCCGCGGTCCTAAGGTTAGATCCGAGCTACCCGAGAGCCTCGAATCGGCAATAAACCCATCGCCCCACCTAACCTGATATGCCTCTAATGCATACAGTGCATGAACCTATGTAAACAGCTAACCTCGATGTCTTTATATGCGACAACATCAATTATAAGTTCAACAGTTATACAATAGCCCTTAGCACTCGCCGGCAACGGGCTAAGGTTCCACAATACCATGTAAGCTAGCACTCATAGCTAGCTAATGGCTAGGCAAACAATTAGCATTTAAGTTTACCATCCAACTAGGTATTTAAATACGAGTCAATCCACAAATTTGCCAAAAAAGTTAAGCGCACAATTCAATTCTCAATCTCAATAAATCCATTGAAAACCCCGTGATAACAACGTTCATGCTTCCGAATATGATTGCGTATCTATCATTAACGAAAAACCAATCAAAGGAAGCCAGAAAACACTATTTAGGGGCTCACGGTCAATGCGACGGTCGATCCAACGGTCGATTTGACGGTCGACCGTGAGACCAAAATGAGGGAAAAGCACACGGGCCAGGGTCGATCGGGACATCGACCCTGGGAGACCCAAAATGAGACAGAACCTCACGGTCGATGGGACGGTCGATCCGACGGTCGACCGTGAGGCCACAGTCGATGCGACGGTCGACTATGAGACAACAAATAAGCGTGCCAACACCTGACTGTCGATCCGACGGTCGACCGTCAGGCCTAGTACACAGTTCCTACGAACAGTGCTAGAAATCCAATTTCTTGGATTTGATCTATCAAAGCTTATCGAATCGATGAAACTTTGCAGGCACGCGTAACAAATGATGTGGGAAACTATTGATACGAAGAAAACACGATTTAGATGGTTAAATCTCAAATCTAGGTCCAAACGGTTAAAAACTAACAAATCGACGATAATACGAGAATCGTTCGATAAAATACGAAAACCAAATGGTAGAGATACTCTAAGCAAGGTATAACACCCATGTATTAAGCTACACAACATTCTACCATGTATTCCTACATCAAAAACACAGTAAGCCTATCCTAAGAGAACGCAATCATACGATCGGGGTAGAAACACCTACATGATCAAGTAGGGCAGCTCCTCGACGTATTCCCCAAGCTCGATCGCCAAGATCCGCTCTTCGAAGATCGCACCTCGAAGCCCTAGCTCAGCCGGTAGGAGAGAGAGAGAGAGAGACAAAGACAGAAGAGGGAAGAAAGAGAAAGCAAAGAGAGAGTAGTCAGGGTATTTATAGAGATCAGGAACTGATCTCGGCCATCCGATTCGATCTTTCCCAATCGAGCTCCGATCTTCCGATTGAAGTCACCCTTAAGGTCCTAATCAATCACATACATCAATCCAAAGCCGTGTATGCGTTACGCGGGTGTGAAATCGACCACCAGGCACAAGTTACCAAATTGCCCCTGGGTCACAAGAGCAATACGATCAACCTGGTCGCAGCTGACGAGAAATCAAATCAACATGAAACGGCCCTCGACCCACGTGGTCGAGCTAGGTTAGAGGAACGGGTCCTCACACTAAGCAACCAATCTAGATTAACAACCAACATTAATCTACACACGTCCTCACACTAAGCAACCAATCTTGATTAACAACCAACATTAATCTACACACGGGATACAACCCCGGCTAAACGATTAAACAACTAAAACAACAGTTATAATAATGATTTAATCAAGCTTAGCCGCCTACGACCCATTTTTTCTACACATCCCAGGGGAGGAGTGACTCCCCTAGTTTAACCACAAGCCACACATGGGCCTACATGGATATAATAACATATATCTAGATTAAGATTTAAATAATCAATTTATCGAAATCAAACCAGATTATACCACTAAGCTCGAAAAATCATATCTTTCCATCTAGCTGTCCGATTGATATGAAGCTTGAAATCCCCACTCAATGCCATACTTCAAATCATGTATCCAAAAATTGGATCAATCGGATAAACAAAAATAGATGAAAACCTATAATTTCAGTAAAAATCAAGATTTGATAAACCAATCAAAATCCCATCGAAAATAACTTGGATTGAAACTAAACTTTGCAGATCAAACCTAAATGTCACTAAGATCACTTAAGTTCTATAATTAAAATGACTGCCCTGTTCTGCATAGCCTGGCCATTTAATTCACCAAATATTATTATGATTAAATCTATAAATTGTGAAATAAGTTGTAGTAGAAAGCTAACTCATAGATATAAAACTATTATGTATAACATCAACTGAGATCATGCACGTACAGCTCGGAAACCAATCTAGAAAACCACTGTTCTAATTAACCTAGAAACTCCGAAAATAACTTAAGGAAAAGTTGCTTTAATCCATATCAATTCAAACCAAAATCCATTCAAACTTTAATCAGTTATTAAGCAGCCATATAAGCATCATCTAGCATGCTTTAATTGAAGAAAAAATCAATTAAAAAACAATTAAAATATTATGATTAAATCTCAAAATTGTGAAATAAGTTGTAGTACAAAGCTAACTCATAGTTATAAAACTATTATGTATAACATCAACTGAGATTATGCACGTACAGGTCGGAAAACAAGCTAGAAAACCACTGTTCTAATTAACCTAGAAAATAACTTAAGGAAAAGTTGCTTAAATCCATATCAATTTAAACCAAAATCCATTCGAACTTTAATCAGTTATTAAGCAACCATATAAGCATCATCTAGCATACTTTAATTGAAGAAAAAATCAATTAAAAAACAAAGAAGGCCAAAAGTAGCTAGAATGAAGAAACGTACCTAACTACACTTAATTCACGTTTAATCCTCGATTAAACCGTCCAATGGAGGTGTAGGGCTTCTCCCCTAGCAGCTGGCAACCTCTCCAAATGCTTGCAATGAGCTATCCCGGCGGGTCAGAGGAGAGAAGAAGATAGAAGAAGAAAAGAGAAAACAGAGGCGGTTCGCGGGTCTCTTAAGACCCGAGTCCGATCGGTCGCTCCCCAAGCGACCGATCGGTCTATTTCGGTTCGATGTTCTGGAAGAACACGTCAAAGGCCGTGCCGACATCGATCCGATCGGTCACAACCTGGAGCGATCATTGGTCTGGGCTGACAACTATCCTAAACACAGCTTTCGCACGCCCAAACTCAGATCTTTCGATCCCAAGTTCACCTAAAGTTCTAATAAGCACAAATAACAAAACAAAAGGGCTGTGTGTGTACATCCCGGGTGGGGAACCAACCGCCAAGGCGCAATTTATCAAATTACCCTTGGGGTCTTTGCAATCAACCCGATCGCAGAACAAGGCCAAACGGGCCAGACCCTCGACCAAACGCGGTCGGACCGGATTGGAGGAACGGATCCTCACATGCATCGACTACTCGCTTGCAAATAATGTCGTTAAGTCATACGCAAAACGCAATTTAGAAATTTATAAACCTTTCTTCCAACACTAAATTAATAGGATAGGATAATGGTGAAATACAGGGTCGGTTCTCAGGGAAAACTTTGACTAACAAGGAAAAATCAGAATTAAATCTTAAAACTCTAATCCTAAAGTGAAGAAGAATTGATTTGGGTTGTTTTAAAATTATTTAATCAAAACTAACTAGGAAAGCAATGTAAAAAGATTGAAATATATTAATGAGAGAAAAACCTAGGGATTACTCAATCCACTTTAATTTCATTTTCTGTATTCTCTAGTTATCCTCTTCTTTTCTTATCTAGGCATTATAAACTCATAGCTTCTTAAGCTTACATGAATCCCTAAAAGAAGGTAAGTGTTTTCCAAAAGCATATTTTATCTTCGATTAACATAGATTGTTTTCGGGGTAACCTTAGCACAACCTATCGTCACTGAGCAAAAAATATCTCATTGGTTATTCACAAACCACATCAAAACTATCTTATAGATCTCTCCTATCAATCACCGAAATCAAGTAGATCTCAATATACGTCAAGAAACTATGTTCCCTCAACTCTATTAATAATAAATCCATATTTATAAGATTATGTTTAGAAAAGAATACAAGTATCAAACTAGAAAATACAAAGAAGCTTCAGTAAAGCTTCCTGAGATCCCTAAGTAAAGGAACTAGCCACTCATCTTGGTGATGGAAGCCATAGATTTGATGAAAAACAATCGGGATCCACGCATTAACTCATCCGTCTTCAGAAACCATAATCCTCTCTTTTCTCTCTATTGGGGCCTCCAATTTTCGGCCAGCAAACACCTTCTTATAGGTGTACTCCCGAAATTAGGGTTTTCGATAAGTTTGACTCCTACTACAACTCGGATTCCCTGAATTAATCCCTGACAGCCTATTCCGATCAAAACTGGGTCCAATCAAGCCCTAAGATTTGAAAACGAGTCCAACGCAAAAGATGCAGATTAGGAAGTCTTCTGTCAGATCCCTAAGATTTGATAATATTCAGACTTATTTGGAATAGTTGAAGAATATTCTCCTGAACGTCGATGGACCAGTTTTCCAACATCTGAATATCTTCATAGGCTTCAAAACTGGTATTAATCTGTCAGGAATCTCGCAAAATGTATAACATGAAAGTTGTAGCTCTTAATGTCTTCTAAATGTTCTAAAACTTTAAGGAATTTAGGATTTATCTGGAGATTTTGGAGAATTCTTTTCAAACTGACAGTGAAGCGGAGTAATTTCAACATATTAGTCTTTTTTTGTATTTTCTAACTTGAATCTTCATTAGACCTTAAATCAACTAATACACTATCAAATACAAACACTCTCGGGCTAACAAAGGTAAATTAAGGGGTTTTAGTATGAATATTTAATGACTCATTGCACCCCCCAACATACACTTTGCTAGTCCTCGAGCAAAGAAAAGATAAAATGAAAGCAATAAATCTAACTAGTTACTTTCATAGGTCTCACGATTGCACTTAGCATGTGCAACAAGCCTTTAAACCCCTGGGTTACCCCAGTGGAGGAATTATAGTCTTCTGAGGGTTTTTAGGGATGACACCCACAAGCATGTATACATTCCCTTGAATATGCCATTAGAAATCAATCACAATATTCATCAACTCTAATGCATGAAATAGAAATATTATCCATGAATAAACCTTTAAACTCACAGTCACATAAAAATATAGTAAATTAAAACATGCCACAACATATTTCCAATACTTCAACATATTTAATGATGATTATAAATAACTTTAACACTCTTCTGTGTGAATGGGGTTCCACATGCTTCAGAGTATCAATCATATCTAAACACTTCAACTATTCAGAATCACAATCCTATTCAAGCACATATTTTCCACTTATTACATTGCAATCTCTACTTTTATTCATTTTTATTTTCCTTTCTTCTTTTTTATCTGCAGCAATTTCAACTGTTTTACGCGAACAACACACCTTGTTAGGGATATTGTCCGGTTACTATGTATGAAACCCTTTTTTGATATAAAGCACTTTTTTTATTTAGGAATTTCAACTGTTTTACATGAACACCACGCTGGTTAGGCACACTGTCCGGTTACTAAGTTGAAAATCCCACTTTTTATATTCAGATAATTGCATGTGTTCATATATTTTCTGTGACATGATATAAAACTGTAAATCTATCATACTATTATATTTAGAATCTAATCTCAACTCTTAAACATGTGAAAGTGAACATGTGCATTAGGATATGTCAAGCTACCTTTAAATTATGGTAAAAGTGTTAAAGTATAGAAACAATATCTTGCATAGCAAAAATTTAGTATCCCTTATATGACATACAAGTCTCAGAATAATTCATAATATAAATTTTAAAACAAGCATCTTTGTCAAATCATATCATAATTTTATTCTTGTGACATATTTCAAGGGATGTATAATGTCTACTTAATAAAATAAAATAAAATAAGCAGTAAATTTAAATTCCTACAATTCTACCCCCCAACTTAAATGTAATTTTCCCCAATCACACTAAGTCATAAAAATAAAGCAAGGAATAAAGGGTAGAGATCACCATAATATCGTGCCAAATATAGTCATCGTAAGCAATGTAATCACCACACCGCCCACAAGAAGAATACATCTTCATTGAATAAATTCATGTCTGTAGAAGTTATTAAAAGAATACATCCATATAAATCACCATGTTATATAAGAGACAAATAAAAACAAGAAAAATAATATCCCCCTGATCGGTGTACGGGTTAATCGCCCACTATTTGTTGCCTTAGGAAAAACCTGCTATAAAAATACCTTTCCAAAAGATCAAATATAATAGAATGAAAAATATAGAAATCCAATTTAGCAGAAAGGTATAAAAGATAGTAAAACATTTAGCAGAAAATCCTTTGTATTTATTGAGCATTAAACTTTTATACGTATTCATCTACATGAATCAAAATATAAATCATAATCTAAAAAGATAAATGAAAACCCACTACAATAGCATCTTTACTGCAAACCATCTCACCACGATAACATAAAACCTAGATAAGCAATCATCCACTAGAATAGTCCTAAAGAAACAAAATCAACAAAACTCCTCATTCATCATCCATCTCGTCCTCGTCTTCTTCGTCAGAATCATAGTCACTAGGCATTGGGGTCGGCGGACGGTCAGGGTCATCCGATGCATACGATGACTTAGGAGGTGTCAGAAGAGGAGGATCAATGAAGGAACGTGGAGGCACTACGAGTGTTGAACCATCGGGACTCTGGAATGATACCCAGGGATCATTAAGGTCTGGAGCATGCTGAATCTCATATATGATGTGGGTAAACAAATCCGTAGGAGGTAACGGCCCGTAGAACTCAACACCAGTAGGATAGGCATCAGAAGAATAAACAGGTATAGTGGATTCAGAAATTACTCTAGGTGGAAAGCATAAGACTACTGGTGGCGATGGTGGTGTCAGGGAATTGGCAGTGCTCATTGAGTGATCGTCCGATGAGAACCACGATGCTTGCGACAGTGGAGATCCAGGTGCGAATTCGAACATCGGGGAGTGGGGCGAACTATCATCAAAACAGTAGGAGGATTGGCTCAATCGAGACATATAAAAATTTAGTGATCTAGTTAGGCCTGACGAGGGCCGCGATGCGTGTCTGCAAAGAATTGAGCGAAAACTCGTCGCAGGGCACGGTAGAGAAACAGAGTGAGGCTTGGGCGGAAGCGGCGAAGCACACCAGTGGCAGAAGAGAAGATGCTGAGCAGAGTAAAGGATGAGACCAGAAAGTTGGAAGAGGAACGGAGTGAGGAAGGCGACGTTCTGGGAGGTGTTTGACGAAGGAAAGAGGTGGTTGGGTTGATCGCGGAGAGGAAGCAGACGAAGGAGTAGAGCAGGAACGCAGGTCAATCGACAGAGAGATCGAAGCGCAAGAGATGAGATAAAAAGTCAGGGACGGGCGGATTTAAATACAGGAAGAACTAAAATAGAAGTTAGAGTAGGACAACGAGTAGGATTAGATTGAAATCCGATTGTAGATCCGATTGAGCAGAAAAAATATCATTAGCGGTCGATCCGACGGTCGACCGAGGGAGTGGGTGATCTTGGGATACTACGGCGACGGTCGATGTGACGGTCGATCAGCCGATCGAGCGTGGATGATAGGATTTGGTTGAGGAGGCGACGGTCGATTGTTGCATCGACCTTTAGAATCCTTTTCCGTCAAAGAGGCTCACGGACGATGCAACGATCGATGCGACGGTCGACCGTGAGCCATGAATTTTTAGTTTTCTAGATATTATGATTATTCATATAGGAAAATAAAGGAAAAATATAGGAAGAATCAGAAAAATCATGAACAATCCTAAAAATTAAAGAAAATTCTAAAAAGCTATGGAAAGAAAATAAACCTGGGTTGCCTCCCAGGAAGCGCGTAATTTTACGTCTATCGCTAGACGTGCCTAAAAAGGTCAGTTATAGTACGGGTCCGTCAGCTCGACGGACCCAATAATATTGTTGTGTGCAATATCCTCCACATAGTGTTTTAATCTATGGCCATTAACAGTAAATATTTCGTTTGTGTGTAGATGTCGAATTTCTATAGTGCTATGTAGAAATACTCTATTTATAATAAACGGCCCTGGCCAACTAAAATGTAATTTACCTAGGAAAAGACGCAATTTAGCATTGAAAAGTCAAACTTTCTGCCCGGCATCAAACGTTTTCCTTGAAATATGTTTGTCATCGAGCGCTTTAGTTTTGTCTTTATATATTTTGGAATTCAAATAGGCTTCGTTGCGAATTTTCTCAAGTTCACATAAACTCCGTTTCCTATGTGTTGTGATGGCATTAGTATCAGTATTTAGCTTATTAATTGCCCACATAGCCCGATGTTCTAATTCTACGGGCAAATGACAAGGTTTACCAAACACTAATCGATATGGGGACATACCAATAGGCGTTTTATAAGCCGTTCTATAAGCCCACAGTGCATCATTTTAGCTTAGTGGCCCAATCTATGCGATCAATACCAACAACTTTCTCTAATATGCGCTTTATTTCCCTATTAGAAAGTTCTACCTGACCACTAGTCTGAGGATGATAGGGAGTGGTTACCTTATGTGTGATAGAGTATTTTCTAAAAAGATATGCAAAGTGCTCGTTATTAAAATGAAAACCACCATCGCTAATAATTGCACGGGGACAATCAACTCGAGAAAAGATGTTACTTTGAAGAAATTTAATCAGCATTTTATGATCATTTGATTTGGTTGCTATAGCTTCTACCCATTTAGAAACATAGTCAACAGCTATAAGGATATACTGAAAACCAAAGGAAGGTGGAAAGGGTCCCATAAAATCGATACCCCATATATCAAAAATATTAGCAACTAAAATCGGGGTATGAGGCATCTCATTCCTACGAGAGATATTGTCAGTTTTCTGACATCGAATACACGATTGGCAACAAATATGAAAATCTTTAAAAATTGTAGGCCAATAAAATCCACTTTGTAGAACTTTTGTAGCAGTTTTTTTCCCTGAGAAATGACCACCATATGCATGTGTATGACAGAAAGTGAGAATATCATGAACTTCTGACTCGGGTACACACATGCGGATAACTTGGTCATAACAATGCTTAAATAACTCAGGGTCCTCCCAAATTAATATTTAATCTGAGAAAAGAATATGTCTTTGGTATTTTTAGACCAAGAGACAGAAAGCTTGCCGGAAACAAAAAAAAATAACTATATGTGCATACCAAGGATGTGAAAGACGAGTCACCTGAAAGAGATGCTCATCGGGAAAAGAAGTATTAACATGTGTGCTATCAAAAATATCTTTCAAAGGAAGACGAGACAAGTGATCAGCAACTGCATTTTCTGAACCTTTCTTATCCCTAATCTCTAGATAAAATTCTTGCAAAAGCAAGATCCATCGAATCAGTCTAGGTTTGGCATCCTTTTTAGCTAAAAGATATCGTAGAGCAGCATGATTAGTATAGATAAAGATTTTGGAACCTTGGAAGTAGGAACGGAACATTTCAAATGCAAATATTACGGCTTATAATTCCTTCTCAGTGGTGGTATAATTCAATTGAGATTCAAAGAGGGTCTTACTTATAAAAATTGGCCATGCATGCAAAATCATATATCAGAAAGAGAAAAAGAAAACAGAAGATTCGGAGGAGAGGAGAAAATCCAGAAAACAATGATTGAAACCGAAAATTTTGAATTTAGAAAACTTACCTGACTACACAGTTCCGATCGGTCGGTTTGGGGTCCGACCGATCGCTCCAGGCCGCGGGGGAGATCATTCCTTAAAAAAAAATTCGTTCTAATGCTGCAAAAATTCCAAAATATTGTCAGAAAAATCCTAAAAAATGTAAAAAAAAGAAAGGGAAAAATAAGAAAGATAAAAACCTAACTAAGCAAAGAAAACGAGTTGAGAGAAAATCAATTGGTTAACTGTCGAAATCCCCGGCAACGGCGCCAAAAATTGATCGCTCGCAAACATCGTCGTTAAAACATTGCAAACTCAATCAAATATTAAATTTATAATCCTTATTCAATCACTACACTACTAGGTAGGAATAACAGAGAAGTCGGGAGTCGATACAAAGGGAAAACGTTGGAAATCAAATTCAATTCTCAAAACCCTAAAATTAAGGAAAATAATCAAAGATAGAATTGAGTTATGTAAACTAATAAAGAAAAGAAATAAAATGTTGATCAATTTGAATCAATATAGTAGTTACTTAGGAAGTATTCAATCCGCCCTAGTTTCATTATTAGTCTTCTCTAGTTATCATTTTGTTCACTTCTCTCAGCATTATGGATCATATGGCTACAAGCTCACATGAATCCCTAAAAGAAAGTTAATGTTCCCAACGACATAATTTATCTTTGCTTGGCATAGATTGTCTTTGGTCCTACAATTACATTAAATTATACTAATCCTAATGACCTTGGCACAACCTATCTTCGCGTAGCATAGCTTATCTCAAAGGCAAACGAATAATTTCATGAAAACCATATCATAAATCTCTATAATCAATCACAGAAATCATGTAGGACTGAAACTACGTCAAGGGAACTCTGTTCCTTCAACTCTATTAACAATAAAACCATATTTATGATATCATGCATCGAGAAGTTTACAAGAATCAAACTAAAGAAAAACCAAAACTACACTAGGGTTTCATGATATTCCTAAATACAAGAATTAGCAACTCATCTTTTGGATGAAAGCCATCGGGATGGAATAAGAAGCTGTCACCATCCGCATCCTCGCCGTCTTCTTTTTCCTTCTCCAAAGATTGTAAAAAAGATCAGAAACTCGGCTGGAACAATCCATTTATATAATAGAAACCCTTAATCCTGGAATTAGGAGTTATAATTGAACTTAAACTCTAATTTCCCTAAATTCCGTGTTGATGAAATGTTCGGAGCGACCGATCGGACTCAAATCCGATCCCTCTCTCCAGTTGGTCTGACTGGGTCTTCACTGCCACGTCATTAATTAATTTCAGCCTTTATCAAATTTCAGCTTTGATAGATCCAACTTTACTTCAAAGCTAGTGCCAATATATACGGAATCTGACAAAGTCTTCAACATGAAAGTTGTAGCTCTTGAAGCCTTCTGTTAGTTACAATTTATGGTGATTTATTTCCAAACAGTCGACGGAGCAGTCTTTTTGCAGAATTTAGTGATTTTTGATCGATTTTTTTGGATTTCTTCTCAAATCCTACTTAAACCTGAAACCAAATAATAGGATATCAAATACACCTACTCTAGGCCTAACAAAGGGAATTTAAGGGGTTTAATTATGAATAATTAGAGACTTATCAGAACGGAACATTTCGAATGCAAATATTACGGCTTATAATTCATTGTCAGTGGTGGTATAATTCAATTGAGATTCAAAGAGGGTCTTACTAGCATAATAAATAACATGTGGGATTTTGTTTACTCGTTGTCCTCAAACAGCTCCTATGGCAGAATCAGAAGCATCGCACATAAGTTCAAAAGGTAAAGAATAATCAGGTGCATGAACTATAGGTGCGGTGGATAATAAATCTTGAATGGTTTTAAAAACAGTCAAACATGGATCATTGAAGACAAAAGGGACATCCTTGGCTAGTAATTCACACAGTGGTGGTGAAAGTTTAGAAAAATATTTGATGAATCGACGGTAGAATCCAAAATGACCTAGAAAAGAGCGAATCTAACGCACATATGATGGTGGAGGTAATTTAAAAATTAACTGAACTTTAGCCCTATCAACCTCTATACCACGTTAAGAAACAATGTAACCTAAGACAATTCCTTCCTGAACCATAAAGTGACTCTTTTCTCAACTAAGAGCTAAATTAGTTTCAATGCAACGATATAAAACATTAGACATGTTGTTTAAACATGATTCAAAAGAACTTCCAAACACAGAAAAATCATCCATGAAGACTTCTAAGAATTTATAAATCATGTCAGAGAAGATGGTCGTCATACACCTTTGAAAAGTTACAGGTGCATTACTGTCGCGCCCCGACCCGCGAAGGCCCAACCAGGCCGGGCGACGCGAACCAAAACCTAACTAAGTTCGGAAACGTTTTGGCGACGGTTCCCTCTAATCTATTGGTCTCTGATGAGTGCATGAAATTGCACTCTAAACATGACTAAGAGCAGCTTATTTATTGAGTTTTCATGATTTATATAGATGATTTCGTCCGTATTTGTTGCTTCACAAAATTATTTGTATTATGCAGGAAATTGAAGCAAAGATGGGTCTTTAACGCCAAAACTGTACCTTTTCGGAATGAACTATATGAAGTTCCATATATGGTTGGAAAGTTCTGGAAGTCTCGTTTCTGACAGTTTTTACGGTTCATGATTTGGAGTTTTCTAGAGGAAGATATGTCATTTTTAATACGAGAGGTGCAGAAGCAAGCAGCTACAAAAGAAGAAGATCGATCTGATCCCAAAGAAGATCGATGTATTTTTGTGCTCAGACGCTAACAGAGAGTTATGGAGGCGAAAAAAACAAGGAAGAAGATGAAGGAATCTCCATCCATGGCCGAGTAATCCGCGGGCATGGCGGACGGATGACCTAGCGAGGATTAGGGTTACTTCTTCATCATGGTTCATAGTTTTAATCTTTATTGTTAAACACTTTTCTATGTATTGAATCTTGAAGGATTATTTTTAGATTATGGATTTCTATGTGGATGAATGATATTATGAATCTAGTCATGCTTCTTTCATGATCTTGTAATCCCATGGTTATATCTATTGTTTATCTACCTTATCTAGTGAAATCTTTGCTATACATTACCGATTGTGAGAGTTAGTATTGTGTATTCTTAGAGATCTGGTAAAATAGGGTTAGGGCTTTGTCCCGATGAACTTTTGCTATACGTTGCCTGTAGTGACAGCTGGTATCATATATTCTTAGGTTTGGGTAGGATGAAGTTAGAACTATAATAAGGAAGAATTAATCGTTGGAGGAGACATTCATTTATTTTGTTAGGTTTATAGTTCCATATCTTCCGGTTAAGGTGATTGGGATGTGAATCCCTTAACTGAGTATTGAATGAATCGTTGGTAGAAGAAGAACCTAAGTCCTAGCGAAGGGATTTCTGACGCCTAGCCTTCTTAAAAACTTGATATCTCTAGTTAATTTTACATTATCATTAATCTTTTGATCTAATTTAGTTTAGTTAGCTCTTAAGCTCTTGATTGTTTTTAATATATTATTATCTGTGTTTCTGGATCCTTTCTGCTTGTCTCTCTGTGGGTTTGACTTCTCTTATGCTGTACTGCACTGCGACTGCTGTGCGAGACACATTTGAGCGATATCAGTCTCCCTAAACAATTCATAAGCACCCGTATTAAAACAATTATCTCAAACCTCGACATATATAATATAATAATCCAACATCCTCAAAAGGGTAACATTTATACATCATACTCTCGTAGGAAGCTAATTATAACAAAAACGGGGTACAAACGACGATCACCGCTACTCAAGCACCGCTAGACGCCGCTGCGCCACCAAAGACGAGCTAGCTCCTGAACCTGCAAAACGCAGCCCAGGTAGGAGTGAGCAACTTAGCTCAGCAAAGAAACTACACTACGACACACTCAAGAATGAGGGAACACAACAGTGTCGCCCTCAAGCAGAGCCTAAGTGTACACAAGGGCCCCATAACCCCACTATGTGTCCTTGGACGCAGGAAACCAACAATGGTGACTCACAAGCAGGAAACCGACACTACCGGCGGAAAATGACACCACTGAGTAGGCACACCCTCTACTCAACAATCATAGATCACCGGACACGGGCTACACCTCAAGTCGCGCCCCGACCCGCGAAAGCCCAACCGGGCCGGGCGACGCGAACCGGAACCTACAAAACGCGGAAAAAGAACGGCGAGGGTTCCCTCTAATCTATTGGTCTCCCTAGCAATTCATCAAAAGCACTCGCAATTAAAAGAACACTAATTAGCAAAACCTCGAACCACAGATTTAAAACTCAAAGTGTTAATATACATATCCTCGGAGAGGGGAAGATTCGAATACAACATTACTTCCATAGGAGACTAACTAGCATAAGATAAAAGCAGTAAATATCGCCACCTCTCAAAGTCCACCAGGCGCCGCCGCACCGCCAACCAACTGCCCGGTAAGGGCCACGGAGGAAGAACTGATGCCTGCACATGCAAAACGCAGCCCGGGTAGGTGTGAGCACTAAGCTCAGTAGGGATCTACACTACGACACACAGAAGGAAGAGGGAAACGCAACAGTGCCGCCCTCAAGTAGAACCTGGGTGTATACAGGGGTCCCATTACCCCACCGCGTGTCATTGAGGCCCACGATCATGGTCTCCCAGCCGGGCAGGTCACATGTCAGGTCACACTCAGTAGCAGGAAACAACACTGCTGACTCTCAACAGGACACTTAACACTGTTTGGTGGGAAAAGATACCACTGAGTAGGCAACTCCTCTACTCAAGAGTTTTAGGAACACCGGACACCGACTACACCTCAGATCCGACTCGAGGCCGACACGACCTCTACAATCATCAATCAATAAGTGTGCCAGTCATCTAGGCCTATCATCAAGTTTGACTGGGCACTACAATTCAAACCGGGTCCAAACCACGCAACCCCGGTCCTAGGGCTAAGTCCGAGCTTCCAGCCTCGGGACGGCAACCCACAGATCACCCACGCACTAACCAATGCAACTAATGCACAAAACAACAACGCATGCTATGACATACACAATCAGGAGATAGGCATGCAACAGTATGTCAAGGGTAGGATACAAGTCAACCGGATCGCTGCAGCGGTACTACCAACCGTTGCCAGTCGATCCGCAGCAGGCCCCGGCATTACGACAGTACCTCGACCGTCGACCGCGGACTCCTGCAACGGGAAGCAACCCCGAAAACGATGATGAATAGTAAACAATATAATATTATATTCCGAAATATAATATTATATTCAAAACACCCAAAAGTCCTCTACTAGAGGCTAATTGATCCCGTCGATCCGACATCCAAACGACGTCGGATTCAAGACCCAACAGTTGGATTAGCGGAAAAACACAAATAAAAACAGTTAATCAAACTAAGTTACCAATTAATTGCTGCAACGCAGCCCTCCAGAAAACAATTCATAACAAATCGTAGAAGCATTGGAAAATTATGAAATCAGTTGGGTTAGAGAGTAGATTCAAAGATCTACAACTCTTCTGTTCATCACAACCCATGATAAAGTACGTGCCAGCCGAAAAACACGCCCCAAGCCGGCTGTTCTTCAAGAACAGCAGAAAACAGAGAATCCTAGCTTAATCATATATAAAAACAACTAAGATCTCAACCAAAGATCATAAAACTCATATCAGAAAAATTATTATGCATGAGGAATCCAACAAGACAAAGATCAACAAGATCCAACGGCTAGATCTAAAGAAACCCACTAAAGAACACAGTAGGTAGAAGAACCTAAAGAAGAACGCTAATCCCGGCTAATCCCTCGCAACCAGTCACCAACAAGCCTCCAAACCACACCAGGAGCCTTCCTCTCGTTGCCACGGATCCAACGAGCCTTAGAACACCCAATTTGATGGTCGGAGGAGGGAGAACGGAAGAGAAGAAGCTTGCCGGCGGTAAAGGGAGAGAAAACAAAGCTTCGGGAGAGGAGAAAAGAGAAGAAGAAGAAGGAAGGAGGGGAAGGAGAAAAGGAGGAAAGGGGGGAGGGGACAGCCGGGGGAAGGGGGAAAAAGTGAAAGGAGGGGAGGGAAAGTCCTCCCCCTCTGACAGGAGAGAGCGACGGCCAACGGTGGCCGTCCTTGCGAAGCAGAAAAGCCACCGACGCGATTCCGATCGATCGCTCCAAGGAGCGATCGATCGCTCGTGCCCCGGATCGATCCCAACACCAAGTCGAATCGATCCGAGCGGGCTGGATCGATCCGAACATGAAGTCGGATCGATCCGAGCGGGTCAAAACCCACCGACTCGCTCACGAGTCCGATCGATCGTTCCGAAGAGCGATCGATCGCTCAAGGGTCGTCAGCTGCCCAAAGGCAAGCTTTCGCGCGCCTGAGATGGGATCTTCCGATCCCGGGTCCACCTAGCCATTCTAAACAAACACTAACACATACAAGGCCATTGTGTGCACACCCGGGTGTGAAACAAACCAATAAGGCGCAATTTACCAAATTGCCCTTAAGGTCTACAACGAGCCACAGGGGTAGAGGGACAGGTCCTCACACCTCAACACCCGGTTCGAGGCCTATCATCGATATCGACTGAATACTACCATCCGATCCTGGACCAAGCTACCCGCCATGGTCTTAGAGTTAGATCCGAGCTACCCGAAAGCCTCGGATTGACGATCAACTCATTACTCACGCCTTATCCTTATGCATCTAATGCACAATCCGATGCATATTATGAACATACATAGGAGAAACATATAGGCATGGAACACATGTGATGATATAATAAAGAAGATCTGGGCTCGGCACCCTGCCGGCCCGTGGTGATGTACAGATAAGTAAGGTCAGGGAACTGCTGCAAAGGTAACACCACCAGCTGCTAGCTAGTTCACAAAGGAAACAAGCAACGGGAAGCAGCCCCAGCAAACTAGCCAAACAACAATATAATAATATTATATTCAAAGCCTAGAGCGAACTTAAGGCCCGTTTATTCTACACATCTTAGGGGAGTCACACATTCCCATGGTTCAACCACAAACCACGCACAAACTTAAACATATATAATAACATTATATCTAAGATAAGAACAAGATAATCAAGTTATTGAAATCAAACCAATTCTACGGCAAACCTTGAAAAGTCCTATCTTTCAATCTAGCCGTCCGATTGATATGAAACTTTATACACCCACTAAACGACATACCCCGAATTACATACCCAAAAACCAGACCGATCGGAAAAAAGAAAATCAATGAAAACCTATAATTTCGGTTAAATCTCAGATCCCAATAAAATCCTTTTGAATACACTAATTAAGATGACTTCCCTGTTTCAACATAGACAACCCATTTAATTCAACAGACAATGTACGTAAATCCAAAAATCATGAAACCGATTGGGAACGAAAGCTAACTCACATATCTACAACTTTCATTCAGAACAAAAACTCAGATCATGCACTTACAGCTCGGACATCACGTTAGAACACCACTGTTCTAATTAAACCAGGAAATCCGAAAATAGCATAAGGAAAACTTACTTAAATCCATATTAAATCATAACCAAATCGTACCAAACTTTAATCAGTTGATAATCAAGCTACCAAGCATCAACTAGCATACTTTAATTCAAGAACAATGAAATAAAACCATTAAGAACACCTAGTCTAAGGGTTAAAGAAGAAACCTACCAAACTATGCTAATCCACGTTTGATTCTCAATCAAACCGTCCAAGGAGGGTGTAGATCTCTTCCTCTAGCTCCTGGAAAGCCTCCCAAGCCGCTGGATCAAGCTCCAAATGAGAATTTCTAAGGTAGGAGAGAAGAAGAAAAATTCGAAAAAACAGAGGGGTCTCGGGTTACTTATAGGCTCGAGTCCGATCGATCGGTCCTAAGATCGATCGATCGGACTAGGTCAGTTCACGTCCTTATCCGGGCACATCAGCCGCGTCCTTATCCAGACAACCGACATTGGTCCGATCGATCGCTCCAAGGAGCGACCGATCGCACCTGGGCTGCCAGCTGTCCTAAAGACAAGCTTTCGAGCTCCCGAGCTTGGATCTTTCGTTCCAAAACCCTGACCAAAAAAGTCTTTCTAAGATTTGATCACTGAAAGGAAGAGTGAAGCGATCTTTCCTAGGAAAAACATTTAATTTTCTATAATCAATGCAAACACGTCATCCCGTGGTATGTCGTATTGGGATCTGATCACCGTTCTCATTTTCTACAACTGTTAAGCCGGATTTCTCAGGAACGACTTGTATAGGGCTGATTCACTGGCTATCAGAAATTGGGTAAATAATACAGGCACCGAAAAATTTCACTACCTCTTTCTTCACCACATCTTTCATATTAGGATTAAGGCGGCGTTGCATTTCCCTAATAGTTTTAGATTCATCCTCGAGATGAATCTTATGCTTGCAAATCGAAGGATCAATACCTTTCAAATCAGCTACTGACCAACCTATGGCTTTCCTATATTGTTTCAGAACCTCTATAAGTTGACTCTCCTGATCATTTGAAAGAGAAGAAGAGATGATAACGGGAAGAGAGGAATCTGATCCTAGAAAAACATATTTTAGCGTTTTAGACATTGGTTTTAATTCTAAATCATGTGGTGCTTCCAGTGAAGAAGGTGTAGGAGTAGAAGAGAGCAGTGGAAGGGGTCCAACCATCCAAGAAACAGATTCAATCTCCACTGTGTCCAGACCGAATGATCGGCAGTCTGGCATATCAATCGGTATATCTGAGATGTGTATTTTGATGTCATATTTCAATTGTGCAATTTCTAACATAACATGATTATCATTATCAAAGTCATAATCATGCAAATTATTTGATAATTCATCCGAAATCATGACATGTGATCTATCATCAATACATTCAGTCAAAATATCAACATTATAACATTCATCATCCTACTCAGACAAACATGCAGTTTTAAAATATTCAATTTAACATGCGTATGTCCAAAAGAAACATCCATAACATCAGTTCGACAGTTTATACATGCATTTGTTGTGGCCAAAAAGGGACATCCTAAGATAATAAGTACGGTCTTTTTACAGTGGACAACAGGTTCCATATCCAAGACAACAAAGTCAACGGGAAAGAATAAATTATCCACTTTAACTAAAACATCCTCTAAGATACCTCTCGATGTTTTAATGGATCGATCAACTAATTGCAAAATTACAGGTGTCTCCTTAAGTTCTCCCATCCCAAATTCCTTGTAAAGGTACTAAGGCATAAGGTTCACACTGGCACCTAAGTCAAGTAAGACACCATCTACATGACAGTCTCCTATACAACAAGGTATGGTAGGGGTACCAGGATCGTTTAGTTTGGGAGGTGTATCATGTTTCAGAATTGAACTAACCTGCTCAGTGAGAAAAATCTTTTTAGACACTTTGGATTTAGCCTGGCATTTATGGGTACACAAATCCTTAAGAAACTTGGCATAAGAAGGAATCTGTCTAATGGCATCAAGCAAAGGTATGTTGATATTGACTTGCTTAAAGGTCTCAAGGATTTCTTCGGCGGTTTTTCAAGATTTTATGGTTGAAGAAGGATCCTTAAGGGATGCAGGAAAAGGCACTTTAGGAATATATTTAGCTGGATCAGGTTCTCTAGAATCAGCTGAGCCAATATCAGGTGAAAAAAAAGGATCATCTTGGGATGGATGATTGATCGTTGGATCGGGCGTTTGATCATCCAGACTGACTGGTTCACCTATTTGATTATCTAATATTTTTCCACTTCTAAGGGTCACATCGACTTTGGTACTCTCAAAGTTTTGGCTTTCTACATAGTGTTGGCCTCTCGGGTTGGCCACAGGTTGTGTCACGCCCCGCCCCGGGATATACCCACCCCGACCACGGGACGCGAGGAAAACCTTGTCCTACACTAATACACATAATCAACCTGTTCTCAACATCACAATCTAAACATCAGAACTTCACTATATTCAACCTGACATGTAATCACAATTTAAACCAACCGGCTCAAAGTCATATTCACCAACTCATTACAGGACAATCCAATAATTTATTACAAACTTCTGGGTTCAATAACATGAATCAATTTAATAATTAATCTCAATAATCCCAACATCAATACAATCTTCAAATGAATTAAATGGAAAAAAAAAAAATGAAATCCATGATGAATCCTCCAATGACCTCAAGCTTGGGCGTCATCACCTGAAGAACCTGCAAAAGTAGGGGTGAGCAAAAAGCCCAGTAGGAGACTAATTAACGACATTGATAAGTCACTAAATGTTCATGATTCAACCCCTTAACTTAGCTTTGTTATGCCTAGAGTAGTTGTATTTGATAGCTTGTTAGTTGATTTCAGGTTTAATCATGCTTTGAGAAGAAATGCAAGGAATTCGGTTAATATGCTTCATGAAATACACTGCTCTGTCGACTGTTAGCACAATATTCACCAGAACTTATTCTTATGTCCAAATATTCTGCAATTTTGGTGACATCTAGTAGACATCAAGACGTACAACTTGCATGTTCGACACTTTCAGAGATTCCTGATGGATTGATAGCAGTTTTGAAGAAGATGAAGTTATTTAGCTGCTGGAAGACTGGTCCGTCGACTCTCGGGAGAATATTCGCCAAATATTCTAGATAAGTCCAAATATTTCAAACTCTTCGGAAGAGGACAGAAGACTTCCAAATCTACATCCTTTGTGTCGGATTCATTCTCAAATTCCGAACTGGTTGAGCCCAGTCGCGATTGGAAGAAGCTGTCAGGGTTGAACCAGGAATTCCGAGTTGTACTTGAGGTCTAACTTAACCCTCAACCCTAATTCCGGGAATTAACATATAAAAAGGGTTTTGTTAGCCAAAAAACCAGAGGCCTCCATAGAGAAAAAAGGGAGGAATTCAGATTAGAGAAGAAGACGGAGATGCGGAGTGGATCCCTAGCCTTCTTCATCGAATACATGGATCTCATCCAAAAGATGAGTGGCTAAACTCTATACTTAGGGATCTCATGAAGCTTTAGTGTAGCTTCCTTGTATTTTCTATTTTGATTCTTGTATCTTTTCAAAGACATGATCCTATGAATATGGTTTTATTTTATAAAGAGTTGAGGGAACAGAGTTCCTCGACGTATATTCAGACCTACTTGATTGATGTGCTTGATGGTAGAGATTCGTAGGATGGTTTTCATGTTGCTTTTGTGGATGCCTTTGAGATACTCTATGCTAGATGAAGATAGGTTGTACTCAGATTAAGTTCGAAGACAATCTATGCTAAGTTTGGATAGGTTATGCCTTAGGGAAACAATTGCATTATTTTAGGGATTCATGTAAGCTTAAGAAGCTATGAATCCATAATGTCGAGATAAGAAACAAGATGATAACTAGAGAATACGGGGAGTGAACCTAAAGTGGATTGAGTAATCCCTAGGTTTTCTCTCATTGATCTATTTCCATTTCGTTAATCGCTTTCTTAATTAGTTTTAATTAATCAGTTCCTAAAAACCCTAAATCAATCCTTCTTCGCTTTAGGATTAGAGTGTTGAGAGTTAATTCTGATTTTTCTTGATTAGTCAAAGTTTTCCCTGAGGATCGACCCCGTATTTCACCATTATTCTATCTTATTAATTTAGTGTTGAAAGAAAGGTTTATAAATTTCTAAATTGCGTTTTGCATACCTTTTAACGACAACGTTTGTGAGCGATCAGACATACAAGAAACTAACTAATAACCAACATAAATAAGCAATATAATCTGGCGCCTAAGTCTTAGCTCAAGGGAAGTCACAACCTAAGCCCAAGCTCACAATCGACCCATCGCTCTCCACCACGGTCTGGGCGACTACCCTGCCAACCGTAGGCACAACTCGTTCTCCACCATAGTCCGGGACACTACCCTGCCAACTTTGGGCACAGCTAGACTGGCGTCGACCAGCAGACATTAGGCTACCTCCCAATAGACACTAAGACTAAGGTTCCAGAGAATCAATCGATTCTCAACAATAGCAATTTTAACTTAATAATCATTCTCGCAACACCCCGATCGCTCACGGGGACTACGTCCACCTGTAGTCTCCATCGTAAGTTCGTAGACCCGACCCCGGCCTAGACTCATCTAGGGCCGAATTACTCGAAACCTCGAGTTGGTGACTTCCTCAATCACCCCAACCTATTCATGTAGTACACTCTTATACAAGGCATTAATAAACGTTCAACAATCCGAGCAATACCGAATAGCTGGCGTACCAAACATAACCATATTACCATAAGCACATACAACCATGAGCTTAATGAGAGTTATCTTCATCCACATATAAATAAACAATTCCACATATCATTAATGGCACAATAATAATTAGTCATATATCTAGCACATCACAGACAACCACAAAACAACCACAAGCCTTCAACAAGGAAAATGATCAACCAAAAATCAAAATTCAATCAACAATCTGTTTAGTCACTTACACACTAATAGGAAATACTACAATTCGATCAAAATAACAGAGCTGCCACCATGAGCATCACATGAGATATTTTATCTACACAGCATCCACAATTTATGGCAGTTATCATAGTTAGTTTCAGGTATGCATCGGGATAGTCCACCTTCCTCAAACAGCGGAGAAAACAAGAAACAGCTCCCAAGCCACCAGATCCAAGACCACTACAACCTCTCAGCTACCTCTGTTACCATCAAAGAAGGCATCCTATTTAATTATACAACTAACCCATAATTCTAGTAAGAGATCATCGTATAATTATCAACGTGAAGAAACTCCAGCTTGGCAACAACAAAACAATTCTACCCAACTTGGTTGCTGTTACTAACAAACAAAGAAGGAGAGATCACAAGTCTCATAGGATTAGAAAACAACACACCACCAGGAAGGATATTGAAGTCTCAGTACACCCATCCAAGGTTGTTGCGGCAAGAAGCAAACCAGGTAGATCATGATCAAATAAAGGCCAATGAAGTGCCAGAAAGAAAACCAACGATGTAGAAGCCCAAGATGAGGAACCAGTTAGACTAGAAGAGGAGAACTCCCCAGCGTATCCATTCATGCAACAAGAAACAAAAGCACCCACAAAACCTCATGCTAATCTCACGAAATTATGCAACTCAAAAGATTTCAAGGATTAGGAAATAAAACAGAACCCGGGAGGACTAAAGTTCAATCTCAGCCAAAACTTCCAAAGCCACTGCGGCACTGAGGCAAACAATCAAATACCTTATGTGCAGACTAAGGCAAACAATTTCAACGGAGAGATGCCAGCACCCAATGCCCACGAGCAACCCATCCTCTAGTTTAGCTCCCAAAACAGAGACAACAACATATGCATCCACAGGAAATCAAATTAAAGCAAATAGGTCAATTGGAATAAAACAACTCACAGTAATCCGATCTAAATATGAACCACAAAATCCAATCGATCAAAGGAAACCCGACATCTAAAGATCCATACCAAACTTGCATTAATCCAGAACAAAGCAAGATGGAAACTAAGTTACTCAAGAAACTTCCATCCGATCCACTCAAAATCAACGCCCAAACAACCGATCAAAGAAAACCTCAAACCAAACGATCAAGGGATGCCCGTCGGGAAAGAACACAGGAGGAAGAGGACACGGCTGGGAAGAAAGGAGTAGAGATGAGGTAGCTAACCTCTAGCTAGTGAAGAACCTCCCCGCCTGCGACGTCGAAGCTCTGTTATTTTGATCGAATTGTAGTATTTCCTATTAGTGTGTAAGTGACTGAACAGATTGTTGATTGAATTTTGATTTTTGGTTGATCATTTTCCTTGTTGAAGGCTTGTGGCTGTCTTGTGGTTGTCTGTGATGTGCTAGATATATGACTACTTATTATTGTGCCATCAATGCTATGTGGAATTGTTTATTTATATGTGGATGAAGATAACTCTCATGAAGCTCATGGTTGTATGTGCTTATGGTAATATGGTTATGTTTGTTACGCCATCTATTCGGTATTGCTGGGATTGTTGAACGTTTATTAATGTCTTGTATAAGAGTGTACTCCATGAATAGGTTGGGGTGATTGAGGAAGTCACCAACCCGAGGTTTCGAGTAACTCGGCCTTAGATGAGTCTAGGCCGGGGTCGGGTCTAGGAACTTACGATGGAGGCTACGGGTGGACGTCGTCCCCGTGAGCGATCGGGGTGTTGCGAGAATGACTATTAAGTTAAAATTGCTATTGTTCGAGAATTGATTGATTCTTCGGAACCTTAGTCTTAGTGTTTATTGGGAGGTAGCCTAATGTCTGCTGGTCGACGCCAGTCTAGCTGTGCCCACAGTTGGCAGGGTAGTGTCCCGGACTGTAGTGGAGAGTAAGTTGTGCCCACGGTTGGCAGGATAGTCGCCCGGACCGTGGTGGAGAGTGATGGGTCGATTGCGAGCTTGGGCTTAGGTTGTGACTTCCCTTGAGCTAAGACTTAGGCGCCAGATTATATTGCTTATTTATGTTGGTTATTAGTTAGTTTCTTGTATGTCGTTAGTTAGTCTCCTACTGGGCTTGTTGCTCACCCCTACTTTTGCAGGTTCGTCAGGTGATGACGCTCGAGCTTGAGGTCATTGGAGGATTCATCATGGATTTCAATTTATTTTTTTCCATTTAATTCATTTGAAGATTGTATTGATGGTTGATTATGTGTATTAGTGTAAGACAGGTTTTCCTTGCGTCCCGTGGTCGGGGTGGGTATTTCTCTGGGCGGGGCGTGACAGGTTGACTTGGCAAGTGTCCTTCCTTTCTTTTAGACAAGGTGTTAGAAAGTTGGCCCAATGAATTCTTTAGTTTAGCAATGGATTGCGTATTAGAACTACACTGATTCTCTATTCTAGACAAATTTTTCTACATTTTGGACACTTCACTTGCCATCGCTTGTCTTAGTCCACTCATATTTTCATTCATGGTCGTCATGGCTGACAAGATAGAACTCAATGTTGATTCAAAAGTGGATTGGACTAGAGAGGCTGAATTTTCTTATGGAGGGTACCTAGGGTTTGGATTTGCAAAAAGTTTTGGTGGGTACTTCAAAGCAAAAGAATTAACTTTATTGTTTTGTCCTTGAATATTACTTGACTGTTGTGGTTTCCAACTAAAATTAGGATGATTCCTCCAACCTACCTGGATTATAGATATTAGAATAAGGGTTGTTCTGAGATTTGGAAAAACCATAAGTTGCATTAACATGTTCCTGAACGAAGTCAGGGAAATTGGAAGCCAAATGATAATCACTAATAAGATAATCAACACTAAGGCAAAGGGCACAGGTCTCAAGAGAAGTATTAGGTGTGAGACACTCTAACCACTCAACCCAAAAGCTTAAGTCGTTAGGAGAGGGAGAGTTAATAGGTATATAGTCTAACACGCCCCCTCATGTGTGGCATGACTCTTCACACGTGAATATTGAATTTAAGGAGCGGCTGAGACGACTATTGGAGGGAGCAAGGTTTGAACCCAAGACCTCTGCTCTGATACCATGTGAGACACTCTAACCACTCAACTCAAAAGCTTAAGCCGTTAGGAGAGGGAGAGTTAATAGGTATATAGTCTAACATAGGCAATTGTTGAGAAAGAGTTTGAGCTGTTTTCAACTGGTTTAAATATTTAGTTAGGAGAGCTACTTGCTCGGAGAGACTTTAGAATTCAGAAATTTCATGAATTACCCCAGAATTATGAACAGTGGTAAACTAACTCCTAAAAACTGAGGCATTGTGTTGTGAATTTTCAGTAAGGTTGTCATATATTTCCCAAAGAGCAGTCCATGGCTTACTAAGAACAACAACCCCGCAGCAGGTTTCGACCATCATCCTATAACGATCATTAAGACCATTATAAAATGAATGGACTAACTGCCACTCATGTACCTCATGATGGAGACACTCTCTAAGAAGATCCTTAAATCTTTCCCAAGCTTCATGAAACATCTAATCTTCATTTTACTGATCCTAACCTTGTTTTGATGATGCCAATATACATTAAATGATAAAATATATGTTTAATATTTATTACCTCTTTAATTGGAAGCCTTAAATTCAATATTTGAGGAATTATTATACTGACGGTCGATGCATGGATTGACCACGGGAATGCGACGGTTGATCCATGGATGGACCGCGGGGTTGCACGGTGGATGCGCCAAACTTGGCAAAATGAAATGTTGGCTTGCGGTCGATCGGAGCATCGACCCTGGGAAGCCATTTTCTTCACAAAGCCTCACGGTCGATACGACGGTCGATGGACCGGTCGACCGTAACATTTTGATTTTGTGGTTTTAAATGTTGTAGGCTCATGGATGATTCGACGGACGATGCGGCGGTCGACCGTGGAATATGATGATGGAAAGTGACGAAGCGACGGTCGATCGGAGCATCGAGCATGGGAAGCATTTTTCACAATAGAGGCTCATGGTCGATACGGCGGTCGATGGGCGGATCACAGAGGCTGATGATCGATATGGCGGTCGATGGGTGGATCGACCGCGGCTCAAAAAGGCTGAGTTTTTGTACATGACGGTCGATGCATGGATCGACCGCAAGTAACGCACAGAGTAAAAAACTAGCCTTGTGAACGTTACAGGGAGCTGTTGAAGGTGCTTTCTGAGCTGGTTGAAGGCCAGATATAAGTAATTCTTTGATGTAAACTTGCCACAATGATTATTGATATTTTTTAGATCATTTGAACAAGTTTAAGCTAGAGTTTATTACTCATTTCCTTTGAGCTACAACCTTTGTAAATCTTCTTCGAGTGTGAAGAAGTACATTAAGAGTAATCCAACAGCTGTTGGCTGCGATTGTAAAGTTACTAAGCACCAGGAAGTTTGGAGAAAAAGCTTGTAAAGATTTGCAAGTAGTGGAACCTCAAGGAGGACCTTGAGAGAAGTGAACGTAGACCAAGAGTTTGGTCAAACCACTATAAAATCGGTGCTATCTCTCTAACCCTTCTTTCATATAATTCTTGCATGCTGATATGCATTAGTCTCATCTCATCTATAAGCATTTAAGGTGTTAGATCTCTCCTACCTGATTTTTCAATTAATCTAATTTTTCGAGAAGAGTCTAATTCACCCCCCTCTTGGACTTTCACATTTTACTTAAAAGAGATAATCATTGAACGATAATTTTGAGTTTTAATGATGGGGAAATATTTTTTAAGGAATGCATCCTGAAGTTGATCTGATGTTGAAATCAAATTTGGAGCTAAGTTTTGGAGCCAATGTTTAGCCTTCTCTTTCAAAGAAAAAGGGAAAAGCTTGAGTCTAAAGACATCATCATTAAAATGCTAATGTTTGAACATGGAAATGATTTGAAGGAAGCTAACAATGTGTTCATAGGGGTCCTCATTCTCACGCCCATAGAAAGAAGGTAGAGTTGTAATCCAATTAGGCTTGATCTCATAATGTGTAGCATTAATGGTAGGTGGGTTGATACAAGAATCATAGGTATAAGGTCAAGGCAGGAAGTGATTCCTAATTGGGACTTCTCTATTATTGTTATTATTACCACCCCTATCCATATTAGCATTAAGGTCACTAACAGGTGATGAGTCACTAAATATTCATAATTAAACCCCTTAAATTACCTTTGTTAGGCCTAGAGTAGTTGTATTTAATAGTTTGTTAGTTGATTTCAGGTTTAATCATGATTTGAGAAGAAATACATGAAATTTGGCCAAAAATCAGTAAATTCTGCAAAAAGACTGCTTCGTCGACTGTTTGGAAATAAATCACCAGAAATTCTACAAAACTCTAAATATTCGAAAATTCTGGGATATGAAAGAAACCTTTAAGAGCTACAACGTTCATGTTGAAGACTTGGTGAGATTCGGTATACATTGGCTGTTTTAAATCAAAGTCAAAAGTATGAAAGTTTGAGAGAAAAGCTGAAGAAATTAATTAATGACGTGGCAGTTAATGACCCAGTCAAACTGCCTGGAGCAATGGATCTGATTTGAGTCCGGTCGATCGCTCCGATAAGGTAATCAACCCAGAATTTAGGAAAATTAGAGTTTAACTCCCAATTTCGGGATTAAGGGTTTCTATTATACAAAGGGGTTATTCCAGCCGAATTTCTCAGCTTTTTGACAATCTTTGGAGAAAGAAGAAGACGGAGAGGATGTGGATGGTGACAGCTTCTTATTTCAACCCGATAGCTTTCATCCAAAAGATGAGTTGCTAATTATTGTACTTAGGATTATTCATGAAACCCTAGTGTAGTTTTGGTTTTTCTTTGGTTGATTCTTGTAAACTTCTCGATGCATGATCTCATAAATACGGTTTTATTGTTAATAGAGTTGAAGGAACAGAGTTCCCTTGATGTACTTTCAGTCCTACATGATTTCTATGATTGATTGTAGGGATTTATGAGATGGTTTTCATGAAGTTATTGGTTTACCTTTGAGATAAGCTATGCTACGCGAAGATAGGTTGTGCCAAGGTCATTAGGAGTAGTATAATTTAAGGTAATCGTAGGACCAAAGACAATCTATGCCAACCAAAGATAGGTTATGCCGTTGTGAACATTAACCTTCTTTTAGGGATTCATGTGAGCTTGTAGCCATATGATACATAATGCTGAAAGAAGGGAACAAGATGATAACTAGAGAAGACTAATAATGAAACTAGGGCGGATTGAGTAATTCCTAAGTAACTACTCCATTGATTCGAATTGATCAACCTTTTATCTCTTTTATTTATTAGTTTAGATAACTCTATTCTATCTTTGATTCTTTTCCTTAGTTTTAGGGTTTCGAGAATTGATTTCAGTTTCCAACGTTTTCCCTGTGGATCGACTCCCGACTTCACCGCTATCCTACCTAGTAGTGTAGTGATTGAATAAGGATTATAAATTTAATATTTGATTGAGTTTGCAACGTTCTAACGACGACGTTTGGAGTAGTATAATTTAATATTTGAATGCTACCCCGCAACTTACATGTAATTGTCCCCAATTATACTAAGTCAGAACAATAAATTTAGAAGTAAAGGGTAGAAATAACCATAACGAAGACCTCAGAAATCGATTTCTCTCTATTCCAATTTTACCTTTAGGCACCGCCATCCTTGAATGAATACTTCCTTCCCCACCATAACCTGTCACAGAAATATATACCTTTTCAAAAAGATCAAATATAACAAATAAAAGTCTAAAAAGGTAATAGAATCATAGAAACTTTCGGCAGAGTCTCATTTGTATTTTCATGATAAATTGATCTGTATAAACATTCACCATACAAAAATATAATATGTACAGATAAATAGTAAAGGAGATAATACATCAAAAATAATCTTCTAAACATCACAGACAAGGACATAAACAACCAAAATATCCAAGCAGAACATCAAATTATTCGTAATCCGCAGTATGATCGTTCTCATCCATGGTCTGCAGCCCGCGACGAGATCAAATTCGAAATTAGCGGAGATAGGTAAAAGTGAACACCCGTGAATGCTTCGGGATGCCTGGATGGCTTGAATATACAGATTATGGTCCTGATTGAATATCTATACCGTCCGATTGGAAATCGGATCACTGTAGCACATGGATCATGTCTAGCAACAATCGGACAGCTGAAACTCGCCGGCGATGGATCAACGGTGAAACTGTTAGCCCTAATATTGTTTCGATGATGTCAATATATAATTTTTGATAAAAAATTGGTTTAATATTATTATCCCTTAATTTAGAAAGCATTAAAATCATATTTAATGTATTTTTGTATTGACGGTCGATGCGAGGGACGATGCATGGATCGACCGTGGGGTATGGCGGTTGATACAAGGATCGACCGCGGAAGGTGTTCTTGGGAAAATAGGCTGACGGTCGATGGACCGATCAACCATGGCCTATGTGCCGATCAACCGTGGCCTATGTGACTTGGCTCAGAAGAGCGATGGTCGATCGACCGTTGGAAGCGGTTTTCGTAACAGAGCCTGACGGACGATGTCACGGTCGACCGTGAAGCTTGACGAACGATGTGTGGATCGACCGTGACTCAAGAAGAACCTAGCAGACGATGTCACGGACGATGCGATGGTCGACCGCCAGCTCAGAAAAGAGCCGTTAAAGAGCCGTTGCAGGAGAAGGAAATAGCCATTGGGAGGCTATTTGGCGGGTTTTGAAGCTCAGCTATAAAAGGGAAAGTGCGGCAAACTTGTCAAGGACTGAGAGGGAGCTAAGGGATTATTGTAATCATATTCTAGCAAGTTTCTATCTCTTATTAGTGAGCTAAACCTTTGTAAAACTGCTTCAAGTGTGAAGTAGACTTTGAGAGAAATATCCTAGAGAGATATTAGAAAGATTGTAAGGTTGCCAAGCACCCATAAGCTTGGTGGATAGGTTGCCAAGCACCCGGAAGCTTGGTGGACAACTTGTAAGAGGTCTTGCAAGTAGTGGAACCTCAAGGAGGCCCTTGAGTGAAGTGGACGTAGGCAAGGTTGGCCGAACCATTATAAAAATTCTGGTGCAATTTCTCTAACTCTCATCTCATATGCCTTGCTTAAATATATTATCTACTCTTATCTTTAGCAAGCATCTGATTTAATTAGACTCCTCTTATTTAGATCTCCATAGTTGATTTTATTGTACAAGTTCTAAGATAATCCCCCCCTCTTAGAGCTTCAGAAACCTCGTTGCCGGAGGACGGGAAGGGTACAAGAAGAATCATGGAGGTCAGAGGAGCTCTTCGGTGAGCTCTGATCGAAAAATGGAGGTCCCCAGGTGGTAGAACGGAGGTGGTCGGATCGGAGTATGATGATGGCAGAGTTGAATTCCAATGATCGGGGCTCCAATCAAGGATGGGGACGATTGAGTAAGGATCGTGGAAGCTTGGGTAAGTGGTCTATGGTGTTTGATTGATGAGTTGAGCTACCAGACTGCAGATGGAAGGTGGTCGGAGTGGTGGTTTCGTCGGATTGTGAAGCCGATGATCCCGACGGCAAGGAAAGGATTTGATGGTGGCGAAAGCGTCGCGGTGGTGGAAGGAAGCTTTTGGAGGTGTTTGGGGGCAATTGGCGGGCGTGGACAAAGGTGTCGACGACGGTCGAGGGGATCGCCGGCGTCGGAGGAGAGGGTGTTGAGGGAAAAGGAGGACGGGGATGAAGAGGTGGAAGGATGGCGATGGTGTTTGTGGTAGTTTGGAGGGCTGGGGACGACCAGAGATGCTGCGATGGGCGGCGCTGGGTAACGGCTCGGGGACGAGCCGATGAGCCGGGACGACGAGCTGCGACGAGAAACAGTGCGGGAGGAGAGAGGAAATCTGGTGGAAAATAAGGAAAAATAGGAAGAAGGTGGAGAAAAATTCCAATAAATTATGGGGAAAATCCTATCAATCAGGGGAAAGTCGTAAAAATTAAATAAAATTCTAAAAAGCTAAGGAAAAATCCTAAAAATTGGGTTGCCTCCCAGAAAGCGCGTAAATTTACGTCTTTCGCAAGACGTTCCGGAAACAAGATTTAGGAGGCCAATGGTTCCATGTGAAGAAATACATGGCCCGGATCATGGTGAAGGTATGCAGACATGCTTGATCAAAGAATAAACAAAAGTCCTTAGCAAATATATGATTGGAAATTTTGATTCGATCTTTGATGAAAGGACGATAGGAATTGGCATAGTCTTCACTCATAACAAGGTTCTCCTCCTCACAAAGTTCAACTAATGGAGATGATATTAAAGGTTGAATCTCAAATTGAGGCTCTAGAGAAGGAATATTGCTAACACCCTCATCCTCATTATGTTTATCACTAATATGCACATCATCATCATTCAACTCATCATGTAGAAGTTAACCTTGAGGTTCCTGATAGGGGGTCTCACTATTATGCTCATCCTCATTTTGATCATTGTAAATAGACATATTATCATCATGAACAACCGACAATCTAGCATAACAACCCTCATCATCACTATCATCAAAAAAACATGCTTCATAAGAATGACCGAAATACATATAAGGCCCAGAATGTACAACCGGATAGCATTCATCAACATCATCAACATCATCAACTGTATCATCCAAAGTTGGCAAAACAATATTTTCAGCAGCTGGTAAACATTATCAATAGCATCATGAACTGGCAAAGTATCACAAGTATTATAGCATGCATCAACATCATTAGAAAGAGAAGCATCACGATTATTATCATCATAAAGAAGAGGCATAGAATCATATCCATCCAACATATCATCAAAAGAGTGACTTACGTTAGCTAGTTGTCTGGACGGGACTTCTACCTTGTCTATCAATTGTGAGTTTTTAACTTGATCAATTATAAATGGTTGTTGTTGTATTTGTGACTGATCAGTGAAGAGGTTCTCAATTTTGTCACGTTCCCTAGAAAGTCTATCCTTAGCCAAGGATTTATTAAAATCTACAAAGGACTTATTAAATTCTACTAAGCAATTATTAATTCCTTCCATTGCCTTAAGAATATAATCCAAAGTTGGCTGTTGTTGTGCTTGTGATGCAGGGTGGACAGGTGGCTCATATCAGTATTGTTGCGGTGGTTGTGCTTGACAAGGATATGGCGGTGCAAAATAAGGTGCAAAATCTTGGGCCAGTGGTTTTATGTTCCATGGTTGAATGTTAGGAGGGCGGTAACCTTGAAATTGCCAACTAGGGTATGTATGATCTCTAAAATTCGGATTATAAGGATATTAATGTGAATTATATGTCGGATTTGATAAACCATATGTGTCATTATTGTAAGCGGGTCCATAACCAAAAGACAAATCATCATTGGACATGGCACTCGGTGGCATATAAAAATTAGCCATTCATGCAAGATCACATAAATAAGGACCACACCAAAGATAAGAAATACAAACAGTGGGCTGGTCCAAGAGACGACTGTCGTTGATACGTGCTTTTGTGTGACTAGCAGAAGCATCTCAAACAGCTAGATAAAATAACTCGGAGTTTAGAACAAACTTACCTGACTACATAGTTCCGATTGGTCGCTCCCGTGTCCGACCGATCGCTCGTGGCGATGGGCTGCAGGTCCAACTCCGAGAAAATCAAATTTAGTAGCTGTAAAAATCAGAAAAATTGTCAAAAATTCCTAAAAAGTGTAAAATAAAGAAAGGGAAAAAATGAGAAAGATAAAAAAATCTAACTATGCAAAGAAAACGAGTTAAGAGAAAATCAATTAGTTAACTGTCGAAATCCCCGGCAACGGTGCCAAAAATTGATCGCTCGCGAACGTCGTCGTTAAAACGTTGCAAACTCAATCAAATATAAATTTATAATCCTTATTCAATCACTACACTAATAGGTAGAAATAGCGGTGAAGTCGGGAGTCGATCCACAGGGAAAACGTTGGAAATCAAAATCAATTCTTCAAACCCTTAAACTAACGAAAAGAATCAAAGATAGAATAGAGTCATCTAAACTAATAAAGAAAAGAAATAAAAGGTTGATCAATTCGAATCAATGGAGTAGTTACTTAGGAATTACTCAATCCGCCCTAGTTTCATTATTAGTCTTCTCTAGTTATCATCTTGTTCCCTTCTCTCAACATTATGGATCATATGGCTACAAGCTCACATGAATCCCTAAAAAAAAATTAATGTTCCCAACAACATAACCTATCTTTGTTTGGCATAGATTGTCTTTGGTTCTACGATTACCTTAAATTATACTACTCCTAATGACCTTAGCACAACCTATCTTCGCGTAGCATAGCTTATCCCAAAGGCAAACCAATAACTTCATGAAAACCATCTCAAAATCTCTACAATCAATCACAAAAATCATGTAGGACTGAAAGTACGTCAAGAGAACTCTGTTCCTTCAACTCTATTAACAATAAAACCGTATTTATGAGATCATGTATCGAGAAGTTTATAAGAATCAAAGCAAAGAAAAACCAAAACTACACTAGGGTTTCATGAATAATCCTAAGTATAATAATTAGCAACTCATCTTTTAGATGAAAGCCATCAGGTTGGAATAAGAAGTTGTCACCATCCACATCCTCTCCGTCTTCTTCTTCCTCCTTCAAAGATTGTCAAAAAGATGAGAAATTCGGCTGGAATAACCCCTTTATATAATAGAAACCCTTAATCCCGGAATTAGGAGTTATAGTTGAACTTAAACTCTAATTTCTCTAAATTCTGGGTTGATGATGTCATTGGAGCGATCCATCGGACTCAAATCCGACCATCGCTCTAGTTGGTCTGACTGGGTCATTAACTGCCACGTCATTAATTAATTTCTTCAGCTTTTCTCTCAAACTTCCATACTTCTGACTTTGATTCAAACCTGGCGCCAATGTATACCGAATCTCACCAAGTCCTCAACATAAAAGTTGTAGATCTTGAAGTTTTCTTTCATGTCCCAGAATTACAGAATATTTCGAGTTTTGTAGAATTTCTGGTGATTTATTTCCAAACAGTCGACGAAACAGTCGTTTTGCAGAATTTACAGATTTTAGGCTGAATTTCTTGCATTTCTTCGCAAATCCTACTTAAACCTGAAATCAAACAATAGGATATCAAATACACATACTCTCAGTCTAGCAAAGGTAATTTAAGGGGTTTAATTAATAATAATTGGTGACTTATCAACAGGTCCCTCGTTTTTAGCCGTCAAAGATTGCAAATTACTAAAAGATTTCTTTGCTAAGGTTCGACTGTTCAAAGTGTGGCCTCTATATCTAGATCCAAAGGTTCCAGCGGGTTATTTAGGAATCGTTTGCCTTGCATGCAAGATCACAATAAAAAGAGAAAAAGAAAATAGAATATTCGGAGGAGTGGATAAAATCTAGAAAACAACGATTGAAACGAAAAGTTTTGAAGCATGAAAACTAACCTATCTGAGCTCACGATCGATCTGACGGTTGACCGTGGGACTGTGCAACCTTACTTGGAGAAGCGACGGAGAAGTTTTTTTCGTGACAGAGGCTCACAGTCGATCCGGCGGACGATGTCACAGTCGACCGTGGATATCGTAGAGCATGACTGTCGATCCAGCGGACGATGTCACGGTCGACCGTCAATCTTCTTCAAAGTAAAATTGTTCCACTTTTGCAAAAATTTCAGAAAAGTGTCAAAAAATCCTAAAAAGTCTAAAATAAAGTAATTAAAAATAGACAAAGATAAAAATAAAAATCTAACTATGCCCAGAAAAAGAGTTAAGAGAAAATTAAATCGATACTCCTTAAAAATTAGAAAATGTCCCCGGCAACGGCGCCAAAAATTACTCGCCTGCAAATGATGTCGTTAAGTCATACTCAAAATGCAATTTAGAAATTTATAAACATTTCTTTCAACACTAAATTAATAGGATAGGATAATGGTGAAATACAGGGTCGGTCCTCAGGGAAAGCTTTGACTAATAAGGAAAAATCAGAATTAAATCTTGAAACTCTAATCCTAAAGTGAAGAAGGATTGATTTGGGTTGTTTTAGAATTATTTAATGATAACTAACTAGCAAAGCAATGTAAAAAGATTGAAATATATTAATGTTAGAAAAACCTAGGGATTACTTAATCCACTTTAGTTTCACTTCCTGTATTCTCTAGTTATCCTGTTGTTTTCTTATCTAGACATTATAGATTCATACCTTCTATATGAATCCCTAAAAGAAGGTAAGTGTTTTCCAAATGCATATTTTATCTTCGATTAGCATAGATTGTCTTTGGGGTAACCTTAGCACAACCTATCGTTACTAAGCATAAAATATATCATCGTTTATTCACAAACCACATCAAAACTATCTTATAGATATCTACCATCAATCACCGAAATAAGGTAGGCCTCAATATACTTCAAGGAACTCTATTCCCTCAACTCTATTAACAATAAATCCATATCTATAAGATCATGTCTTGAAAAGAATACAAGTATCAAACTAGAAAATAAAAAGAAGCTACACTAAAGTTTCATGAGATCCCTAAGTAAAGGAACTAGACACTCATCTTGGTGATGGAAGCCATAGATTTGATGAAAAACAATCAGGATCCACGCATTAAATCCTCCATCTTCAGAAACCCTAATCCTATCTTTTCTCTCTAAAGGGACTTCTTATTTTCGGCCAGCAAACACCTACTTCTAGTGAACTCCCGAAATTAGGTTTTTGACTAAGTCGGACTCCTACTACAACTCTATTAATAATAAATCCTTATTTATAAGATTATGTCTAGAAAAGAATACAAGTATAACACTAGAAAATACAAAAAAGCTTCACTAAAGCTTCCTGAGATCCCTAAGTAAAGGAACTAGCCACTCTTCTTGGTGATGGAAGCCATAGATTTGATGAAGAATAATCGGGATCCACACATCAACTCCTCCATCTTCATAAACCCTAATCCTCTCTTTTCTCTCTATCAGGGCCTCCAATTCTCGGCCAGCAAACACCTTTTTATAGGTGCATTCCTAAAATTAGGGTTTTGGCTAAGTTGGACTCCTACTACAACTCGGATTCCCTGAATTAATCCATGACAGCCTATTCCGGTCGGAACAGGGTCCAATCAAGCTGGAGTTTGAAAACGAGTCCAACACAAACGATGTAGATTAGGAAGTCTTCTATCAAATACCAAAGATTTGATAATATTCGGACTTATCTGGAATATGTCGAGAATATTCTTCTGAATGTTGACGGATCAGTTTTCCAGCATTTGAATATCTTCATAGTCTTCAAAACTGGTATTAATCTGTCAGGAATCTCATAAAGTGTCCAACATGAAAGTTGTAGCTCTTGATGTCTTCTAACATTCCTCCAAATTGCAAGAATTTACGATTTATCGGAAGATTTTGGCGAATTCTTTTCAAATTGACAGTGAAGCGGTGTAATTTCAACATATTAGTCTTTTTTTCTAACTTGAATCTTCATTAAACCTGAAATCAACTAACACACTATCAAATACAAGCACTTTCGGGCTAATAAAGATAAATTAAGAGATTTAAGTATGAATATTTAGTGACTCATCACTGACATTATTCCGCTTTCTCTCGCAGAAAGAACACGGCCCAAGCCGCGGTCTCTTGCAGCTTCCTGCCACCGCCAACCCAGCTGATCAGTTCGCCTGCCGCCGCCTCATTAGTCGGCTTCTTTCTCTTCTTTCCTCCCTCCCCCCTTCCCCCATTCCAACCGGACTCCTAACCCACTCCTATCCCTACCAAAGTCCTCCCTTTCCCTCATTTCCTTCTTCCATCCCCAACCTCCACTCAAACTCCAACTCTTCCTTCCCCAACTCAACTCCAACTCCTCATGGCCTATCCGTATAAAACCTAAACCCCCTCATCCCTAATTCCTCATTATCCACAACTCCCTCTCCCTCTCTCTCTCTCTCTCTCTCTCTCTCCTCTCCTCTCTCCCTCACTATTGCTGCCGGCCTCCCCCTCGTCCGCTCGGCTAGCCCGCCACCCTCTGCTGGCCTCACGTCCACCATCCTCCGCCGTACCCTCCGCCACGCCGTCGTGCCACCGCACCGACCGCGCTCGCTCGCCGCATGTGCCCCGCGCGTGCCTTGCCCACCTATTGTCACTCCCGCTCACCCTCGCCTCACACCACCATCCTACCACTGCGCCGTCTGCATGCCGGCTCCCCCCCGTGCCAGAGCACACCCCGATGTTGCTCCGCTCGCCACTAGCCCACCGTGCCTCCTCGCGGTGCCACGCGTCATGCCACGCCACCGTCGCCCGCACCGTGCCACCCCGCGCCGTGTCGTGCCCACTTCTTGCCACGACCACGCCGTGATCCCACGTCGTGTTGTGCCACACTATCCTCCGAGTCGACTCCACTTCCACCACGCCAACCTTCGACTTTCCTGTGTCAACTTGAGCCGACTACCCCGGGTCATCATTTGGAGGAACTGGGCTACATGCCGGAATTCTTCTTTCTTTTCGTCATCATCGGGAAGCAGAAACCCAAGTTCAAGGGAACCCCCACGCCTGCATTCCACCTGCACCAAACCAACACGCGACATTGTAAGACAAATCTTTTTCGTGCTCCACGTTTTTAAAACTGGGAATCCCTAATCGGTAGAGCATCATCTATTTTGCATTCGTCTTCTATAAATTTTCTTCTCCGCCAAAACACGTGCACTTTTTGTAGAGTATTGTTACGAGAATTGCACCATCGGTTCATGGTATATAATTCATCCGTGATCTAAATCCTAAAAAACATAATAGCATTAACCCATAAGGTTGCTGAATTGTGTTGCACTAATAGCCGATGGATTTCATCAACACTGGGATCTTCAGTTCTGAATGGTAAATGAATCCGAAACGGGCCAAACTCCTTCTCAAGTTGTGTAAGGATGCATAGGATTCACAAGGAAGTTCACATGAAGAAAAAAACAAATCACACCTTCCACATACTAATAGAATTATATATTAAAATTGTATTCTCCCTTACATGTGGTTCGAATGAGGATGAATATTACACTAATGGAGCCAATCGACAAAGTTGGTGTATAAAATCTCTATCAGCAAACACTTGACACGTGTCGGTCAAGACGACGGAGGTATTTTAAATACCAATCTCATAAGTACCTCCCACCTCCTGCATTTCTAGCAGGGGTACTGTGCTAGCAAGATGCAGGAATTTTTTGCATTTTAGTACCCCTAAACTTTGCTTTTGGCGGTTTAATACCTTTGCCCTGTTTTTTTGCATGTTAATACCCCCTGGCCATGGAAAACCCGATCTTACCCCTCACTTACCCATGCCCACATACATGCCATGCCCAGCCACATGACGTGGCTGGGCATCTATGTTATAATATGAACTTCCCGGTTAAACGGGTCTTGTCGGGTTCATCACCCCCACACGTGGCAAGACGCAATTAGCCACGAATACGGCAGTTGCAGGCGACGAGAAGATGAAGTGACGCTTCGGATAAATACGCATAAAAAAGGGATTTGAATGCGGCTTTACAAATCTTCTGCTTACCCTTCCAATCTTCACCGGGAGATCGAGAGATCGAGAGATTGCGTTCGATTTCCATCGCGACCAAAGTTTCTCATACCCTAGACCTTTTTCCGAGTACCACCCATTCCATTTCCATCGATGGAGGCAAAATCCACCAAATCAAAGGGGAAAGCAAGAAAAGCCGAGGGACCAAAGCGTAGGAAAAAAGAGGCGGAGGTGGATGCCGGCGCTGGATCTTCGGACATGGACTCCGGTAAGCCCTTGTTCATCCCGACTTAATCCTTTTAATTTTAAATTTTAAATTTTTTTCACAAGGCGGTGTGTTCTCCTCTCATCTATTGTGGAAAAAATAAATACCATTATTTTCGTCCCCGTATCCTACATAATTTTTTGCGCTAAGAAATGTAGCATTCATACGCGTAGATTTTGTTCTTTCTAAGTGTCTTTTTGGTGTTTTCTATGCGCTCTTGTTTATACGCGCTATTTACTAGTTTATATGCGTACTTTGTCTCTTTTATATGCGTACTTATGGCTTTATATACGCGTTGTTAAGGTGTTTTATACGCGCTATTTACTCTTTTATACGCGCTATTGTAGGTTGGCACATTTACCAGTTTTTCCGCGTACTATTTGTAGTTTTTACGCGTATTTAATGGGTTTTATATGCGCTATTTAACTTCGTTGTGTAGATTGGCACATTTACTTGTTTATACGTTACTTTTGGTTGTTTCTACGCGTTGATATGGTGTATTCTATGCATTGGTGTTTATTTGTGCTTTTTAACTCCAACTCTTATCTCGTGTCAACCGCAGAGACAAGCAGTGGTGACGACGATTTACTGGAGGTCGGCCGCAGTCCCTTCTCTAGCCGGTGCTTCGCGCATAAGATACAGGAGGTCGCCGGCGAATATATGACGTCAGCCCATGCAACCAAAATTCGCGAGACACCTTTCGCCCATATGCTCGACTTGCCAAAGATAAGACCTGACAATGTCCTCTTGGACCACATGATGAGGAATTACAATGGAGGTCTACGGTTCACTGTCCAAGGTAGCAACGTCGAGCTAAAAGCAGAAGACGTAGCTATTATCCTCGGCCTACCTATGGGCGGTTCTCGGCCGAAGCGGAAGAAGATGCGGCAGCAGCTCGGGAGTATATCATTCTACAGTAGACATACAAAGGAGCTGGACCTGCAGTCTAGTCATATCGAGGGGATCTTGGATGATCTCAAGGGCAAGAGTGAAGCGGAGGACGTTGCAGATTTCTGCCGCTTCTTTATTCTCTACATGTTCGCCGTCTTCTTGTTCCCTAGGTCCAACTACACCGCCCCTTCATACTTGGTGCCCCTTTTGGAAGATCTCTACTCACTGCAGAATATTGACTGGGCAACCACAGTTCACGAGCACCTTAAGACGGAGGTCGCCATGGCTCACAGACGGTGGAGGGCGTCGGCAAAGACGAGGCCCATTCGTAAAAGTGCATGTACTTATGTCTGCGGGTGCACTGCTGTTCTGCTCATATGGTATTATGAGATTACCGGTTGCAGGGCACCAACCGTCGTGGACAGTATCCCTCGCATGATGAGGTGGGGTCAGGTACAGCTGGTGGGGAGAAAGATCCTCACCGACACTGTTACGCAAGGAACGACTACACGGGTAATGTCGAGCTAAAATATTGTTCGGATTTCTTTATGGCTGTGTAGTTTGGAATGTCTACTAACCAACTGTTGGTTTTCAATAATTTCCAGCTTGTCTACCTCGATGTGGAATGTACCTTGTATCTGAGGCATTCCATGCAAGCCGAGCAATCACGAAGACATACAACGGTGGCTGGGACTTCTACTGCACTGTTCGAGCGTGAAGACGCACCCCCTAGGCGTGTTCAATTCATGACCATGCCGCGGTCGACCGAGAATGCCCATGCCAGCCCAATAATTGAGACTAAGCTGGCTGAGGTACGTCATTATAATCGATATTACTCGTCGTTGGATTTAATTACGTGTGATACTCGGTAACTGTTAAGTTTTTATGCATGAAAATCTCATATACTCGTGTTTGTTACTCAACATGTGCGTGTTTTAGAGCTATCATACTCGTGTTTATTAGCATAAGTACGCGTAGTTTTGATCTATCATACTTGTGTTTAATATTACTAATACGCGTCTTAATTAGCTATAATACACGTGTTTATTAGTCTAAATACGCGTCTTTTGGATCTATTGTACGTGTCTTTACGTTTAGTAATACGCGTGTTTGTGTCGTATTATACTCGTGTTGTTTGACAAGTATTTTTCGTGCGCACTTAACATTTTTTTGCCCCACTCTTGTCTCCAGCTGAGATCGGACGTCGATACATTGACTCGGAGGATTGTGGCCCAGGACGATGCTGTGAGGACGATGAACATCCAGAATAATAAATTGAGATTGAAATTGGCGGCAACGAATGCGCGGCTCGCTGAAGCCGAACAAGAAATTGAAAGGCTCAAAGTGAAGTCGCGGACACCTTCAATCATGAAGACACCACGGAGTGTGTCCTTCCGAGAGGATGTTTTGGAGAAGGAGAAAGCGGCGCCCTCAATCGAAGGATCAGTTGCAAGAAGAAGGAGAACACCTCGGAGTCAGAGTCAAGAAATAGTCATATTTAAGGGGGATGCCGGGCCGGGTGATCTCCGGCAAGATGATATCCGGCCGGACATTCAGACGGCTGATACGCCCATTGCTGAAGAATTTGTTGAAGAGCAAGCTGAAACTGCGAAGGAAGGAATCAGAGTCAATAGAGCATGGGCTCGTAGTCCATATGGTCTGAGGTCGAAAAAGCGAAAGCAAAATCAGACAGCACCAAAGAAGCGGAGCATGGTCGACACTCCTACTCGTGACCCGGACGTTGTTGTCACAGAAGAGTACACTGCTGTGTCTGGAGTTATGATGGACACAGTCAATGCATTTTCTGTCGTCGAAGGGGGGGCTAGAGAGGAAGAGTCAGTGGATACAGGCGCCGAGGATAAACAAACGGTGCAAGACGTCTCTGCGCCGGTGGACCCAGTGCCCGAAGAGGAGGTCATCGAGGAGGATGGTGTCCGCACAGACGGAGTCATTGGCGAGGCACCTTCAAATGTCATCGACGTGCCGAAGGATCGAATGCCCGAGGAGAATGTCAGCGAGGTACCTCCGTCTGTCAGTGAGGAGGGGGATGTCCGCACAGATCGAGACACCGGCGATGCCCCTGCGACTGTCATCGAGGAGGGTGGTGTCCGTCACGAGGATGCCACAGTTGAACATGTGGAAGTCGCCGGCATTAATACAACTGGTCAGGTTATCGAGGGGAAGGATGACACTGAAGGCCGCGGCGTTGGAGAAGCGATGGAGGAGGTGTCAGTTGAGAGGTCACTCGACAATTATGCTGAAGAAGTAGACCTTACTGGTGTGGTGCAGAGCGAGGGTGTGGAGTATTTTCCGCGCCACGAGGTCGCGCCCGCCGTTAAAGGTGACGAGTATGCTTCGATGTCTCCACCTTCTGAGGAGTCTGCGCATGTGCACGAAAACTCCACTGTGGAAGTGGAGGTCCAGGAAAAAGACAGCTGGATCGAGATAAGTGAGCTACATGCCACTCCTGGAGCCCTTGCGAAGAAGATACAATTGGTCAAGAAGGAATACCAGACCGCGACAAACTTGGGTCATGCAAGTGGGAATATTTCCAGGCCCATTGTCAATCAAACACCTCACCTACAAGACTCGAAGGACGTCATTAAAACCTTAAGCGAGGAGGAGAAGGATGAACTGCGCTACATCGACCAGCTGGATGACGAGTGAGATTTTCTTTCGATGCGTACTTAAAGGTTATTTTACGCGTTGTTTTCATTTATCCTACGCGTGTGTATTCCGTGATTTGATATGCGTTTATACTGAGTTTAGATTTCTTATAAACTATGATACGCGTGTTTAGAGTTTTTACACGAGCCTTTATGCTTATTCATACGCGTCGTTAAGTCTATTTAGATGCGATGTTGTCGTATTATTACGCGTGTTTAAGGTAATATATACGCGTGTTTAAGGTAATCTATACGCGTGTTGTTTGTTCTCTATACGCGTGTTTAACCTTATTTCTACTCGTGTTTGCGGTATTTTCTTATTATTTTACATGCAGAGCTACAATATTCGCCCATAGTATGGGATACTGTACGAGGGGACAATTGATGGCTGTCATAAACAACCAGAGCTTAGAAGGGGACCTCATCGACGCCATCCAAGTAATTTTTTCTGTCCGCCCGATTCTCGCAGAGGGGGGTCTACGCTGTTTTTTCTCAAGCACCCGCCTTCATGTAAGTGGATTCGAATAGTTTTGAGGGTCACAGACTGAAGTATTTCACACTTGTTACTGATTAACTATTGTTACTGCAGGCCGCAATTGTTCACGACCGTCATTCCCTTCGTGACTCACTCCTGCATGGTGCCAATACCTTTTCTTCACTGTCGAGTGTTGATGTGTGGTTCATCCCACTGCACTCCGGCTTTCACTGGCACTTGCATGCAGTTGACCTCAGAGAAGGGATTTGTCGGCAATACACCTCGTCGTGGTCTCCTAGTGACGAAGAAGAAGCGGAGTACATGGCAAAATGGGTTGGGCGGGCACTCCAGACTTGGGTACTAGAGCTGTATGCTAGAGGGATGCAAGGCTCCGGGTGGTCTTACGTGCGGGAGCAAGCCATACCCAGTCAACGTGGATCGTAAGCTTTCTTTCAGTACATAATCTTTTTGTGCACTCCACCACGCACACTATACTGAATACCCTTTCACACTTTCGATTTTGTCAACAGCCTCGACTGCGGCGTATTTGTCCTGAAGTAGGAGGAGCAGTTACAAATTTCAAACAACTGGGAAATAAGCGGCTTCGGTCAGGGGGATATGCATTTGCTTCGGGGACAGTTGGCCCTTCTATTGGTGAGAAATGGAAGACAATACATGTAATTACCCACTGTTCCGAGCACATTACATGGACCACTTAGGGACAAAGAGACCGGCCAGAAGCGCCGTAGGACAGCCAGCCGGGCGGTGCGACCAAGAACAGCGAAGAAGAAGAAATAGGCCGTGTTTACTGTGACTTGTCATGTGACTTTTCATGCGTTTATGTAATTGCACTTTGGATTTGTACCCGTATGATACTCGTTTATATGCCCATTCATACGCGCCTCTATTCAGTTCATACGCGTGTTTAACCCCATCTGTATGTGTTCTTATATGCGTTTATATATATGTGTGTTTGGGCTCATTCTGCGCGTCTTTCAGTGTTTCTATACGCGTGTTTAACCCCAAGTGTACGTCTTCTTATATGCGTTTATATGCGTGTTTGGGCTCATCTTGCACGTCTTTAAGTGTTTTTATACGCGTGTTTAACCCCAAGTATACGTGTTCTTATATGCGTTTATATGCGTGTTTTGTCTCATTCTGTGCGTCTTTATGTGTTTTTATACGCGCGTCTACAGCTATTATCGCAGTACAAGCACAGTTCAACTCATTCGAATATTACACTTGTACTAACACTATACTCTTGCACAAGTTTCTTCATACAAGCCAGGGCCAAGCTTCAAGTACAAAATATTAAACAAAACAGTTTTTCACCGTTCATAAGCGTAGTTCTGTTGCCGCAATAGGGTCTCGAACAGTGTTTGTGTTCATACGCGTAGTGGGTTCTGTTCTACATGTCCTTTTGTTATGTCCAAGAAGCCGACATTTAGTACATCTACGTGTTGGACGCGAATGTGCCTCACCTTGCGACGGCAGCTGATGAGAATGCATAATGTTATATTTTTACCCCTTAATAATTAGTCTCATGTGCTTATTTAGTTCCTAAATACACTCATTATTATTATATTTTGATTTAGGATGCAATTGAAGTCCTTAAGTCGAAAAGAAGCTGAAAAGAGTGCATGGATCAACTTTAAAGATTTATCTGTACCTTCTCATGAAGAACCAGAGGATGTGCCATACATGGTTGGAAAGCTCTTGAAGTCTAGATTCTGAAGAATTTTACGGTTCGTGATTCCGAGTTTCCTAGAAGAAGTTACGGCAATTTCAGTACCGATGCGCAGTCTGAATGGCAGAAAGGAAAATAAGCTGGAAGTCCGAGCGAAGGTCCGATCGATCGGACCTGGCAAAACCGTGACAGAACATGTAGTTTTTGGCTGAACATGGTTCGATCGATCGAACCATCACTCCTACTGAGCCAGATCGATCCGACTCCTAGAGTTGGATCTATCGGACTCAAAAATAGCCAGAGAAGGTGGATTTTTATGCATCCGATCGATCCAGCACTTAAAGTTCGATCGATCGGACTTGGGAATTAAAGTTGACAGAACGTATGCTTTCTAAAGGAGCAAAGTTCGATCGATCCATCCATCGATCGGACTCGGGCGTGACTACAAGTTGAAGAGTTTAATGAGGCCGATCGATCCAGCATCCAAGGTCCGATCGATCGGACTTTTCCCAGTAACAAAAATCAACGATTGTGATCTAATCCGAGGGTGGATACAATTGAGGCTATAAATAGGACTCTTTCTAGGGTTTGAGGGGGGATTCTTGGACACTTTTGGCTGCTCTTTCTCCTCTTTTATATTTTTCTACATTTTCTTTTCTTTATTAGAATCTTTTGAGGATTGTTCTCGATGGCCCTGCGTGGCTAAATCTTGATCCTTGGTCGAGGAGACTGAAACCTCGGAATCAATGAGACTGTGAGATCTAATTTATTTTTATTGTTCAGTTTATAGATGAGTATTGATTGTTCTTCTGTGCTTATCTTCATGATTGTCTTGTATAATTGCTAGGAGCGCTACTAGTTTATTATTCATGGCGATCTACTGCTAGGTTGGATATCAAATCCGGAATTGTTTGATCCCTCTAATCTGCGAAGCAACTAGGATCTAATAATTTACTGCTGATCAGATCTTGTTAGATCTTAGGAAGAATATTCAACTAGATTAAATGCAACCGCTTGTGCTTGTGTTGTTTAGCTTCATCGATCTCCCTATTCTTAACGCTGCTAGTAGATTAAATTTACAGCGCTTGTCTTAGGTTGTCTAGTAGTTAGGGTTGATTAGATCGCTTGTTTCTAATTAACTATGATTGAGGAGAGATTCGAATTTAATTCGAACGGTGAATATTCATGGTATGAATTGATTGATACTTGCATCTATGATCAGTTGTTGGATTCCGATGGTGGATGTTGACTCAGACCAAGGTTTGTTCTCTTGATTCAACTTGTTTCTTTTATTTAGATTATTTCTTTATTGTTTTTCCTCACGTTTAAAAACCCCCCCTATCTTTGTTCACTAAGCACAAAACTAGACTGAACACTCTTCGTGGGATTGACTCGTACTCGCACTACTACATTTGTTTTGAAGAGTATTGGATTTATTTTTGAGTGCCTGCGACAGCACATCAAATTTTGGCGCCGTTGCCGGGGAGTGATTCTAGTTGATTTTTGTGCTTATAGTGATCTTTATTTTCAAAAAAAAAAAAAAAAAAAAAAACTGAGAACCCCTTGGTTGTGGACCCGAATTATAATATGCCACCGGGTGACATATGGAATGATGATTTGCCTTTTGGTTATGAACCCGTTTACAATAATGACACATATGGTTTCTCAAACCCGGCCTATGATTCATATTCATATTCTTATGATTCGGATTTTAGAGATCATACCGACCCTAGTTGGCAGTTTCATGGTTTCCCAAACTCGGCTTATGATTCATATTCATATTCTTATAATTCGGATTTTAGAGGTCATACCTACCCTAGTCGGCAGTTTCAAGCACGAATGCAAGAGATTCTGAAGGTAATGGAAGAAAATACTAAGTCCTTAAGAGAAAATAATAATTCCATAAGAGAAAATACTAATTCCTTAAGAGAATCGCGTATTTTTTGGGAGGAAAGATTTTCTAGGGAACGTGAAAAAACTGAGAACCTCTTCATTGCTCAGTCACAAATGCAACAAGAGCCACTAATAATTGACCAAGTTAATGTGAGTCACTCTTTTGATGAAGAAGTTGATAGATATGATTCTATACCTCATGCTTGTAATGATAATACTTGTGATGCCTCTGTTTCTGATGATAATGATATATGTCATAATACTTGTGATTCTTTGTCGGTTCATGAAATTAATGATGATATTTCACTGACTGCTGAGGTTGGAGATGCTTCGGGGGAGATTCTACATAAGGCAGATGAAGAAGTTGTCCAACCATGTCCAGTCGACCGCGAGAAAGATTCGGTCGACCACCGAGAATACCAGGAACATTTATTCGACGAACCTCCTCCGACTGAAGTTGAAACCATTCCTGTTACGCCACGAGGTATATTTCCTGTGACTATCTCATCTTCATTAGTGGTTAAAAAGGAGATGACCTTAGTAGATATTTTCATATCTCAACGGATTTATTTTCGATCATGTAATCTTGACATCTTTGACAATCCGAACGACGACATTATTAATAGTTCAATGGATGATTCGATTATACTTGAGCAGAATGTTGACTCCTTTCTTCCTGATCACCATGATGACATGCATTTTTGTTTGCGAGATCTAGCTATGTTGTTTACTGGTGTTAGTATGGAAAAGCTAAATCTCAGTTTTGAAATATGCCACTTGAGTTCATATGTTAAATTAACCTTGCTAGCATTATTGAGGTTAAATAATCAGATTATAGCACCCAGTGATTTTGCATACCATCGTGCTAGAGAACGGCCACCGAGGGCACGATTAAAACTTTTTCTATTGTATATAGTAGTTTAGTTTGCTTTATTTACTTTCTTGTGTGCTTGAGAATGCTTGAATTATTTTTAGGTTGTGTGCTTGCATGTTTGCTTTTGTTTTGCTTTGCTTTGCTTTTGTTTTTAGGTGATCGAGCATTCCCTATCATATCTGAAGAATTCGCCCAGCCATGGTGGTCATGGAAATTCAAAGTTTGGCGACTCCCACAGTATTCAAAGAAGAAAGCATGCAGTCGAGCCAATGACAATAAACAAAAGCGCTGCTTGGAAGGCAACCCAAGGGGAGTTCGTTCCTTTCTCTTTTGATTTTCGCATTTCCATTTTAGATATTTTTGCTTTTCTTTGCATTCCACCTTACATTGGGGACAATGTCAGTTTCAAGTGTGGGGGAGGAGATCTAGGTTGCATTTGCCATGAGCGAGAACTAGTTAAGCTTGACATATTCATAACATGATTGAATGAGTAATTTTGCGACTTGGAAGTAATTAGTTGAGTTATTTTCCTTGATATGGAAGTGACTAAATGAGTAGACAAAAGCTGGTGAGATTTTGAGCCTCTAGACTGACACATTCATTTCAGTCTCACTAATTTCTTTCATGAGAGATATTCTTCCATGGATTTGTTTTTCTAGAACTTGCTTTGATTCTATTCGAGGTCACATTGACACATGCAAGCATGAATATGATTAAGGTCATCTTTGTTATAAGCTACACAAGCCAAATAACCTACCTTGTGATTAATTTTTCCTTTTGCTAAACACCTTTGAGCTTTATTGACTTCATTTTTAACCCACATTACAAGCCTTAAACATGAAAACTATTTCCGTTACCCAAGCCATAAAACTAGTGGAGCATTGATCATCATTATGATATGTATGGGTGCAAAAGTTCAAGTGTGGGGGTGTTTGGATTTGTGGTATTGCTATATTTGAGAAAAGAAAAAAAAAAGAAAAGAAAAAGAAAGTGAAGGAGGAAATTGTTTTTCATGTTACAAACTGTGTTTATGAATCCTCCTAATACTCAAAAAAAAAAAAAAAGGGGTATGATTATGTATGATCTCTAAAAAGGTGGAAGTTTTTGCAAAAGATTGTTCACTATTTCAGTTAAAAAGCATTCCTTTGAACAATCTCTTTGCCAAGGTCGTAATGCTATATGGTTCGAGTATGTTAAAGCCAAGTTGAAGAAGTTGCTGAACGGAGTGATTGGTTGTACATGTCTTATTGATGCATTTTTGCTCCATTAGTTCCATTGGCTTTTGAGCTACATTCCCAAATATTTCCTACCTTGATCCTAGACCCCATTACAACCTTTTGAAGTCCTTATGATTTGTGTTATGCATGTGATTCTAGTGCTGGAGAATGAGAAGATATGCAAGCTTATGGTAGATCATTTTCATTGGAATGAATTTGAGTGAAATACATACCCTTCAAACACATGAGAGTTGAGTGTTAATTTCCGCGAGGGTCTACTTATTTATTTTGCTTCATCTTCAAGTGAAAATGCTTATTGATTGATTTTTAAGTTGTTTAAAAATGTTTGTTCATGATGTGTTATGAATTGTGAAGATCTTGATTGTTCTTTGTTGATGGTGTTGCAACCTTGATTTCTTGAGTAGAGTGAATTTTAGTTTTGCCCGAGGACGAGCAAAAGCTAAGTGTGGGGGAATTTGATAAGAATGCATAATGTTATATTTTTATCTCTTAATACTTAGTCTCCTGTGCTTATTTAGTTCCTAAATACACTCATTATTCTTATATTTTGATTTAGGATGCAATTGAAGTCCTTAAGTCGAAAAGAAGCTGAAAAGAGTGCATGGATCAACTTTAAAGATTTATCTCTACCTACTCATGAAGAACCAGAGGATGTGCCATACATGGTTGGAAAGCTCTTGAAGTCTAGATTCTGGAGAATTTTACGGTTCGTGATTCCGAGTTTCCAAGAGGAAGTTACGGCAATTTCAGTACCGATGCGCAGTCTGAATGGAAGAAAGGAAAATAAGCTGGAAGTCCGAGCGAAGGTCTGATCGATCGGACCTGGCAAAACCGTGACAGAACATGTAGTTTTTGGCTGAACATGGTTCGATCGATCGAACCATCACTCCTACTGAGCCAGATCGATCCGACTTCTAGAGTTGGATCTATCGGACTCAAAAATAGCCAGAGAAGGTGGATTTTTATGCATCCAATCGATCCAGCACTTAAAGTTCGATCGATCGGACTTGGGAATTAAAGTTGACAGAACGTATGCTTTCTAAAGGAGCAAAGTTCGATCGATCCATCCATCGATCGGACTCGGGCGTGACTACAAGTTGAAGAGTTTAATGAGGCCGATCGATCCAGCATCCAAGGTCCGATCGATCGGACTTTTCCCAGTAACAAAAATCAACGATTGTGATCTAATCCGAGGGTGGATACAATTGAGGCTATAAATAGGACTCTTTCTAGGGTTTGAGGGGGGATTCTTGGACACTTTTGGCTGCTCTTTCTCCTCTTTTATATTTTTCTACATTTTCTTTTCTTTATTAGAATCTTTTGAGGATTGTTCTCGATGGCCCTGCGTGGCTAAATCTTGATCCTTGGTCGAGGAGACTGAAACCTCGGAATCAATGAGACTGTGAGATCTAATTTATTTTTATTGTTCAGTTTATAGATGAGTATTGAATGTTCTTCTGTGTTTATCTTCATGATTGTCTTGTCTAATTGCTAGGAGCGCTACTAGTTTATTATTCATGGCGATCTACTGCTAGGTTGGATATCAAATCCGGAATTGTTTGATCCCTCTAATCTGCGAAGCAACTAGGATCTAATAATTTACTGCTGATCAGATCTTGTTAGATCTTAGGAAGAATATTCAACTAGATTAAATGCAACCGCTTGTGCTTGTGTTGTTTAGCTTCATCGATCTCCCTATTCTTAACGCTGCTAGTAGATTAAATCTACAGCGCTTGTCTTAGGTTGTCTAGTAGTTAGGGTTGATTAGATCGCTTGTTTCTAATTAACTATGATTGAGGAGAGATTCGAATTTAATTCGAACGGTGAATATTCATGGTATGAATTGATTGATACTTGCATCTATGATCAGTTGTTGGATTCCGATGGTGGATGTTGACTCAAACCAAGGTTTGTTCTCTTGATTCAACTTGTTTCTTTTATTTAGATTATTTCTTTATTGTTTTTCCTCACGTTTGAAAACCCCCCCTATCTTTGTTCACTAAGTACAAAACTAGACTGAACACTCTTCGTGGGATCGACTCGTACTCGCACTACTACATTTGTTTTGAAGAGTATTGGATTTATCTTTGAGTGCCTGCGACAGCACATCAGCAGCCTTCGCTTTCTTCTCTTTCGTTTCTTCGGCCCACAGACCGGTGGATAGACAATCGGGTCTTCTTCCATCCCTTTCGGCCAAAATTCTTGAGATGCAGTTGGGAATATAAAGCCGTTGTATGTAGATCTATATTTTTCAGTTGTGAACCAAGGCTCGCAATAGTCATATTCTGACAACCCGGTGAACATTAATGCAGCACAAACGTGCTGACATGGTATGCCGTGCACGTCCCATTCCCTGCACGAACACCTTTTCAAGGCAATGTTGACGGCGTAATATGATTCACCATATTAGACTTGTAAGTGGTCCTGACTCGACTGATCGACGGTCATGTGCCGTCCTTTCTCCTTGGCTACGTTAAGCTCCTTCTCAACCCATGGGGTAAGAGTAGTTTCAAGACGGAGAGCTTCCTGTATTCTCATCCAAAAATAAGAACCTACCTTCCGGCGCGTTGACTCCATCATATATTGGATAGGATATGCCTTCGCTTCCTTCAACACTCCGTTGAAACTCTCGACCATGTTCGTTGATAACATTTTGTATCTTCGACCTGGGAAGTAGTGGGTTGCCAATTTTTCTTTCGGAATTTCCATGACGTACTGGTACTGCTCCGGATACAACTCCTTCATGGTGTCCATGGCCCGTTTGAAACGCACCTCAGTGTACGCTCTCGCAGCCGCCCAGAACAGGTTGTATGGCGCTGATCTCCTTCCTGCATTCACCAGATTACGCGACAAGTGCACCATGCAAAACCCATGGTGCGCTTCCGGGAACACATCCTCCACGGCCTTCAGTATCCCTTTGTGCCGGTCGGATATTATAGTCAACTTCTCAAACGGACTAATACATGTGCGGAGGCGTGAGAGAAACCATGTCCACGACTTCGCCGTCTCTTTGTCCGCAACTCCAAAAGCCACAGGAATTATGTGATTATTGCCATCTACCCCAATTGCAGTAAAAATTGTCCCCGGATACTTGCCAGTGACAAATGTGGCATCTATACCAAGAATTGGCCGCATGTAGTTTTTCTAGGCATGGATGCATGCGCTGAAGGCCCAGTATATGCGTAGGAAACGATTCTCGCAGTCTAACTGAAGTGCCGTCACTGTGGTCGGGTCTCTCATCATCAATTCCCGCATGTAGGGTCTCAACAAAGTGTAGGAACGCTCGAATGTTCCACGGACCTGTTTGCATGAGAAACATAATTACAGGAAAATTCATGCGCAGCCCAAAACGAAGAATAACATGGGTTCCGCTCTCACCTGGGAGAGAACTCTCTGCTTGGCACGGTACGCCTTCCAGTATGACACATTCGCGCCGTATCTTTTCAAAATATCGATTACAATCATCTTCACAGTGTATTTATCATGTGATGCCACCTGCTCTTTCACCACTTCAGCGACAAAAGAGCATGTCAGTTGCTTGTGGCAACGACCGATCATTGGCTTGTTACATGTGTGGTCCTTGACAAATTTCCTTATCCGAAAAGTGGGAATACAGGGCATCTTCCTAGCAATCACCTTCCAATGACAGTTTGTTTCCACACAACGCACTAGAACTTTCCGTTCAGTACATTTTTTCGTGATATACTCAAAACGGCGCGTGATTGCGTATCGTGCGAGTGCAAGTCTCAGTTCCTTCTTATCCGGAAAGGACTGACCGACAAATGGTTCCGGCGCGTTTATAAAGAAATTTTCTTTAGCTTCAGGCGTTTCGAAATTGAGGATGTACTCGTCTTTCCCGTCTTCAACTGGCTCCCAAACGGGTATTTCATGTTCTTCGTAATCATGATCCCAATCATCACCAAAATATATTTCTTCGTATGTGTCATGCGTGTCCACACCGGGTCGAGTGAAAGGCCTGTGTACAACAATGATTACACGATTAAAACTGACGAAGTCACATACCTGGCTATGACTATGTGCGCGCAAGAACTACATTAAGTACACGTAGGTACGTAGGAACTGTATTAAGGACGTGTAGGACCTATATTCAGGACGTGCAAGAACTAGACTAAGTACGAGTAGGAGCTATATTAAGTACGCGTATAAAATACATTAAGTACGCGTAGGAAGGACATTAAGTATGCGTAATAACTACATTAAGTGCGCGTAAGAAAGTGCGAGCGGGTTAATTTTTACCCTTCCTCCTCCGGTGTTAGGGCATAGAGCGATATCTCAGGACGCGCAAGAACTACACTAAGTACGAGTAGGAGCTCTATTAAGTACGTCCAACAACTACATTAAGTACGCGTAGGTACTACATTAAGTACGCGTAATAACGACCATATGTAAGCGTAAGAAATACATTAAGTACGCGTAATAAGTACATTAAGTGCGTGCGGGTTAACTTTTTTACCCTTCCGCCTCCGGTGTCAGGGCATTGAGCGACATCTCCTCCACCACATCCTTATTATTTTCGACTTCTTCCCTTGGTACCACGAGAGGGACGTTCAGATCAATGTAGCCCAAAGAACTTGCAGTAGGTGTCGTCTCGAGAAATGTATCGTTATCACAACTGAGGCATTGTAGGGAAGCATTAGAACACAGGACGAAGCCACTACTATTGACGACAAGAATTTTCGCTAGCATACCTTGTATTGTCGGCTTCTTGTAGGGCGGCGAACACTCTGATGGGTGGGCAAGATGGTCGGTCGAGGAGACGGAAGAGCCGGGCCAAGTCTCTATCGTTTTCTAAACGTATGAATAGACTATATGGGTCGTTGGGCTGCTCGAAGCTGATGAACAACTCGGCATTGGCTGGAGATAGGTCACAAAGCATATAGAAGCGAGTCTTCAGCTGCGCGTATAAGATAAGTCGGAAGAGAACTCCTCGAGCCGACTTGACCCACCACGGTAATATGGAAGACCTTCGTCGTATACAACATCTCCATTGAAATGACATAGTAGCTGAACGCTCCCCATCTCAGACCATACGATGAAGGCCACTCATCCACCGTACGGGGCTAGATGCAAAGTGGTGATAGAACTGGAGGTATCTCCTCGGACTTGGCTTGCGGCTATGAAATATGAAGGAAGAATTGAGAAGAGGAGATAGAGAGGAAGCAATAGTGGCGGGAAGAACTATGGCGGGAGAGCAGTTCGCTGGCGGGAGAAAGACCTCCGGCGAGCACCTTCGGTACTGAGGTGACGACGTATTCTACTATTTTTTCCCGGTTTGAATTCAAAATGTGGCTAATGGGTAATGATCGCATCTTCTGTTTAACCGGGAAGTTCATATTATAACATAGATGCCCAGCCACGTCATGTGACTGGGCATGGCATGTATGTGGGCATGGGTAAGTGAGGGGTAAGATCGGGTTTTCCATGATCATGGGGTATTAACATGCAAAAAAAACAGGACAAAGGTATTAAACCGTCAAAAGCAAAATTTAGGAGTACTAAAATGCAAAAACTTGTTACCAGACAGCAGAGCTTTCATCTGTGCAGGTTGTCTAGGAGAGAGTGTACAGTATTGTGTACTTCACCTGCAGCTTCGATATCCGGATAGGTGGAAGAGGGTGGAAGAGAAGTTGTCAGAGAGGCCTCTTTCCTATGATAGCTTTTTTGGGGAAAGCGCAAATTGGTGGGAGACTTCTTTATATACCTGGCATCAATACGTGCCCGTTAATTTACATGTATGGTGTGATTCAGGAACAAACAAGATCCACAACTGGTGCACCCATATGAGTGACATGTGGTCTTCTCTCTCACTCGAACGCGGTTGGGCTGAGTCAGACTACGAGCCAAGTTTCAAGTCCCGAGGTCTCGTTGAGATGGTCTGGTCGGACCCGATAGTGAGGTCAGGAGGTCCCCCACATGAGAGCTACGTAACCTTACGCTAGATAGTAGCAAATTTAATTTTGGGCTTGATACTTCGATGTGTCGATTTCAGACAGCTAGTAGGATACCAGCGCAGCAGTACATTCAAGATCGTATGTCGTGGTCATCAAATTTCACCATGAATTTCATTTGACAGATAATTAGAGATTAGTCATTTTTAATGAAATTACTTGATCCATAGTCAACTTATCTAAGGCATCAGGTCATCTAACTAACAAATATAGTTTGCTAAGGTAATTTTTTTCTTAAATTGTCCTCCAAAAATTCATTTATTTATGTGGGTTGTCATTCGCCTGAGTTTAACGAAGTCATTCTTTAACTATGGTTATCTCCATCTCCGGCCACCTCCAACACCATCTTCATCTCTTACCTCCTTCCCCTCTACCACTTCTCCATCCTCTGTTCTTCTCCACAACCACACCTCTCTCTAACATCGCAGCGACTGAAGGTCCAAGAGGGGGGTGAATTGGACTTTTTTCGAAATCTAGATCAATGAAAAAGCCAGGTAGGAGAGAACTAATACCTTAAAAGCTTGTAGATGGAATGAAACTAAAACACAATAGCATGCAAGAACAATATTAAGAGGTTAGAGAGATGGCACTAATTTTATAGTGGTTCGACCCAACTCTTGGCCTACATCCACTTCTCCCAAAGCTCCCATTGAGGTTCCACTACTTGCAAATCCCTTACAAGCTTTTCCTCCAAGCTTCCTGGTGCTTGGTGACCTTACACTCACAGCCACTTGCTGTTGACTATCTCTTAAGATACCTCTTCACACTTGAAGAAGGCTTACAAAGGTTGTAGCACAAAAGAGAATAAGTAGAAAACTTCTCTAACACTTGCTCAGATGATCTCAATAATAATGATAAAAGTTCTTGCAAGTTTACATGAAGGAACTACTTATACATGGGCTTCAACCAGCTCAACAAGGAGCTCCAACGGCTCTCTGCAACTCTCCAACGGCTAGGTTTTCACTCTGCGCGCTGCTGGCAGTCGATCCATGCATCATCCGTCACATATAAAAACTCAGCCTTTTTGCTCGACGGTCGATCCACGCATCGTCCGTCACTCTCACGGTCGACCATAACATCGTCCGTCATCCTTTGTTAAGAGAATCACTTCCCAGGGTCGATGCTTGAATCGACCGTTGCTCCTTGACTTTTCTTCAAACATGCGCCACGGTCGACCGCAGCATTGACCGTCGCATCGTCCGTCAGGCTCTGTGAAGTTTTATGCTTCCCAGGGTTGATACACCGATCGACCGTCGCTTCTTCACATTCTTCATTAATGCGCCACGGTCGACCGCCGCATCGACCTTCGCATCGTCCATCAGGCTCTGTGAAGAAAAACACTTCCCACGGTCGATGCACCGATCGACCGTGAGCCAATACGCATATTTGCATTTACCATGGTCGATCCATGGATCGACCGACACATTCCCACGGTCGATCCTTACATCGACCGTCAGTACAAAAATAACTTAAATATTGAATTTAAGATTTCCAATTAAAGGGGTAATAAATGTTAAACATATATTTTATCATTTATTGTTTATTGGCATCATCAAAACAAGGTTAGGATCAACAGCGACCTCCCATCACCGTCCGTCTCCTCCGAATCCGACAGCGCCAACACCCCCGTCTTCCTTGACAGCGCCCACCGACGCTTCAACTCCGTCGCCGCCATCCATCCCTTGTGACGACTCCAACCTTGTCCCTCTCATCACCCTCTCCCCATCAGAACCCTGACACCCAGCCCAGCTTGCCGCCCGAGCTCCTCGCAGATTCGACTCAGCGACGCGCACTCCGGGAGCCATGCCGCCACAATTTCGGAGGCGTTGCCGAGTAAGCTAGCATTCGCCACGGGCGATCTCGAGGCAGTGGATGCGTGTGGGTCCCGTGCCCGTCGCAGTTGCGGGTGGAGGCGTACTCCCGTGAGCCCCCGGCGGCGGCAGGTGGGAATTAGGCAAGGGGAACCAAGGGAGAAACTGCGGGCAATGATTAGTTTATTGTTGTAGAGAGATGGGGAGAAGTCGACGCCGGCCTCGCAGGCACTGCCCCAACGTGAAGGGACGGGCGAGAGGTTAGCATCATGGAAGCTAGGTGACTCAGGGCAGATCCCCGTATCAAGGACCCTGATGATGATGTCCTACGCAACATTGGAGGTTGAGGTGGAGATGAATGACAGAACTGGGTTTGACGGAAAAAGGCCCAAGAAGGCGGGGAAGCGAGTGGTCAATCGAGAGGATGACGAGGCGGCGGAGGAGGGGAGGGAGGTGCCGGGGGGGGAGGCGGGCGGCGAAGGCGTGAAGGATGGGTGAGTAGGAGAAAAGGAGATGGGTAGAGGGGTCATGATACGAGCGGTCTACTCGTAATCCTCTCGTATCGGGTCTCTACTGCTCCAATCGATCAGAATTGGCCTGATTGGACATGATTGAGTCCAATTGGCTGATCTGGCTTGAGCTAGTTCGGATCTGGCTGAGCCTGATTAGTTAGGACTTGACTGGGTCAAGTCTGATTGGTTGTGTCGCGCCCCGATCCTCGAAAGCCCAACCGGGCCGGGCGACGCGAACTAAAACCTAACAAACCGCGGAAAAATAATGGCGAGGGTTCCCTCTAACCTATTGGTCTCCCTAACAATTCACCAAAAATAACCCCAATTAAAAGATACAATAATTTAATCAATATCGAACCACAGATTTACGAACTCAAAAAGATTTAATATACATATTCTCGGAGAGGGGGAAGTTCAAATACAACATTACTCCCGTAGGAGACTATCTAACATAGGATAAAAACTGTAAAGGATCACCACCTCTCAGACTCCACCTGGCGCCGCCGCATCGCCGACCAATTGCCCGCTAGGGGCCACGGAAGAAGAACTGACGCCTGCACCTGCAAAACGCAGCCCGGGAAGGAGTGAGCACTAAGCTCAGTAGGGTTCTACACTAAGACACACAGAAGGAAGAGGGAAACGCAATAGTGTCGCCCTCAAGTAGGATCTGGGTGTATACAGGGGTCCCATAACCCAACCGCGTGTCCCTGGTACCCAGGAGCAGCACATAGTAAGCTCAACAAATACTGCTGACTCACATGCAGGGAACCGACACTGCAGGCGGGAAAAGGCACCGCTGAGGGGGCCTCTCCAACACTCAAGAGTCAACACAGTGGAACACCGGCTACACCTCAGCATCCGACACGGGGCCGACACGACCTCAACAATCATCAAGCAGCAAGTGTACCAGTCATCTAAGCCTATCATCGAATCGACTGGACACCACAATTCGAACTGGGTCCAAACTACCCAACCCCGGTCCTAGGGCTAAGTCCGAGCTTTCAGCCTCGGGACGGCAACCCAAAGATCACCCACGCCCTAACCAATGCCACTAATGCACAAAACAACGATGGATGCTATGACATACACAAACAGGAGATAGGCATGCAACAGTATGACAAACATCATATAAGTCAACCGGATCGCTGCAGCGGTACTACCGACCGCTGCCAGCCGATCCGCAGCGGGTCCCGGCATTACGATGGTACCGCGACCGTCAACCGCGGACTCCTGCAACGGGAAGCAACCCCGAAAACCGCTGATGAACAGTAGAAAATATAATATTATAATCCGACTTATAATATTATATTCAAAACACCAAAAGTTCTCTACTAGAGGCTAATTGACCCCGTCGATTCGACATCCAAACGAAGTCGGATTTGCGATCCAACTTAGTCACCAGTAGATGTATATACCAGGATCATCATACCCAAAATCCATAATCATCCAACGATTGGATTAACGGGAAAACACTAATCAAAACCGCTAATCAAACTAACTTACCAATTAATTGCTGCAACGTAGCCCTCCAGTAAACAATTCATAACAAATCGTATGAAAATCAGAAAATTATGAACTCAGTTGGGTTTGAGAGTAGATTCAACGATCTACAACGCTGACGTTCATCACAACCCAAGATCATGTATGTAGCGGCCGGAAAACACGCCGTAAGCCGGCTGTTCTTCAAGAACATCAAAAAACAGAGAATCTGAGCTTAATCACGCATAAAACCTACTAAGATCTCAACCAAAGATCATAAAACTCATATCCGAAATTCTACTAGGCATGAGGAATCCAACAAGACAAAGATCAACAAGATCCAACGGCTAGATCTAACGAAACCCATTAAAGAACGCAGTAGGTAGAAGAACCTACCGAAGAACGCTAATCTCGGCTGATCCCTCGTAACCAGTCACCAACAAGCCTCTAAACTACACCAGGAGCCTTCCACTCGTTGCCACGAATCCAACGAGCTTTAGAACACCCAAAATGATGGTCGGAGGAGGGAGAACGGAGGAGAAGAAGTTCGCCGGCGGGAGAAGAGAAGAAACAGAGCTTTCGGGTGAAGAGAAAGAAGAAGAAGAAGAAGAAGGAAGGAGGGGAAGAAGAAAAGGAGGAAAAGGGGGGAGGGGACAGCCAGGGGAAGGGGGAAAAAGAGAAAGGAGGGGAGGGAAAGTCCTCCCCCTCTGACAGGAGAGAGCGACGGCCAAAGGCGGCCGTCCTCGCGAAGCAGAAAAGCCACCGACGCGAGTCCGATCGATCGCTCCAAGGAGCGATCGATCGCTCACGCCCCGAAACGATCCAATCACCAAGACGGATCGATCCAACACCAACTCGGATCGATCCGAACGGGTCAGAAACCCACTGACTCGCTCACGAGTCCGATCGATCGCTCCAAGGAGCGATCGATCGCTCAAGGGTCGTCAGCTGCCCAAAGGCAAGCTTCCACGCGTCCAAGCTGGGATCTTCCGATCCCGGGTCCACCTAGCCATTCTAAACAAACACTAACACATACAAGGTCAGTGTGTGCACACACGGGTGTGAAACAAACCAACAATGCGCAATTTACCAAATTGCCCTTGCGGTCTACAACGAGCCACAGGGGTAGAGGGACAGGTCCTCACATCCTAATACCCTTAAAGGAAATCTCGTCCCGAGATTCGATAAGGGTAGGGCTCGGAACAACAAAACAGCTACACTAGAGGACAGGACAAGAAGTACCTCGAGAATAAAACAGCTGCGGAAACTCCTGCCGCATGCGCGCCTCACGCTCCCAGGTCATCTCCTCGGTGCCTCTGTGCCTCCACAGTACCTTGACCAAGGGAATCGTCGTGTCCCGCAAGACCTAATCCCTCCGGTCAAGTACCCGAACCGGCTGCTCAACAAAGCTCGCGTCTGCCTCAAGCTCAATGTCATCCATCCTGATGACATGAGACGGGTCTGGGTGATACTTCCTAAGCATCGACACATGGAAAGTCGGGTGCACAACAAACATGTGCTGAGGAAGATCCAGGCGATAAGCTACCTCGCTGACCCTCTCTAGGATCTCGAACGGCCCGACAAACCTCGGCGCCAACTTACCACCTCTGCCAAACATGACAGAACCTCTGTATGACGATGCTCGCAAGAACACTCGGTCGCCGACTGCGAACTCCAACGATCGTCGCCTCTGATCTGCATAACTCTTCTGCCGGCTCTGAGCCGTCAGAAGCCTCTTCCTGATCTGCACTAACCTCTCTGACGACCGCCTGACGATGTCTGGACCGGTGAGTGAAGCCTCTCCAACCTCTGTCCAGCACACTGGGGAACGATACGGCCTACCGTACAACGCCTCGAAAGGTGCTACTCCAAGACTGGACTGGTCTGTTGTTGTAGACGAACTCCACCAAGGGAACGTGCTCCTCCCAGCTACCTCCTGCGTCGAGGATACATGCTCTCAGCTTGTCCTCCAAGATCTGGATCGTCCGCTCTGACTGCCCGTCTGTCTGCGGATGGAAAGCCGTACTGAAAGTCAGGAGTGTGCCAACTGCCTCCTGAAAGTCTCGCCAGAACCTGCTGGTGAAGCTGGGGTCACGGTCTGACACGATAGAAATTGGAACTCCGTGTAGTCTGACCACATCTCTGACGTACAAGCTGCCCAACCTGTCCATCGAGTCTGTCATCCACATAGGCAGGAAGTGCGTCGATTTGGTCAATCGATCAACGATGACCGAAATCGCGTCATTCCCCCTTGGAGATCTCGGTAGCCCGGTCACGAAGTCCATCGTGATGTGCTCCCACTTCCACTCCGCTAGTCGAAGCGCCTGAAGTAACCCCGGAGTCCGCTGGTGCTCTGCCTTGACCTTCTGACAGGTAAGGCAGCGCGATACAAACTCCGTCACTGCCCTCTTCATCCGGCGCCACCAGAATTGTCGCCGAAGATCCTGGTACATCTTGGTGCCGCCGGGATGAACTACAAAGCGAGAGTGGTAGAACTCTCGTAGGACGTCGTCTCGAAGAACTGGATCTGCTGGAACCGCTACTCTGCCTCGAAACCGTAGCCCTCTGTCTGGCGATACTGTCCAGTCTCCATCTGCGCCCTCTGTGCCCGCTGCTGTGCGTAACTCCTCGAGCTCTGGGTCACTGTGCTGTGCCTCTAACACTCTGGCTAGAACTACTGGCATACTCTGCACTGCATAGAGGAAGCTGCTGGATCCCCGATCCTCAAACTCGAGCCCCAACTGGCCCGCCGTCTCTAGAGCCTGCCACTGCCGCGCTGACGACCCTGCAACTGCTGCTCAGGTGTCTCTCACCTGTCTGTTCAGCGCGTTCGTTACGACGTTTGCCTTACCAGGATGGTAATGCTACTCGAAGTCGTAGTTCTCCAGTAGCTCCATCCAGCGTCACTGCCTCAGGTTGAGGTCACGTTGGGTGAAAACGTGTCTCAAGCTCTTATGGTCCGAGAAGACAGAAAACTTCTCGCCATAGAGGTAATGACACCAGGTCTTCAGGGCGAAGACCACCGCTGCTAGCTCCAAGTCGTGAGTCGGGTAGTTCCTCTCATGGTTCTTCAGCTGACGAGAATGATAGGAATTTACGTGGCCCTCCTGCATGAGGACACACACCAAACCCTCACCGCTGGCGTCAGAGTAGACACTGTAACCAACACCTCGCTCGGGGACGATCAGCACTGTTGCACTGGTCAACCTAGTCCTCAGCTCCACGAAGGCCCGCTCACAAGCATCATTCCACACAAACGGGACGGCCTTCTGTGTCAGTCTGGTCAACGGTCTGGCAACTCTGGAGAAGTCCCGCACGAACCGCCTGTAGTAACCCGCCAGGCCTAAGATGCTACGGATCTCGAACACTGTCCTCGGTCTCTGCCACTGTACCACTGCCTCGACCTTGGCCGGGTCCACTGAGATCCCTGCTGCCGACACCACGTGTCTAAGGAATCCCACCTGTGCAAGCCAGAACTCGCACTTGGAAGCCTTGGTATAAAGCCGATGCTCCCGAAGTAGCTGCAACACTGTCGCCAAGTGTCGCTCGTGCTCCGCCTCTGACCGTGAGTAGATAAGGATGTCGTCGACGAACACCACCACGAACTCGTCTAGGAAAGGCCAGAAGATCCTCTGCATGAGATCCAAGAACGCTGCTGGTGCGTTCGTCAGCGCAAACGACATCACCATGAACTCGTACAGGCCGTACCGAGTCCGAAAAGCCGTCTTCGGGATGTCGCAATCCCGAACCCTCAACTGGTGGTAGCCGGTGCGGAGGTCGATCTTCGAGAACACTGAAGATCCTCGTAGTTGGTCAAACAAGTCGTCGATCCTCGGCATCGGATACCTGTTCTTCACCGTCACCCTGTTGAGCCGCCTGTAGTCTATGCAAAGTCGAAGGGTACCATCCTTCTTCTTTGCGAACAACACTGGCACCCCCCAGGGAGACATGCTGGGACGGATGAAGCCTCTGCTGGTAAGCTCGTCTAGCTGAGTCCTCAACTCACTCTGCTCTGCTGGTGCCATCCTGAAAGCTGGGAGAGAGATCGGTGCAGTACCTGGTACTAGGTCGATCTCAAAATCGACCTCTCTGGGCGGCGGAAGTGTGAGGACCTGTCCCTCTACCCCTGTGGCTCGTTGTAGACCGCAAGGGCAATTTGGAAAATTGCGCCTTGTTGGTTTGTTTCACACCCGCGTGTCCACACACTGGCCTTGTATGTGTTAGTGTTTGTTTAGAATGGCTAGGTGGACCCGGGATCTGAAGATCCCAGCTCGGGCGCGCGGAAGCTTGCCTTTAGGCAGCTGACGACCCTTGAGCGATCGATTGCTCCTCGGAACGATCGATCGGACTCGTGAGCGAGTCGGTGGATTTTGACCCTCGGATCAATCCGACTTGGTGTTGAGATCAATCCGACTTGGTGTTGAGATCGATCCGACTTGTTGTTGGGATCGATCCGGGGCGCGAGCGACCGATCGCTCCTTGGAGCGATCGATCGGAATCGCGTCGGTGGCTTTTCTGCTTCGCAAGGACGGCCGCCGTTGGCCGTCGCTCTCTCCTGTCAGAAGGGGAGGACTTTCCCTCCCCTCCTTCGCCTTTTCCCCCTCTTTCCCGGCTGTCCCCTCCCCCCTTTCCTCCTTTTCTCCTTCCCCTCCTTCCTTCTTCTTCCTCCTCTCTTTTCTCCTCTCCCGAAGCTCTGTTTTCTCTCCTCTTACCGCCGGCGAGCTTCTTCTCCTCCGTTCTCCCTCCTCCGACCATCAAATTGGGTGTTCTAAGGCTCGTTGGATCCGTGGCAACGAGAGGAAGACCCCTGAAGTGGTTTGGAACCTTGTTGGTGATCAACTCGCGGGGAATCAGCCGGGATATCATTCTTCGGTAGGTTCTTCTACCTACTGTGTTCTTCTTTGGGTTTCTTTAGATCTAGCCATTGGATCTTGTTGATCTTTGTCTTGTTGGATTCCTTATGCCTAGTAGAATTACTTATATGAGTTTTATGATCTTTGGTTTAGATATTGGTAGGTTTTATGCATGATTAAGCTCGGTTTCTCTGTTTTCTGCTGTTCTTGAAGAACAGTCGGCTTGCGGCGTGTTTTCCGGCCGGTACGTACTTGATCTTGGGTTGTGATGAGCATGAGAGTTGTAGATCTTTGAGTCTACTCTCTAACGCCACTGATTTCATAATTGTCCGATATTTCTACGATTTGTTATGAATTGTTTACTGGAGGGCTGCGTTGCAGCAATTAATTGGTGAGTTAGTTTGATTAACGGTTGTGATTAGGGTTTTCCCGTTAATCCAACCGTTTGATGATTATGGATTTTGGGTATGTTGATCATGGTATATACACCTACTGATGGATAAGTTGGATCTTGAATCCGACGTCGTTTGGACGTTGGATCGACGGGATCAATTAGCCCTTAAGTAGAGGCTTTGAGTGTTTTGAGTATAATATTATATTTCGAAATATAATATTATATTGCATACTATTCATCATCATTTTCGGGGTTACTTCTCGTTGCAGGAGTCCGCGGTGGACGGTCACGGTACCGTCGTAATGCCGGGACCCGCTGCGGATCGGCTGGCAGCGGTTGGTAGTACCGCTGCAGCGATCCGGTTGACTTGTATGCTACCCTTGACATACTGTTGTATGCCTATCTCCTGATTGTGTATGTCATAGCATGCATTGTTGTTTTGTGCATTAGTTGCATTGGTTAGGGCGTGGGTGATCTTTGGGTCGCCGTCCCGAGGTTGGAAGCTCGGACTTAGCCCTAGGACCGGGGTTGGGCTGTTTGGACCCGGTTTGAATTGTGTTGTCCAGTCGATTCGATGATAGGCTTAGATGACTGGTACACTTGTGGCTTGATGATTGTAGAGGTCGTGTCGGCCTTGAGTCGGATGCTGAGGTGTAGCCGGTGTCCCACTGTGCGGACCCTGGGGTAGAGGAGTTGCCTACCCAGCGGTGCCTTTTTCCCGCCTGCAGTGCCGTTCCCTGCAGTTGTGTATTCACCAGTGTTGTTCCTACTACTAAGCGCTGCGCCTGGGCCTCAGGGACATGCGGTGGGGATATGAGACCCCTGTATACACCCAGGTCCTACTTGAGGGCGACACTGTTGCGTTTCCCTCTTCCTTCTGTGTGTCGTAGTGTAGATCCCTACTGAGCTTAGTGCTCATACTTCCCAGGCTGCGTTTTGCAGGTGCAGGCGTCAGTTCTTCCTCCGTGGCCCCTACCGGGCAGTTGGTCGGCGGTGCGGCGGCGCCTGGTGGACTTTGAGTGGTGGTGATATTTACTGCTTTTACCCTTTTGGCTAGTTAGTCTATTACGGGAGTAATGTTTTATTCGAATCTTCCCCTCTCCGAGGATATGTATATTAAACACTTTGAGTTTTAATCGTGGTTCGATGTTGTTCAATTGTTGTTTTAAATTGAGGGTGCTTTGGTGAATTGCTAGGGAGACCAATAGGTTAGAGGGAACCCTCGCCGTTCTTTTTCCGCATTTTGTAGGTTATGGTTCGCGTCACCCGGCCCGGTTGGGCTTTCGCGGGTCGGTGCGCGACAGGAAGCCTTGGTAACACCTCGGGAAACACGTCGGTGTAGTCGCACACGATCCTGAGAAAACTGCTCTGCTGCACTCCCTCAGAACCGAACAGGGACAGACTAGCCAGCAAGGCTGAGAGCTCGCTGCCACGTCTCCCCACACCACAAGCAAAGGAATCGGCTGAGAACCGATCCCCCAACAACACAAAGTGTATCCCATCGGGTGTCCAAGCGACCACCCTCCGGCGACCACAGTCGATGATAGTTCGGTATGCTGCTAACCAGTCCATACCGAGTATTACATCGAAGCCTGTCATGTCTAACACCCGCAGGTCTAGACAGATGCGGAGGCCTCCAACCTCCAAGGAACAAGATCGACAGACCCGGTCTACCCTGACTGTGCCCCCGATCGGTGAGTCTACAGACTGTGCCACCTCTAGCCAACTCGTCCCTAATCCTAGCGATGCCACACACATGCTAGCAATATAGGAATGAGACGCCTCAGAGTCTATCACCACATCTACTAAAGAACTAGAAAGCTGAAAGATACCTCTGAGGACAGATGGCTCTGCCGCTGCCTGCTGGTACAACTGCGGCTGCTGGTACAACTGCGGCTGCTGGTACGGCTGGTACAGCTGAACGGTGTCCGACTGCTCACGCACCGGAAGAGCAAACACACGCCCCCGCTGGCTGCCTCCACCGCTGGAGCGGCCCGGTGAAGAATAAATTTTATATCTCGCAAGTATATGAATCGGTGCAATCAGTATAGTAGCAAGACGAGTATCGTACCCACAGAGATTTCTAGAAATTATTAGAGTGAAACGCTAAAGAACAGAAAAGAAAGAAAATAAAGAAGGGAAAATAAGAAATATGAAGTCTCGAAGATAGATGATCTAATAACGAAATAAGAAAACGATGAAAATAAGATGGATGGATACTAAGGTTCCGATTTCACCATAACATCCTCATTCTGTGCATTGAATCAATAAAGATTTCAGTTTAATTCCAAGGGCTCGTTCTTCCGGTATGATGATCCGTTCGGCCGCGGTCTTCACCAAGTACCCTCAATTAACCCTAGCTAATGAACCCATAACTAAGTGTTAACCAAGAATCCATTAAGCTCTGAAGAATAATTATGAACCAAGAATACTCTTAGCTTGAACCCGGCCTCGACATAAACTCATTCATTCATAGATCCTGCAAGATTAGGGAATGAACCCTCGCCCAATCTTACATAAAACAATCTATAATACTTTTATTGGCCAGATAAAGGTATTTAAGATCTCAGTTAAAATAATGAATGAAACAAGGAAAATAAACTGATAAAATAATCATGATCCAATAACATAGAATGATTCAGTTAGGGCTACATCGGTACCTTAGAAAAGAGACTAGCCACTCATGTTCACCATGAGGGCAACAAAACTAATGGAGAAATAAAGAAGAAATAAGAAAAGAAAACCAAGCCTGGAACCCTTCTCCTCGCCTCCAAACGCTGCCAAAAAGTCCTCCAAAAGTCCCCTTTTGATAACCCTAAGTATCCTATTTATAGGCTTAAACTCGGGTTAAATCAAAACCGTTGATTTAATTCACTGGAAACGTCGGATCGATCGGACTTTAGGTGTTGGATCGATCCGTCTCATTAAAAACATCAATTCCTGGCTTCGCCCGAGCCCGATCGATCGAACTATAAGCGCTGGATCGATCGGATGCGTAAAAATCCATCTTCTCTGGCTATTATTGAGTCCGATCGATGGACGGATCGATCGAATTCTGCTCCTCTAAAAAGCATACGTTCTGTCAACCTTTAATTCCCAAGTCCGATCGATCGGACTATGAGTGTTGGATCGATCGGTTGAGTAAAAATCAGCTGTTTTTGGCTTTTCTCGAGTCCGATCGATCGGACCATTGGTGTCGGATCGATCGGACCCCTTTGGAGGGAAAGAGAGATCGATCGGACTTCCAGCTTATTTACTGTGCTGCCATTCAGACTGCGCCATCGGTACTAAAATTGCCGTAACTTCTTCTAGGAAACTCGGAATCACGAACCGTAAAATTCTCCAGAATCTGGACTTCAAGAGCTTTCCAACAATATATGGCACATCATCTGGTTCTTCATGATCAAGTACAGATTAATTTTTGAAGTTGATCCATATACTCTTTTCAGCTTCTTTTAGCTCCAATTTCCTGCATTTTCCAAACAACTATGTGAAGCAACATATAGATATAAAAATAGTAATAAAGATGCTGATTAAGGATAATAATCTAGCAATTGAGATGATTATAAGGTTGTTCAGAGTTTACTTTCATGCACTCATCACACCCCCCAACCAGCTTATTGCTAGTCTCTAGCAATTTTAAGCGCATAAAATATATTAAGCACACCAACGGTTCAAGGATGTAGACATGTCTGATAAAAATTCTACCTTATCAAGTCAATAGTGTTTCATACAGTACAGAGTACGAAAACTTCTTATACTCATACACATACTACCAACACATGAAATCAATTTCTACACATCAAACATGCTAATCACCATCCAGAAGAACACATGTGACGTGACAAATAAATGCTACGTGAAGAAGCAACTTCTACCCACCATTAGTCCAAGCACACTACTATCTTCATGACCAATCATCCAACCCTCGCACTTTAAGTACAGCATGCTCTTTCTTTCTTTGTTTTTTTTTTTTTTCTTTTCAACTATCAGACATTTTGCCTTTTTACGCGAGCACTCTCCGCTTCTTGAGGCGCAGAGACCCGGTTACTTAGCAAAATAGTTAATAGTTTTTTTTTATAGCTATAAGTGGTTCTACCTTTTTACGCGAGCTCCCCGCTTCCTGAGGCAAGAACACCCGGTTACTCAGTGGATCACTTAACAGTCGTTTAGGCACAGCTTAATCAAGCTCCAGAACTTTTTCTCTTTTTTTTTTCTGCATGCAATACTCAACACTAGCTAATACTGAAATCATGGTCTAGATTAACAATAGCATGCTCATTCCTTTGGTGGGTATAATTATCACTGCACATAAAGTGTTCGTGTGTGGATTATATGATGTTATACTTTCAGGTTATCACGCATGCAATCCATGTATAGGCCAATCCATATGGAAGCAACATGTATAATACGTATAAAAATTTTAGCTCATGTACAATTTAACACTATTATACCCACAAGGTAGCATGCAATACTCAATGAATGTCTACACCCCCCAACCTGAAATCAACATTGTCCTCAATGTGTGCATTTATTCAATAAAAATATGTAGGAGGTGGCAATCCAAAAATTTCCAGAGAAGGAAGAGACAAGATACTGTAAATAAGAAAGAGGCCACCTGATAGAATAGCGAACATCACCTCAAGGATCCTCAGGGTGGCTGAAAACCTGAAACAAAACAAAAGAGAAACATAAGACTGAAAACTAAAACTTAAAGTTAAAAACTGGTTACCTTGGTGGGTTGCCTCCCACCCAGCGCTTTATTTAACGTCTAGGCAAGACGTAATACCAATTTTAAGGTTCACCAAAATCAACTGCATCCACCACATCTGAATGTCCTTCCAAATACAATTTCAAACGGTGCCCATTGACTTTGAATTTGCTACCATTCCTTTCATTCTCAATTTCAACAGCACCGTGAGGCGATACTTGTGTCACTTTGAACGGGCCCGTCCATCTGGATCTTAATTTACCTGGAAAGAATTTCATTCGTGAGTTATAAAGTAAAACTTTCATACCTGGTGTAAACTCCTTCCGTTGTATTACTTTATCATGATAGAGCTTTGTTCTTTCCTTGTAAATCTTAGCATTCTCGTACGCTTCATTCCGCAGCTCATCCAATTCATTCAATTGCATCTTTCTCATATCCCCCGCTTCTCTCATGTCAATATTCAGCTGCTTTATTGCCCAATAGGCCCTATACTCCAATTCCACCGGTAGATGACATGCTTTTCCAAAGACAATGCGATAAGGGCTCATACCAATTGGAGTTTTATATGCAGTGCGATACGCCCAAAGAACATCATTCAATTTCACTGCCCAATCCTTCCTTGTAGTGCCAACAACCCGTTCCAGGATCGTCTTTATTTGCCTATTGCTCACCTCCACTTGGCCCGACGTTTGAGGGTGGTAAGGAGTTGCGACCCGATGAGTGATGTTGTATTTCTTCAACAATGCATCAAACGCTCTATTGCAAAAGTGTGATCCCCCATCACTTATAATCGCCCGAGGTGTACTAAACCTTGTAAAAATCATATCTTTCAAGAATCCCACCACGGTCTTGCTGTCATTGTTCCTGGTTGCAATTGCTTCAATCCACTTAGACACATAATCTACAGCAACAAGAATGTACGTGTACCCGTATGATGGAGGAAACGGTCCCATAAAGTCTATGTCCCAAACATCGAACAATTCCACCACCAGATTATTTGTAAGAGGCATCTCATTCCTTTTGCTTATGTTCCCTGACCGTTGACATCTGTCACACTTAGTAACAAAATTAAATGCATCTTTGAATAATGTAGGCCAAAAGAAACCAGATTGAAGAACTTTAAAAGCAGTTTTCTTACCTCCAAAGTGTCCTCCACACGTTAATTCATGACTAAATTTCAATATATCATCATGCTCATATTCTGGAACACAACGCCTAATTATTTGATCAGGACAATGTTTAAATAAAAAAGGGTCATCCCAAAAGTAATATCTGACTGTGGACAAAAATCTTTTCTTTTCTTGTGAACTTAGATCAGCACGCAGAACATTACTAGCTAGATAGTTAACAATATCCGCATACCAGGGCTCTTTACCATTCACAGAAAATAGTTGTTCATCGGGAAAGCATTCTTGGATGGGTTGTACATCCTTAGGGCCGGCTATGTGCTCCAATCGTGACAAGTGATCTGCCACTACATTATCGCTCCCTTTCTTGTCCCTTATTTCCAAATCGAACTCTTGCAGCAGTAGGACCCACCTGATTAACCTTGGCTTTGTATCCTTTTTGGTTAGTAGATATTTCAATGCTGCATGATCTGAATAAATAATAACTTTAGATCCAATCAAATAAGAGTGAAATTTCTCCAATGCAAAAACAACAGCAAGTAATTCTTTTTCAGTAGTTGAGTAATTGATTTGAGCATCATTGAGTGTACGACTTGCATAATAAATAGCATGAGAGACCTTATTTACCCTTTGTCCTAGAACAGCCCCTATAGCATAATCAGACGCATCACACATTATCTCAAAGGGCAACGACCAATCAGGAGGCATAATAATTGGTGCAGTAATCAATTTCTCTTTCAAAGTATTGAAAGCATCAAGACAAGCTTTACAAAACTTAAACTCACTATCTTTGGCCAATAAATCACACAATGGTTGTGCAATTTTAGAAAAATCTCTAATGAATCTGCGATAAAATCCTGCATGGCCCAAAAAACTCCGCACACCTTTCACAGAAGTAGGGGGCGGTAATTTCTCAATCAAATCTATTTTTGCTTTATCTACTCCAATACCTTTACTAGAAATAGCATGTCCCAACACAATACCTTGCCTTAGCATGAAGTGACTCTTCTCCCAGCTCAATGTCAAATTTGTCTCTTCACATCTTTTAAGCACCAAGGTTTGGTGTGCCAGGAAATTATCAAAAGAATTCCCAAATACAGAAAAATCATCCATGAATACCTCGACAAACCTTTCTATCATGTCGGAGAAAATCGATATCATGCATCTTTGAAAGGTGGCAGGTGTATTGCACAATCCGAACGGCATCCTTCTGTATGCGAATGTTCCAAACGGACAGGTGAAAGTTGTCTTCTCTTGGTCCTCTGGGGCGATAGCAATTTGATTATAACCTGAAAATCCATCAAGAAAACAATAAAATGAGTGACCAGCTAAGCGTTCAAGCATTTGATCAATAAAAGGTAAAGGAAAGTGGTCCTTTTTAGTAGCTGCATTAAGCTTGCGATAATCGATGCAGACACGCCATCCAGTAGTCATCCTCGTGGGTATGAGCTCATTGTTCTCATTCTTCACAACTGTTATCCCTGATTTCTTAGGCACCACGTGAAATGGACTTACCCATTTGCTGTCAGAAATAGGATAGATCACGCCAACATCGAGCAACTTAAGGATCTCTTCCCAAACAACGTCTTTCATGTTTGGGTTGAGGCGACGCTGGGCATCCCGTATAGGTTTGGCATCCTCTTCCAAAATAATGCGATGCATGCACATAGTAGAACTTACTCCTTTAATATCTGCAATTGTCCAACCTATTGCAGTTTTATGCTCCCTAAGAACTCTCAATAATTTTTCCTCTTCCAATGGAGTAATGTCAGAAGCAATAATCACAGGAAGGGTTTCATTCTCACCAAGATATGCATATTTCAGATTACTAGGAAGAGGTTTTAACTCAAGCTTTGGTGGGGAAACTATTGATGAAACCATTTTAGAATAGGATTCGTTTAGCATGTCTAACCGAGATTCATCAGGGAAACATGGCTGCAATGCCTCAAGGGCTGCTATAACCTCCTTTGCTCCCTCGTAATTTTGCAACTCCTCCTTTTCCATCGTCAATGCCGCTTCTAGAGTAGTCTTCACTTGCTCCTGCATGAAACTAGAAAACACCAATGAATCTAAAACATCTATTGAGAAACAATCAAAAGTGTTTGAAGGATAGGACATAGATTCAAAAACTTTAAATTCAACAGTTTCACCTAAAACTGTCATGCTGAGCTTACCATCCTGCACATTTATCATAGTCTTGGCTCTGGCCATAAATGGACGTCCCAACAAAATTGGTAAATTCCTATCATGTAAGGGCGCATCTTCCATATCCAATATCACAAAATCAGCAGGGATAATCAATTTATCAACTTGTACTAAAATGTCTTCTACAATGCCTAATGGATATTTAATGAAACGATCTGCAAGTTGTAGAGACATTGTAGTAGGTTTTAATTCACCCACACCTAACTGAAGAAAAACAGAGTAAGGCATCAAATTAACACTGGCTCCTAAATCAAGCATTGCCTCTCCTATTTTTGTATCACCAACAGTAATAGTAATGTTAAAACTCCCTGGATCCTTGAGCTTGGGTGGAAGCTTCCTTTGTAGAACCGCGCTTACCGTCTCTGAAACCATCACTTTTTCATGAGGTTCATACTTACGCTTTGAAGTACTTAGTTCCTTGAAGAACTTTGGAAATGCTGACATGTTCCTGATCACCTCAAGCAATGGTAAGTTCACATTAACCTTAGATAAAATATCATAAATTTCAGAATATGACTTATCCATTTTGGCTTTCTTTAGACGGCCTGGAAACGGAACCGGCGGCACATATGGTGGAGGAGAGTTGTGATAAACCTCCGGAACTGAATTTGCTCTCTTTCCATGCTCAGAAGCAGATGTGGCCGGTGGTGGCCCTTTCGAGCGTTCCTCCGTTTCAACTTCCTCACTTGCATCATCATTACACTCATCAACAACTTTAGCATTAATCTTATTATCAATAATTTTACCTGAACGAAGAACTGTAACTGCTTTCGCTTGCTCAGGTTGGCTTGGGAATTTGCCTGGGACATGGGCTCGTACCGCATCAGCAAGTTGTCCCACTTGAACTTCTAACTTCCCAACGGATGCTGCAACATTCTTTAGTATCGCGTCATGTTGAGCAATGGCTGACTCTTGTCGAGCAATGGCTGAATCTTGTTTTTCCATCTTTGAATCTATTTTCTGCATAAAAGCTAACATAGTCGCTTCCAAAGACGACTTAACAGGTGGGTTAGACTGATTAGCAGTAGGCATACTAGCATTAGCAGTATTTTTCCATGAAAAATTCGGATGCTCCCTCCAGCCAGGATTGTAAGTATTTGCATAAGGGTCAAATCTAGGTCTCGGATTATAAGCATTCATCAAATTAGCTTGCTCTTGCACATATTCAGGAAATTCACTACCAGAAGGACATGAATCAAACCTATGACCAACAACATTGCAAATTGAACAAACATCAACCGGTTTTGGTTGTGTAGACATCATAGCGTCTATCTTCTTGTTAAGGGTTGCAATCTGCCTTGCCATGTCATCATTCTGGTTCAGCTCATAGATGCCTCTCGCCTTATTCCTCGTGTCCCTCTGCTGCGAGTTTGATCCTAGCATCTCATAGATTTCATATGCCTCCGGTGGTGTCCTTTTGAACATCGCTCCACCTGCAACATTATCTGCCATAGTCTGACAAGAAAGATTTAGTCCATCATAAAAATATTGCATCTGATTTTCTAAAGAATAATTATGATGTGGACATTGCATCAAAAGCATTTTAAATCTATCCCATGCTTCATGGAATGGTTCTCCATCAGATTGCTGAAAATTTGGAATTTGCCTTCTCAAGTTAGTAGTCATGGCATGAGAATAAAATTTACTAACAAACTTGTTATAAATTGCATCCCAAGTAGTGAGTGATCCAGGAGGCAACGACATCAACCATCTCTTCGCTTTATCCTTCAAGGTGTAAGGAAAACAACGCATCCTCAATTGATCTTCAGTAATGCCACCTAGAGGAAAAGTCTGAATAGTAGCATAATAATCTTTCACAAAAGTTAGTGCATCCTCAGAAGGTAAACCATGAAATTCAGGAAGCATAGAAAAATGTAGATTTTTAAGTTCATAATTTCTAGCCTCTGCAGGTAACGCAATGCACGAAGGTGAGGTAGAAATAGTTGGCCTCGCGTACTCCTCCAAAGGACATAAATTGTTATTAAGCGCCATCTCCTCTTGTTCCTCCTCTTGAACTCCTAGATCTGATGTGGACAGGCTGTCTTTGTTAGATCTTTTCTTCCAACCAATTTGATCTACTTTATCGTTCAAGGGCAACAACTTTTCTTTCTTTGATCGGCGACCTTGCATTCACTACAAATAAACTCTAATCAAATCCCCGGCAACGGCGCCAAAAACTTGATGAATAAATTTTATATCTCGCAAGTATACGAATCGGTGCAATCAGTATAGTAGCAAGACGAGTATCGTACCCACAGAGATTTGTAGAAATTATTAGAGTGAAACGCTAAAGAACAGAAAAGAAAGAAAATAAAGAAGGGAAAATAAGAAATATGAAGTCTCGAAGATAGATGATCTAATAATGAAATAAGAAAACGATGGAAATATGATGGATGGATACTAAGGTTTCGATTTCACCATAACATCCTCATTCTGTGCATTGAATCAATAAAGATTTCAGTTTAATTCCAAGGGCTCGTTCTTCTGGTATGATGATCCGTTCGGCCGCGGTCTTCACCAAGTACCCTAAATTAACCCTAGCTAATGAACCCATAACTAAGTGTTAACCAAGAATCCATTAAGCTCTGAAGAACAATTATGAACCAAGAATACTCTTAGCTTGAACCCGGCCTCGACATAAACTCATTCATTCATAGATCCTGCAAGATTAGGGAATGAACCCTCGCCCAATCTTACATAAAACAATCTATAATACTTTTATTGGCCAGATAAAGGTATTTAAGATCTCAGTTAAAATAATGAATGAAACAAGGAAAATAAACTGATAAAATAATCATGATCCAATAACATAGAATGATTCAGTTAGGGCTACATCGGTACCTTAGAAAAGAGACTAGCCACTCATGTTCACCATGAGGGCAACAAAACTAATGGAGAAATAAAGAAGAAATAAGAAAAGAAAACCAAGCCTGGAACCCTTCTCCTCGCCTCCAAACGCTGCCAAAAAGTCCTCCAAAAGTCCCCTTTTGATAACCCTAAGTATCCTATTTATAGGCTTAAACTCGGGTTAAATCAAAACCGTTGATTTAATTCACTGGAAACGTCGGATCGATCGGATTTTAGGTGTTGGATCGATCCGTCTCATTAAAAACATCAATTCCTGGCTTCGCCCGAGCCCGATCGATCGAACTATAAGCGCTGGATCGATCGGATGCGTAAAAATCCATCTTCTGTGGCTATTATTGAGTCCGATCGATGGACGGATCGATCGAACTCTGCTCCTCTAAAAAGCATACGTTCTGTCAACCTTTAATTCCCAAGTCCGATCGATCGGACTATGAGTGTTGGATCGATCGGTTGAGTAAAACTCAGCTGTTTTTGGCTTTTCTCGAGTCCGATCGATCGGACCATTGGTGTCGGATCGATCGGACCCCTTTGGAGGGAAAGAGAGATCGATCGGACTTCCAGCTTATTTACTGTGCTGCCATTCAGACTGCGCCATCGGTACTAAAATTGCCGTAACTTCCTCTAGGAAACTCGGAATCACGAACCATAAAATTCTCCAGAATCTAGACTTCAAGAGCTTTCCAACCATATATGGCACATCATCTGGTTCTTCATGAGCAAGTACAGATTAATTTTTGAAGTTGATCCATATACTCTTTTCAGCTTCTTTTAGCTCCAATTTCCTGCATTTTCCAAACAACTATCTGAAGCAACATATAGATATAAAAATAGTAATAAAGATGCTGATTAAGGATAATAATCTAGCAATTGAGATGGTTATAAGGTTGTTCAGAGTTTACTTTCATGCACTCATCACCCGGTCTAGCCCCTGACCCGCGACCACCACCGCTCCCCTGTTAGGCACCGTACCCACCGCCTCTACTGCCCTGCGGCACAGTGCTCCGCGCCCCTTGCATGGGACAGTCCTGGCGGAAGTGTCCCGGCTGCCCGCACTAGAAACGAGTGGCTGGCGCGCCACCAGGCTGCTGAACCTGGCCTCCCCTTGACGGAGCCTGCCCAGACGGCCCGGCCGTCAGGAGAAACTGGCCTGGCGGACTAGGCAACTGTGCCTGGAACTGCTGCGGGCGCTGCGACCGCTGCTGAAAGCGTCGTTGATGCCGCTGGTGCCCTCCGCCGAATCCCCCTCTGGACTGGGGCCTCTGCTGCTGTGAGCCAGTAGAGACTGCCGGTGGAACTGCCTGGCGTCTCTCGTCCTGCGACTGCGCCTCCACAACTAAGGCGCAGTTCAGAACTGCTGAGTGCGTCTGGAAGCAGTGGGAACACGTCTGACGCCTGATCTCTGGACGAAGACCCCACTCAAACTGCCGTGCCCTGGCCACTGGATCTGCTGCCACTGCCCCCCATGAAACGGACTAAGTGTGTGAACCGGGTGGCATACTGCTGCACAGAGGGAGTACCCTGCAGGAGGGACTGGTACTCGCGAGACAGGGCGTCACGCGTACTCTCCGGGAAGTACGCATCCAAGAACAACGCCCTGAACTCCTCCCACGTCGACTCCTCTCCGCCACTGGTGTGCTGGGCGGTGCACCACCAGTCAAGGGCGTCACTATCAAGCTGGAACGCCGCGATGGTGACCCAGATCCGTTCATCCCCGACGAAGAGAGCGTCGAGAATGCGCGTGACTCCTCGGAGCCAGCCGTCTGCCGTGGTCGGATCTCCAGTCTCACCGCTGAACCTAGGCGGGTTCAGCCGCTGGAAGTCCATCATGACCGCTGTCGCGGCCCGCCCATCGACCAGAGTGAGGACCCCCTCCTCGGCCAGAGGGGCCTCCTCCCGTGCGACCGCAACCGTCGTCGGTGATGGCTCAGTCCGTCGAGCTCTGACCGCCCTGACAGGTGCTACCCTGTCTGGTCGAGCGGATCGACCAGGTCGTGCCCCACGTCGACCAACAACCGAAGGTCGGTCTCGAGCTCCCACCATCTGTGCAATCACCAACGACAACGAGCGTTCACTGGTCAGAAGCCGCCAAAAACAAGGCAACACAAACAGAAAGCGAAAAAGCACAACACATCAAAAGGAGCATGCACGGATGTTCTAAACATAGAACTAACCCATTCCACGCTCAATCTCAACCGAATCCTGATCCTAAACCTTGGGATCTACAACCTATGCTTTGATACCAAGCTCTCGCGCCCCGACCCGCGAAAGCCCAACCGGGCCGGGCGACGTGAACCGAAACCTAACAAACTGCGGAAAAATAATGGTCAGGGTTCCCTCTAACCTATTGGTCTCCCTAACAATTCACCAAAAACACCCCCAATTAAAAGATACAATAATTTAATCAACATCGAACCACAGATTTACGAACTCAAAAAGATTTAATATACATATCCTCGGAGAGGGGGAGGTTCAAATACAACATTACTCCCGTAGGAGACTATTGATGAGTGCATGAAAGTGCACTCTGAACAGCCTTATAACCATCTCAATTGCTAGATTATTATCCTTAATCAACATCTTTACTACTATTTTTATATCTATATGTTGCTTCACATAGTTGTTTGGAAAATGCAGGAAATCCGACACCTAAAGTCCGATCGATCCGACTTTCCCAGTGAAGAAAATCAACGGTTTAGATCTAATCCATGGATGGAGAGACTTTGGGGCTATAAATAGGAAAGTTAGGGTAAGTAAAGGGAGACTTCTGGGACGTTTTTGGAGGCTCTTTTCTGGACGTTTTCCAAAGGAAGAAGATGAAGGAATCTCCATCCATGGCCGAGTAATCCGCGGGCATGGCGGACGGATGATCTAGCGAGGACTAGGGCTTCTTCTCCAACAATGGTTCATAGTTTTTAATCTTCATTGTTAAACTCTTTTCTATGTATTGGATCTTCAAATATTATTTTCAGATTATAGATTTCTATGTGGATGATTAATATTATGAATCCAGTCATGCTTCTTTCATGATCTTATAATCCAATAGTTATCTCTTTTGATTCTCCTACCGAGTCTCACGAGACCTTTGCTATGCATTGCCCGTAGTGACAGCTGGTATTGTGTATTCTTAGGGATCTGGTAAGACAAGGTTGGGGCTGTATCCCGTGAGATCTTTGCTATGCATTGCCGATTGTAAGAGTTGGTATTGTGTATTCTTAGAGATCCGGTTAGATAGAGTTAGGGCTTTGTCCCGATGAACTTTTGTTGCGCGTTGCCTGTAGTGACAGCCGGTATCGTGTATTCTTAGGATCTGGTCGGACGGAGTTAGGGTTACAACGAGAAGAACCAACCGTAGAAAGAGACATTTATATTTTATCAGATTCATAATTCTGTAGGCATGCATGACCTTATGCATGCTACTTTGTTGAGTTTAATAGTGTTGACTTGATTATGTTACTAGAAATGATACATGAGCTGAAATTTTTATGCTTATTTTGCATGTTGCTTTCATATGGATTGACTAATACATTGATTGCATGCGTGATAACCTGAAAGTATAACATCATGTGATCCACACACGAACACTTTATGTGCAGTGGTAATTATACTCACTAGAGAAATGAGCATGCTATTGTCAATCGAGACCATGAGTTCAGCATTAGCTAGTGTTAAGTATTGCATGCATGATAAAAGAGAAAAAGTTCTGGAGCTTGATCAAGCTGTGCCTAAACATTAGCTAGTATTGAGTATTGCATGCAGAGAAAAAAAGAGAGAGAAAAGTTATGGAGCTTGATCAAGCTGTGTCTAAACAACTATTACGTGATCTACTGAGTAACTGGGTGTTCTTGCCTCAGGAAGCGGGGAGCTTGCGTAAAAAGGTAGAACCACTTATAGCTATAAAAAAAAAGTATTAAGTGTTTTGCTAAATAACCGGGTCTCTGCGTCCCAAGAAGCGGAGAGTGCTCGCGTAAAAAGGCAAAGTGTCTGATAGTTGAAAAAAAAAAGAATAAAAAAAGAAAGAGCATGCTGTACTTAAAGTGCGAGGGTTGGATGATTGGTCATGAAGATAGTAGTGTGTTTGGACTAATGGTGGGTAGAAGTTTCTTCTGTACGTAACATTTATTTGTCACGTCACATGTGTTCTTCTGGATGGTGATTAGCATGTTTGATGTGTGGAAGTTGATTTCATGTGTTGGTAGTATGTGTATGAGTTTAAGAAGTTTCCATGCTCTGTACTGCATAAAACACTATTGACATGATAAGATAGAATTTTTATCATGCATGTCTACATCCTTGAACCGTTAGTGTGCTTAATTATATTCTATACGCTTTGAATTGCTAGGGACTAGCAATAAGCTGGTTGGGGGGTGTGATGAGTGCATGAAAGTGCACTCTGAACAGCCTTATAACCATCTCAATTGCTAGATTATTATCCTTAATCAACATCTTTACTACTATTTTTATATCCATATGTTGCTTCACATAGTTGTTTGGAAAATGCAGGAAATCGGAGCTAAAAGAAGTTGAAAAGAGTATATGGATCAAATTCAAAAATTAAACTGTACCTGCTTATGAAGAACCAGATGATGTGCCATCTATGGTTGGAAAGCTCTTGAAGTCTAGATTCTGTAGAATTTTACGGTTCGTGATTCCGAGGTTTCTAGAGGAAGTTACGGTACTTTTAGTACCAATGGCGCAGTCTGAATGGCAGAACAGAAAATACGCTGGAAAGTCCGATCGATCCGACACCTAGAGTCCGATCGATCGGACTACGCAGAAACGTGACAGAACATATATTTTTCAGCTATACACAGTCCGATCGATCCCTCCATCTATCCTACGGAGTCCGATCGATCCGACACCCATAGTCTGATCGATCGGACTCGGGAATAGCCTGAAACGGAGGATTTTTACGCAACGGATCGATCCGACACCTAAAGTCCGATCGATCCGACTTTGCCAGTGAAGAAAATCAACGGTTTAGATCTAATCCGTGGATGGAGAGACTTTGGGGCTATAAATAGGAAACTTAGGGTTAATCAAAGGGGACTTCTTGGACGTTTTTGGAGGCTCTTTTCTGGACGTTTTCCAAAGGAAGAAGATGAAGGAATCTCCATCCATGGCCGAGTAATCCGCGGGCATGGAGGACGGATAATCTAGCGAGGACTAGGGCTTCTTCTCCAACAATGGTTCATAGTTTTTAATCTTCATTGTTAAACTCTTTTCTATGTATTGGATCTTCAAATATTATTTTCAGATTATAGATTTCTATGTGGATGATTAATATTATGAATCCAGTCATGCTTCTTTCAAGATCTTATAATCCAATAGTTATCTCTTTTGATTCTCCTACCGAGTCTCACGAGACCTTTGCTATGCATTGCCCGTAGTGACAGCTGGTATTGTGTATTCTTAGGGATCTGGTAAGACAAGGTTGGGGCTCTATCCCGTGAGATCTTTGTTATGCATTGCCGATTGTGAGAGTTTGTATTGTGTATTCTTAGAGATCTGGTTAGATTGAGTTAGGGCTTTGTCCCGATGAACTTTTGCTGTGCGTTGCCTGTAGTGACAGCCGGTATCGTGTATTCTTAGGTTTGGTTGGATGAAGTTAGAACTATAAAAAGGAAGAACCAATCGTAGGAAGAGACATTTATATATTTTGTTAGGTTTATAGTTCCATATCTTCCGGTTAAGGTGATTGGGATGTGAATCCCTTAACTGAGTTTCATATGAACCATTGAGAAGAGAAGAACCTAAGTCCGAGTGAAGTGATTCCTGAAGCCTAGCCTCCTTCAAATCTTGATTTCCTTCGTTCACTTTATCTTACCATTACATCTTCGATTTATTTTCTTAACTTTTACGCTCTTGATTGTTTTCAATTCATTGTTATTCGCGTTTCTGGATCTTTCCTGCTTGTCTATTTGTGGGTTCGACCTCTCTTATGCTGTACTGCACCGCGACTGCTGTGCGAGACACATTTGAGCGACATCAAAAATTGGCGCCGTTGCCGGGGAGACGGTTTAGAAAAGCGCCAGAATCAGATTACAGTGATTGTAGTCATCAAAAGCGGTAACTTCGTTCATTTTCTTTAGTCTTTATTTCTTTATTTTGGTTTTGATTTGTCTTCTCTATTAAGATTGTTTTCTTTTATTCGGTTTTAGTTAGTAAGTTTAGTTTCAATTATTATTTTTGCTTATTTTCTTTAGTTGGTTTGCATCTTTTGGATTGCGTGTTTGTTGGTGTATGCCTCGGTATAGAGACGAACTAGGCAGATTTGCTAGACGTCCCGAGGGTGATTCTGAAACTTCTGATAGTGAGACATATATTGCTGATCTCTTTGACGCACAGTCACAAACTTCACATCATACTTTCATTATGGCTGAGCACGACGAACAACAAGCTTCTAGGAGTTTGCAAGAATATTTGCATCCAACACGCACTGCTACACCTTCATGCATCATGTTTCCACCTAATGCAACACATGTTGACTTTAAACCTAGCATGATTCAGTTGCTTCCTACCTTTCATGGGTTGGAAAATGAAAATCCATATGTGCATATTAGGGAGTTTGAGGAAGTAGTAGCGACTTTCCATGGCCAACCAGGTGCACTAGATATGATCCGACTTAAGTTCTTTCCCTTCTCACTGAAGGATAGAACAAAGAGTTGGTTATATTCCTTGAGGCCACAATCTATAAGATCTTGGGCTGAAATGACACCGATATTTCTCAACAAGTATTTTCCACAACACAAAACCAACGCACTTAAGAGACATATTTCGACCTTCACACAGAAGCATAGTGAAACTTTGTATCAGGCGTGGGAACGATTTAAAGACATGTTGAATTTATGTCCCCTTCATGGATATGAAAGTTGGCGTCTTATTAGTTATTTCTATGATAGTTTAACTGCTAGAAAACGTCAATTTGTTGAGATGATGTGTAATGGTGAATTTTTGCAAAAAGATCCTGATGCAGCAATTGAATACTTGACTGAGCTTGCTGAAAAAGCTCACACATGGACTTGACCGAGTGCAACAGAAAGTACAAACAGGGCCAGACCACCACCGCAGCAACAAGGTGGAGGAATTTATCAGCTGCGGGAGGAGGATGCACTCAAGGCTAAAGTGGAGAGTCTAACAAGGGAACTGGAGCTATTAAAGACCAAAGATATGATGGCAGCCCGGACCTCTCCATATAATGAACCTACAAGGCCGGCTGAGCTGCGTGCGATATGTCAGGGCGAGGACCACCAGATTGACAGTTGCCCTACTTATGTTGAGATGAGAGGCATGTACGACGAGCATTGTAACGCTGTAGGCGGATTCAGGAGGCCGTACACCCCTTACTCGGAAACGTATAATCCAGGATAGCGAGAGCATCCGAACTTCAGCTGGAAGTCGAACGCTCCACAAAGCAACGAGCAACATCAACCGCCACCTAATAAGCCTTTTTCTAACCCTCCTTATAATACATCTGGTTTTCCTAGGCCTACATTTAATGACAGTTTATAGGAACTGAAATCTATGATTGTACAGGAATCTAAGGAAAGAAAGGAGATGTTCAAGAGATCAAGAGCCAGATCACGAAGCTGATCAACTCTTTGAATGTGCATGAACGAGGGAAGTTCCCAGCTCAACCTCAACAAACGCAGGTATCTAGTGCTGAGCAAAATAATGTAAAGGAGATGAACGACATAACTACAAGAAGCGGGAAAACAACAAAAAGCCCTTCCAAAGAGGCCACCGAATCTCCTATTGCTATTGAAGAAGAGGACCGAATTGAGGAGGACCATGTAGAGACCGATCATCCAGATGGCCCTACACCAGGTGACTTTCAGGTACGTGTCCCTTTCCCTCATGCATTGAAATCCACTAAATTTACTATGGAGCCCAACAGCGAAGTTTTGGAGCATCTTTAGCAGGTTAAGGTAAACCTTCCTCTTTTGCATGTTATTAAGCAAATTCCTACATATGCTAAAGTGATTAAAGATTTATGCACTATGAAGAGACGACATCATGTAAAGAAAACTGCATTTTTAACAGAGCAGGTTAGTGCACTGCTTCAGCACAGGATTCCTCCTAAATATAAGGATCCTGGCTGTCCTACTGTATCTTGTTTCATTGGAAAGCATGAAGTAGGACAAGCTTTATTAGATCTTGGTGCGAGTGTTAATTTGATGCCATATTCTGTTTACTTGCAACTTGGTTTGGGACAGATTAAGTCGACATCTGTGATTTTGCAATTGGCAGATAGATCCACGAAAACTCCACCAGGAGTAGTTGAGGATGTGCTTGTTCAAATAAATAAATTTTATTATCCTGTTGATTTCTTAGTCTTGGATACCCAGGCTGTAGTAACTGCTGATTCTAGAATTCCTATTATTTTAGGTAGACCGTTTCTCGCTACTGCTAATGCTATAATTAATTGCAGGAATGGTTTAATGAAGTTAACTTTTGGGAATATGACTTTAGAAATTAATGTTTTTAATGTTGCTAAGCAGCTTGATGAGGATGATGAATGCCAGCAGACTTACCAGATTGATCTGCTCACTGAAGAGGAGTTTGCTACAACTGAAATTAATTTTCTTGAATTAGATTTGGATGAAAATGTTGATGATGATGGTATGTGTAAAAATTTGGAACATTGTTCTTTTGCAGGTCCATAGAATCCAAAGTTTGAAGAACTGTCCGAAAGAGGACAGCCACCAACACTATCATCAGTAGAGCCACCCAAGCTGGACCTAAAGCCGCTACCTCAAGGTTTAAAGCACGCTTATCTTGGTCCAGGTGATACATACCTAGTTATTATTTCTTCAGCATTAACTGCAGAGCAAGGTGAGCAATTACTTAGTATTTTAAATGAGCATAAATCAGCTATTGGATGGAGTATAGCAGATCTGAAAGGTATTAGTCCCTTGATATGTTCTCATATGATTAATTTTGAACAAGGGGCTGTACCTCGTAGGGATCCTCAGCGTAGATTGAACCCTACGATGAAAGAGATAGTAAAAACTGAAGTGTTGAAATTATTAGATGCAAGGATCATTTACCCTATTGCTGATAGCAAATGGGTGAGTCCTACACAGGTTGTGCCTAAAATATCTGGTGTCACCGTTGTTGAAAATGAAAGTGGAGACTTTGTCCCCACTAAATTGGTGACAGGATGGCGTATGTGTATAGATTATAGAAAATTAAATGCTGCCACCCGTAAGGATCATTTTCCATTGCCGTTCTTAGACCAGATTTTAGAAAGAGTAGCTGGACATCCTTTTTATTGTTTTCTTGATGGTTATTCTGGATATTATCAGATTGAGATTGCTTTAGAGGATCAGGAAAAAACTACTTTTACATGTCCTTTTGGTACTTATGCTTTCCGTAGAATGCCATTTGGATTGTGTAATACTCCTACTACTTTTCAGCGTTGTATAATGAGTATGTTTGCTGATATGATCGAGGAATGTATGGAAGTGTATATGGATGACTTGATTGTATTTGGTAATACTTTTGATGCATTCTTGCATAACTTAAAGAGAGTCTTGGTCAGGTGTGAAGAGAAGCACCTTGTGCTTAATTGGGAAAAGTGTCACTTCATGGTGCCCTCAGGCATTGTGTTGGGCCATATTGTCTCTTCCAAAGGCATTGAGGTGGACCGATCAAAAATCGATCTCATCTCAAATCTTCCTGTGCCAAAGACTGTTAAAGATGTTAGATCCTTTCTAGGGCATGCTGGTTTTTACAGGAGATTCATTCAGAATTTTTTTACTATTGCTCGTCCTTTGTGTAATCTTTTGATAAAGGATACCCCTTTTGAGTGGAATATTGCTTGTCAAGAGGCTTTTCAAGCCCTGATTGATAAATTGACTTCCGCACCTATTCTGCGACCATCTAATTAGAGCCTTCCTTTTGAATTGATGTGTGATGAAAGTGATTTTGCTGTAGGAGCTGTTTTAGGACAGCGAAAAGATGGTAAAGCTCATGTTATTTATTATGCTAGCCGAACCTTGAATAATGCATAGATGAATTATTCTACCACTGAGAAAGAACTATTGGCTATAGTCTTTGCATTAGACAAGTTTCGTGCTTATTTGATTGGCTCCCCTATCACTATTTTCACTGATCATGCTGCGCTTAAGTACCTTCTCACCAAGAAGGATGCTAAAGCGCGCCTAATTCATTGGATATTAATCTTATAGGAATTTGATATTTCTATAAAAGATAAAAAGGGTGTGGAGAACGTTGTCGCCGATCACCTATCGAGGTTGATGGTGGAAGTAGCGGAAAATGAGCCACCAATCATGGATGACTTCCCTGATGAGCAACTCTTTTCAGTTGCACGACTGCCCTAGTATGCGCATATTGTTAATTATTTAGCTACATGTGAGATCCCTTCCTTTTGAAGTGCGCAGGATAAGCGTAGATTTTTTGTTGATGTAAAGAAATTTTATTTGGATGATCCTTGTCTGTTTAAGTATTGTCTTGACCAGATTATGCGCCGTTGTGTCCCTGATTATGAAATAGAAAGCATCATTACATTCTGTCACTCTCATGCATGTGGAGGCCATTTTTCGATGAAAAGGACTGCTGCTAAAATTCTTCAAAGTGGTTTTTACTGGCCTACTATGTTTCGTGATGTTAATATTTTCTGCAAATCCTGTGATAGATGCCTAACACTAGGAGCTTTATCTAGGAGACATATGATGCCTTTGAACCCCATTCAAGCTGTAGAGATTTTTGATTGTTGGGGTATAGATTTTATGGGACCCTTTCCTTCCTCTTTTGGCTATTTATATATATTGTTGGCTGTGGAATATGTTTCTAAGTGGGTGGAGGCTATTGCATGTAGGAATAATGATCATTCCACTGTTATCAAGTTTCTTAAAGAGCATGTTTTGTCTAGATTTGGTACTCCTAGGGTCATTATTAGTGATCAAGGATCCCATTTTTATAACCACTCTTTCGAGGCTTTGATGCACAGGTATGGAGTCACACATAAGATTTCCACTGCTTATCATCCACAGACGAATGGCCAAGCTGAACTAGCCAACAGGGAGATCAAGCAAATCTTAGAGAAGACTGTGAACCCCAACCGAAAGGACTGGTCCTTGAGGCTATCAGACGCGTTGTGGGCATATCGCACTGCCTACAAGATTACCCTGGGGATGTCACCGTTTCGCCTTGTTTATGGAAAACCATGGCATCTTCCAGTCGAATTAGAACATAAGGCATATTGGGCTATTAAGTCACTAAATTTTACTTTGGATGATGCAGGTCAGGAACGGAAACTCCAGCTGTCTGAGCTAAAGGAACTCAGGAATGATGCTTATGAGAGTTCTAAGATCTTCAAGGCAATGATAAAGGCCTACCATGACAAGAAGATCTCGCGGAAGACGTTTCAAGTAGGACAGCAAGCTTATCTGTATGACGCACGACTGCATCTTCATCCTGGGAAGCTGAGATCTCGTTGGATAGGCCCCTTCACCGTTAGTAGAATATTTGAGAATGGGGCTGTGGAAGTTGAAGACAAGAAGGATGGGAGGCTGTTTACAGTTAATGGACAGCACTTGAAACATATTCCAGAGAAAGCGGACCCTGAGGAGCACACCGTTTCTCTCGTAGACCCTGTCTACGAGGGATGATCTTTCTACAATCTATCATTTCTCTTTTGATTTAGGTTAGATTGTTTTAGTTTGTTTGCTTTCATTCTCATTTGCTTTTGTTTGCTATTTTATGTTTTGAAGATGCTTAAACTTCAGTCTTCCTTGCTTGTGAAATTCGGCTAAAATGGAGAGCCCTGTGCAAGATTTCAGATATTCTGTCAGGTGGCCTCGCTCTTATTTCGATTTTCTATTTTTTTGTATGCTATAAATGAAAATTCAGCCAACACCCTTCTGCTTATTTACATGATTAGCACACATTGAGTACAATGTGATTTTCAAGTTGGGGGGTGTAGGCATGCATGACCTTATGCATGCTACTTTATTGAGTTTAATAGTGTTGACTTGATTATGTTACTAGAAATGATACATGAGCTGAAATTTTTATGCTTATTATGCATGTTGCTTTCATATGGATTGACCAATACATTGATTGCATGCGTGATAACCTGAAAGTATAACATCATGTGAGCCACACACGAACACTTTATGTGCAGTGGTAATTATACTCACTAGAGGAATGAGCATGCTATTGTCAATCGAGACCATGAGTTCAACATTAGCTAGTGTTGAGTATTGCATGCAGGAAAAAAGAGAAAAAGTTCTGGAGCTTGATCAAGATGTGCCTAAACATTAGCTAGTATTGAGTATTGCATGGAGAGAAAAAAAAAGAGAGAAAAAGTTCTGGAGCTTGATCAAGCTGTGCCTAAACAACTATTACGTGATTTACTGAGTAACCGGGTGTTCTTGCCTCAGGAAGCGGGGAGCTCGCGTAAAAAGGTAGAACCACTTATAGTTATAAAAAAAAACTATTAAGTGTTTTGCTAAGTAACCGGGTCTCTGCGCCTCAAGAAGCGGAGAGTGCTCGCGTAAAAACGCAAAGTGTCTGATAGTTGAAAAAAGAAAGAAAAAAAAAGAAAGAGCATGCTGTACTTAAAGTGCGAGGGTTGGATGATTGGTCATGAAGATAGTAGTGTGTTTGGACTAATGGTGGGTAGAAGTTTCTTCTGTACGTAACATTTATTTGTCACGTCACATGTGTTCTTCTGGATGGTGATTAGCATGTTTGATGTGTAGAAGTTGATTTCATGTATTGGTAGTATGTGTATGAGTTTAAGAAGTTTCCATGCTCTGTACTGCATAAAACACTATTGACTTGATAAGATAGAATTTTTATCATGCATGTCTACATCCTTGAACCGTTAGTGTGCTTCATTATATTCTATACGCTTTGAATTGCTAGAGACTAGTAATAAGCTGGTTGGGGGGTGTGATGAGTGCATGAAAGTGCACTCTGAACAGCCTTATAACCATCTCAATTGCTAGATTATTATCCTTAATCAACATCTTTACTACTATTTTTATATCTATATGTTGCTTCACATAGTTGTTTGGAAAATGCAGGAAATTGGAGCTAAAAGAAGCTGAAAAGAGTATATGGATCAACTTCAAAAATTAAGCTGTACCTGCTCATGAAGAACCAGATGATGTGCCATATATGGTTGGAAAGCTCTTGAAGTCTAGATTCTGGTGAATTTTACGGTTCGTGATTCCGAGTTTCCTATAGGAAGTTACGGCAATTTTAGTACCAATGGCGCAGTCTGAATGGCAAAACAGAAAATACGCTGGAAAGTCCGATCGATCCGACACCTAGAGTCCGATCGATCGGACTACGCAGAAACGTGACAGAACATATATTTTTCAGCTATAAACAGTCCGATCGATCCCTCCATCCATCCTACGGAGTCCGATTGATCCGACACCCATAGTCCGATCGATCGGACTCGGGAATAGCCAAAAACGGAGGATTTTTCCGCAACGGATCGATCCGACACCTAAAGTCCGATCGATCCGACTTTGCCAGTGAAGAAAATCAACGGTTTAGATCTAATCCGTGGATGGAGAGACTTTGGGCCTATAAATAGGAAACTTAGGGTTAATCAAAGGGGACTTGGACATTTTTGGAGGCTCTTTTCTGGACGTTTTCCAAAGGAAGAAGATGAAGGATTCTCCATCCATGGCCGAGTAATCCGCGGGCATGGCGGACGGATAATCTAGCGAGGACTAGGGCTTCTTCTCCAACAATGGTTCATAGTTTTTAATCTTTTTGTTAAACTCTTTTCTATGTATTGGATCTTCAAATATTATTTTTAGATTACAGATTTCTATGTGGATGATTAATATTATGAATCCAGTCAAGCTTCTTTCATGATCTTATAATCCAATAGTTATCTCTTTTGATTCTCCTACCGAGTCTCACGAGACCTTTGCTATGCATTGCCCGTAGTGACAGCTGGTATTGTGTATTCTTAGGAATCTGGTAAGACAAGGTTGGGGTTCTATCCCGTGAGATCTTTGCTATGCATTGCCGATTGTGAGTGTTGGTATTGTGTATTCTTAGAGATCCGGTTAGATAGAGTTAGGGCTTTGTCCCGATGAACTTTTACTGCGCGTTGCCTTTACTGACAGCCGGTATCGTATATTCTTAGGTTTGGTTGGATGAAGTTAAAACTATAAAAAGGAAGAACCAATCGTAGGAAGAGACATTTATATATTTTGTTAGGTTTATAGTTCCATATCTTCCGGTTAAGGTGATTGAGATGTGAATCCCTTAACTGAGTTTCATATGAACCATTGAGAAGAGAAGAACCTAAGTCCGAGTGAAGTGATTCCTAAAGCCTAGCCTCCTTCAAATCTTGATTTCTTTCGTTCACTTTATCTTATCATTACTTCTTCGATCTATTTTCTTAGCTTTTACGCTCTTGATTGTTTTCAATTCATTGTTATTCGCGTTTCTGGATCTTTCCTGCTTGTCTCTTTGTGGGTTCGACCTCTCTTATGTTGTACTGCACCGCGGCCGCTGCCAGCCGATTCGCAGCGGGTCCCGGCATTACGACGGTACCGCGACCGTCAACCGCGGACTCCTGCAACGGGAAGCAACCCCGAAAACCGCTGATGAACAGTAGAAAATATAATATTATATTCTGACTTATAATATTATATTCAAAACACCAAAATTTCTCTACTAGAGGCTAATTGACCCCGTCGATCCGACGTTCAAACGAAGTCGGATTCGATATCCAACTTAGGTACTAGTAGATGTATATACCAGCATCATCATATTCAAAATCCATAATCATCCAACGGTTGGATTAATGGGAAAACACTAATCCAAACCGCTAATCAAACTAACTTACCAATTAATTGCTGCAACGCAGCCCTCTAGTAAACAATTCATAACAAATCGTTGGAAAATCAGAAAATTATGAAATCAGTTGGGTTTGAGAGTAGATGTAAAGATCGACAACTCTTACGTTCATCATAACCCAAGATCATGTACGTATCGGCCGAAAAACGCGCCGTAAGCCGGCTGTTCTTCAAGAACTGCAGAAAACAGAGAATCCGAGCTTAATCACGCATAAAACCTACTAAGATCTCAACCAAAGATCATAAAACTCATATCAAAAATTCTAGTAGGCATGAGGAATCCAACAAGACAAAGATCAACAAGATCCAACGGCTATATCTAAAGAAACCCATTAAAGAACACAGTAGGTAGAAGAACCTACCGAAGAACACTAATCCTGGCTGATCACTCGCAACCAGTCACCAACAAGCCTCCAAACCACACCAGGAGCCTTCCACTCGTTGCCAAGGATCCAACGAGCCTTAGAACACCCAAAATGATGGTCGGAGGAGGGAGAACGGAGGAGAAGAAGCTCGCCGGCGGGAGAAGAGAAGAAAAGAGCTTTCGGGTGAAGAGAAAGAAGAAGAAGAAGAACAAGGAAGGAGGGGAAGAAGAAAAGGAGGAAAAGGGGGGAGGGGACAGCCGGAGGAAGGGGGAAAAAGTGAAAGGAGGGGAGGGAAAGTCCTCCCCCTTTGACATGAGAGAGCGACGGCCAACGGCGGCCGTCCTCGCGAAGCAGAAAAGCCATGGACGCGAGTCCGATCGATCGCTCCAAGGTGTGATCGATCGCTCGGGCCCCGGATCGATCCAATCACCAAGTCGGATCGATCCGACCAAGTCGGATCGATCCAACACCAAGTCGGATCGATCCCAACACCAAGTCGGATCGAGTCCGATCGATCGTCCCAAGGAGCGATCGATCGCTCAAGGGTCGTCAGCTGCCCAAAGGCAAGCTTCCGCGCGCCCGAGCTGGAATCTTCCGATCCCGGGTCCACCTAGCCATTCTAAACAAACACTAGCACATACAAGGTCAGTGTGTGCACACGCGGGTGTGAAAGAAACCAACAAGGCGCAATTTATCAAATTGCCCTTGCTGTCTACAATGAGCCACAGGGGTAGAGGGACAGGTCCTCACAGGTTGATTGGCTCAAGGAATTGGATCTGGCTTGAATTGGGTTAAGTGGCTTGGTTGAACCGGCTTAAGTTGGCTGACCCAAATTGGTTGGGTTGAACCGGCCTGGATCCGAGGGCTGAGAGTCGCCGGAGTGGATCGCCGGCGTAGGGGCTTCGTTGGCGGTCGGGATCTTGGCAGGTAAGGTCATGGGTTGATGGGGAACAGATCCACCAGAGTGGATCGCCTGGAGGGATGCCGGATCGACGGGATCTAGGGAAAACGGTGGTGAAGGTTGGGTCGGCTGACGTCGGGGACAACGGGGAGGCTATGGCAAGGTCGGGAATGGTCGGGGATGGGTCGTGGGGTTGCCGGAGATGGGGACGGAGGTCGGCTTGTCGGGGACGGCGCCAGGGGGGTACGAAGGAGGAAGTGGAGGTGCTGGGCGAAGTCGTGGTTCTTGGGGGAAGAGGATGGTGGTCCTGGACGGCAGCGGGGGCGGCCGGAGAAGGCTTGGGAAAGATTGCCGGCGGAAGCTAGGGTTTGGCACAGGGAGAGAGAGAGGAAGGAAGACGATGAACAGTAGGGGGTGACGTGGCGGTGACGTTGAGGAGAGAGAAAGTGGCGGGGAGAGAGAAATATCCGTCGGGGCGGTGCTGGCTGCGGAGAAGATGATCGACGGGGAAGAAGGTGGATCAATGGTGTATTTCTGGGGGAATCTACATTACCTCTACTCCTATGATATTCTATCAACTATTCTTAACTAATCATAATTCTCTTCTTCATTCATCATTCCCCAATGCAAACTAATGAGGTCCCTTTTATAGAGGCCTTGATAGAGTCCTAATCCAACTAAAAAACCCCCTTGCTCAATTAGAAAGTAATAAGATTTTCAGACTCAACTCAACTTACTAACTCAAATATCAACTAGGACTCAATTAAATATAAAAGACTAATGACAAATCATAATCAAATACTCTAGTTTGAACTAGGGAAGTCCAAGTCAAATTAGGAAAGAGGCTGAACCAGTTTGGTTCCTCTTATAGGTTCAGGTCCAGTTGGTCGAGTCGAATCGACTCGTATCATCCCCCCTTCCTTCAGAATTGGCCCTGTCCTCAAGGCCAGAGTCAAGTCAGGTAGGATGGCTCTATGTGCCTGGACCGAATAAACTTGCTTTTGTAGCTCTGGACTCGTTGGTGAGAAACCAGGTCGATCCCATGACGGGTCTAGGGGTAGCAGGGGCAGTGCTGAAGGAGCATCTGGAGGTCGATCTGACGGCTTAGTTAGCTCCAAGAATAAGATCTTCAATGGCTCTCCTGGATCATCCTCATCATGTCCCATCAGTAGTGTTGCCCATGACAATAGGAAGGGATCTGATCTTCATGGTCTGATCAACTGTGCCGGGACTTGGCTTGAATTTGGGTCAAGCTGGCTCTGGTCTAATCTAAAGTGAAGATGGCTGGACCACGCTTCTGCTGCACTAGTCTGGGCTTGACGTTGGTTGAACCAAGTTGAATCTTCAGCTATGCTGAGTCATACTCTGGTCCAAACCTGTCTGACATGGTTGGCTCTACCGGTGTCAATCTGAACTTGAGTCAGTTGACCTAAACCGGTGTTACCATCATAGTCAGATCTGATCAGATTGAATATGGCATTTGAATAAGGAGGGCAGCTTCTTTGATGACTCATATCAACCTTCAGATGCTTGATCAACGGCTGAGGATGCATCATGATCACTCAGGCATGATCTGGATGGTCCTGATTGCTTGGGACTCTTTGATCAGGTTCAGATCGAAGATCAGAAGCACTGGATCGAAGATCACGCTGATCAAATGGCTGGATCAAGTTGCAGTCTTGATCGGACGGCTGAGAAGCTACCGGAGCTGGATCAACGACGAAACGAGCTCGTCGGAGAGTGGCAACGGCACAGAAAACTTTGCAGGGATGTGGGGGTTCCATCCGTACGATCTGATCGTCGGATTGGGCCTCGTACACGTCGGATCTGAAGGTGGCGGCGCGGTGGATGTCGTCGCCGGAGATTGTCGGTGATCTAGGCCGCGACGGTGCTTTATCTCGTCGGTAACAAGTACGGGAAAGTCTTGGGACCTTTCTCGTGAGGTTTGATCTTGGGATCAACCTCGGAATATGGTGGAGTGAGGGATACCGGAATATGGGCTTTTGTTGGAGTTGGGTTCCGGCGATCCGAGCTTCCTCCGTGGTCGTGGTCGGCCACGATGGCTTCGGGGAAGGACGCCAATGCTTCCTGGATGGATTGGAGAAGAGGACAGTGTCGGAGATCGGCGTTGGGGTGGCGGCTTGGGGACGAGTCGACAAAGCCGTGGATGAGCCGGGACGAAGGGTGGATGGCTCGAAGGTGAGCCGGGCTAGAGGAAAGGGGTTAGCCGCGGCTTGAGGTAGGAGATGAGCCACGTGGCTAAGCCGGGAGTTAGCCGAACCAGGGAGAGAGAAAAAACCAGGGAAAATTTTGGGAAAATATGGAAAAATAGGGAAAATTCCGAAAAAATCATGGGTAGTTAGGGGAAGGGTTTTACCCGGGTTTGGTGTCGCGCCCCGACCCGCGTAGGCTCAACCGGGACGGGCGACGCGAAGCGGAACCTAACCTACTGTGAAAATTTTGGCGAGGTTTCCCTCTAATCGTAGTGGTTACCCTAGCAGTTCTTAAACATCCTGTATTATACAAACATTCACAACTCAAAGACTGAAACTGAAATATATTACAAATCCTCAAAACAGGGAAATTATACATTTATCACTCCCGTAGGAGACTATCTATAACAAAAAGGGTAAGACTGGATCGTCGCTCCTCAAACATCGCCAGACGCCACCACGTCACCAAACACCGGCCCGGTAGGGGTGACCGAAGAAGAGCTAGCGCCAGCACCTGCAAAACGCAGCCCGGGTAGGAGTGAGCACTAAGCTCAGCAGGGACACTATACTACGCCAGTCACAAAGGAGGGAACACAACAGGGTCGTTTCCCAAGCCTATCCTTGGTGTATGCAAGGGTCCCATAACCCTACCGGAAATCCGTGAACGCAGGCCCAAAACACTGCATACTCTCAACAGGACACAGAACACTATTTGACGGGCCAGGACATCGCTGAGCAGGCACTCCTCCTCCCAAGTGTTTAAGGACACCGGACTCCGGCTACACTTCGGATACGACTTTGGAAACGACACGACCCCTATAATCATCAAACAACATGTATTCAGGTCAATCTAATCCTATCATCGAAATCGACAGAATACTACAAATCAAAACCTGGACCAAGCTACCCGCAACAGTCCTAGAGCTAAATCCGGGCTACCCGAAAGCCCCGGATCGGCAACGCCCTACTCAGATGCAACTAATGCACAACACAATATGTGATGATATAAATAACAAGGTCTGGCACGGCAACCTGCCGGCCTGGGGTGGTGAACAGATAAGTAAGGTCTAAGGAGCTGCTGCAGTGGTACCACCACCAACTACTAGCAATCCACCACAACACCTGCACCGGGAAGCAGCCCCGTAAACAACAGCTTTCAGATATAACAGATAAAGCCCTCGGTGCATGCCGACATGCGAGGCTAGGAAAAGCTATAGGCCTACCTGCCCGTTTATTCTAAACATCCCGGGAGTCATCACTTCCCCGGTTCACCACTGCCCTATTATAGGGCTAACATGCTTAAACATATGTACCAGGTATTAAGACAGTAAAGAAAACCGTCATACCAAGCCCCGCGGGCGAAACCGTGAAGAAATCTCTGACTCTGCCGTAGACGGATCGATCCCTCCCTCCAAGGTAGGAACGATCCTTCTAATGGCAGAGAACGATCTCTCCCTATCGCGTCGAGTCCGATCGATCCGTCCTCCCAGGACGATCGATCTGACTCGCGATAGGGAACGTCCGATGCTACCCAAGGCACCGGGATCGATCGTCCTCACCCGAGACCGATCGATCCTGCTCGAGTCAGCATGACCAACAAGGAGGGATCGATCCGTCTCACAGACGGATCGATCGCGTTGAGTTCTCCGGTAAGCCGACGGCGAGAAATACCATCGGAAAACTCCACCAAATCCCACTAAAACCTGGGATCTAGTAGTACGAAAGATCACGAATCCAAAACCGGCGGAATTACTACAATCCAACAAGTATACAACAAGATCTAAGCATAAGAACACCAACAGCCGGAAAACCTCCAAAAACCCGGAATAAAAGTAGGTAGGATCCCTACCTAAGCAAGAGCAGCTTCAATCCCAGCTGCTAGGCCTTGGATCGTCCACAACCTCTTCGAAATCCAGGAATTCTCAGCTCAAGAACTCGGATTTCCAAAGAGATTCAAGGAAGAAGGTTTTGTCTGCTTTATAGGCAAACGAACCGACTAAGCAGGATCGATCCGTCTCAAGAGAGCGATCGATCCGTCCAAGAGAACGATCGATCCAGCCAAGAGAATGATCGATCCAGCCCAAGAGACCGATCGATCCTTCTCCGAGTCCGATCGATCCGTCCCAATAGACCGATCGATCCTTCGCAACGATCCATATTCCTAGCAAAGACCGATCGATTCTTCTAGCAAGGAAGGATCGATCCGTCTTTCGCAGGAAGCTGGACTTGGGCTAAAACTTAAGCCCAAGCCCGGATCTTTCGATCCCGGGTCCCACTAACCATTCTAGCCATACAATACCACAAACATGGTCAGTGTGTGCACACGTGAGTGTGAAACAAGCCGACAATGCGCAATTTACCAAATTGCCCTTGTGGTCCACGACGAGCCACAGGAGTAGAGGGATGGGTCCTCACATCCTAATACCCTTAAAGGAAATCTCGTCCCGAGATTCGATAAAGGTAAGGCTCGGAAGCAAAAGAAACAGCTACACTAGAAGACATGACAAAAGTTATCTCGAGAAGGGAACAAGTGCGGATACTCATACCGTATGCGCGCCTCGTGCTCCCAGGTCATCTCCTCGACGCCTCTGTGCCTCCACAGTTCCTTGACCAAGGGAATCGTCTTGCCCCGCAAGACCTGATCCCTCCGGTCAAGTACTCGAACAGGCTGCTCCACAAACGTCACGTCTGACTCAAGCTCGATGTCATCCACTCTGATGACATGCGATGGGTCGGGGTGGTACTTTCTCAGCATCGACACGTGAAAGGTTGGGTGCACAGCAGACATGTGCTGAGGAAGGTCCAAGCGGTAGGATCTCAAACGGCCCGACGAAGCTCGGAGCCAACTTGCCCCCGCTGCCAAACCTGACAGACCCTCTGTACGGTGCTGCCCGCAGGAACACAATGTCGCCAACTGCGAACATTTAGTGACTTATCACACCCCCCAACTTACACTTTGCTAGTCCTCGAGCAAAGAAAAGATAAAAAGAAAGCAATAAAACTAACTAGCCACTTTCGTAGGTCTCATGATTGCACTTAGCATGTACAACAAGCCTTTAAACCCCTAGGTTACCCCAGTGGCGGAGTTATAGTCTTCTGAGGGTTTTCAGGGATGACACCCACAAACATCTATACATTCCCTTGAATATATCATTCGAAATCAATCATAATACTCATCAACTCTAATGCATGAAATAGAAATAATATGCATAAATATACCCTTCAACTCATAGTCACATAAAAACATAGTAAATCAAAACATATCATAACATATTTCCAACACTTCAACATATTTAATCATGATTAAAAATAACTTTAACACTCCTGTGTGTGAATGGGGTTCCACATGCTTCAGAGCATCAATTATATCTAAACACTTCAACTATTCAAGATCACAATCCTATCCAAGCACATATCTTCCACTTATCACATAGCAATATCTGTTTTTTTTTCTTTTTTCGTTTTTTTTTTCTTATGAGTTTCAACTGTTTTACGCGAACACTACGCTGGCTAGGCACACTGCCTGGTTACAAAGTTGAAAACCCCTTTTTTTATTTCTTCTTTTTTTCCAGGAAATTCAACCGTTTTACGCGAACACCACGCTAGCTAGGCACACTGCCCGGTTACTAAGTTGAAAATCCCTTTTTTTTCGCATACTCAGATAATTGTATGTGTGCTTGTATTTTCTGTGTCATGACATAAAATTGTAAATCTATCCCAGTATCATGCTTAGAATCTAATATCAACCCCTTAACATGTGGAAGTGAATATGTGCATTAGGATATGTCAAGCTATCCTTAGATCATGGTAAAAGTGTTAAAGTATAGAAATAGTGTCATGCATAGCAAAATTTACTATCCCTTATACGACATCCAAATCTCAGAATAATTCATAACATAAATTTCTAAAACATGCATCTTTGTCAAATCATATCATAATTTCATTCTTTTGACATAATTCAAGGGATGTATAATATTTGGTTACCAGAAAAAAAAATATATGAGCATGAAATTTATAATGCTACCCCCCAACTTAAATGTAATTGTCCCCAATTACACTAAGTCATAAAAATAAAGCAAGGAATAAAGGGTAGAGATAACCAGTAAGAAAGCCTCAAAAATAGATTTCTCTCGCATTAGATATACCCAGCATCGTCATAATAGAATAAATACGCCCCTCTTCACCATAACCTGCCACAGAAATATGTACTTTTCCAAAAGATCAAGTAATATATCACAGAATTCAACAAGTAAATTTAAAAGGCATAGCTCGTAAAAATTTCGGCAGAGTCTCCTTTGTATGTTCATGATATATTGAGCTGTACAAACATTTATCCACACGATGTAAAATATAAACACGAATACATTAAAATACATCGACTCATCCATGCACAGCACCAAAAACATTCAACATCCAAAATATCATCCTGATTGAAGATCTAGACCGTCCGATTCGAAATCGAAGTTAAGTAGCATATGGATCGTGTCCTGTAGTAGTTGGACGGCTGAGAGCTCGCCGGTGATGGATCGACGGTGAAACGTCGTCTCCGGAGGATGGGAAGGGTATAGGAAGAATCGTAGATGCTTGAGGAGGTCTCCGGTAAGCTCTGATCGAAGAATCGAGGCCTCCAGCTGACTGATCGAAGGTGAACGGCTCGCAGGAAGACAATCGCCGGAATTGGATTCCGATGATCGGAGCTCCAATCAGGGATGGCAAGGGGTGAGGAAGGATCGTGGAGGCATGGTGAACGGTCCTATGGTGCTGGATTGAGGAATTGAGCTTCCAGACGGTCGGAGCGGTGGTTTCGTCGGAGCTTGAAGACGAGGATCCCAGCGGAAAGGAAGGGATTTGATGGTGGCGGAAGCGTCGTGGAGGTGGAAGGAAGCTTTTGGAGGTGTTTGGGGGTGGTGAACGGCCGTGGATGATGGTGAAGACGATGGCCGAGGGCCTCGCCGGCGTCGGAAGAGAGGTGTCGAGGGAAGAGGAAGACGGGGATGAAACGGTAGAAGGTTGGCGGAGGTCTCGGTGGTATCTTCAGGGGTTGGGGATGGCCGGAGATGCTGCGATGGGCGGCGGTGGTCGTCGGCTTGGGGGCTGGGACGACGAGCCACGGGAGAAAGAGAGAACGGGAGGAGAGAGGAAAACCAAGAAAAATAAAGGAAATTCGGGCAAAAACCGGAAAAATGGAAGAAAATCATGGAAAATTCCTAAAATTAAGAAAGTTAAGGAAAAGTTTAGAAAACTGGGTTGCCTCCCAGGAAGCGCGTAATTTTGCGTCTTTCGCTAGGCGTCCCTAAAAACTCAGTTATCGCCTGAATCCGTCAAAATAACGGACTCAATAATGTCCCCGTGTTGAATGTCCTCCACATAAGGTTTCAATCTATGCCCATTAACTTTAGTGATCTCATTTGTGCTTGGATCCTGAATTTCTATGGCACCATGTGAGAATACTTGCGTGATAATATAGGGTCCAGTCCACCTTGAGCATAATTTACCCGGAAAAAGATGCAATTTTGCATTAAACAACCAAACTTTCTGTCCGACGACAAGGGTTTTCCTTGAAATATGCTTATCATGAAAAGCCTTTGTCCTATCTTTGTAAATTTTGGAGTTTATATAAGCATCATTGCGAATTTCCTCGAGTTCAACTATGCTCAATTTTCTGTGTGCGGTTATCTCATTTGAATCAAAGTTTAATTTCTTGATAGCCCACAAAGCACGATGTTCCCATTCCACAGGCAGATGACAAGCTTTACCAAACACTAATTGATATGGTGACATACCAATCGGTGTTTTATAAGCCGTTCTATATGCCCAAAGTGCATCATGAAGCATGTTTGCCCAATCCTTTCGGTCTAGACGGACAATCTTTTCCAGAATACGCTTAATTTCCCTATTAGAAAATTCTACCTGGCCACTAGTTTGCGGATGATATGGGGTGGCTACCTTACGGTGTCTTCGTCGAGGATGACCGGATCTGGGTCACCCTCGCGGCGTTTCAGTTCGATGGAGACGCCCTTAACTGGTGGTGCACCGCCTAGCATACCAGTGACGGAGACGAGCCACCGTGGAGTTCAGAGCGTTGTCCTTGGACGTGTACTTTCCAGAGAGTACACGTGATGCCCTGTACCGCGAGTACCAGTCCCTTCTGCAGGGTACTCGCTTTGTTCAGTAGTATGCCACTCGGTTCACACATTTGATTCGTTTTGCGGGGGCAGTGATAGCAGATCCGACAGCCAGGGCATGACGGTTCGAGTGGGGACTTCGGCCAGAGATCAGACGATAGATGTGTTCCCACTGCTTCCAGACGTACCCAGCAGTTCTGAACTGCGCCTTAGTAGTGGAGGCGCAGTTGCAAGAGGAGAGGTGACGGGCAGTTCCACCGGCATCTTCTACCAGAATGCCGCATAGACCCCAGTTCAGAGGGGGATTCGGCAGAGGTCAGTAGCGGCGTCCGTGACACTTCCAGTAGCAGTCGCCGTGCCCAAAGCGGTTTCACTCACAGTTGTCGAGTCCAGCGAGCCAGTTTCTCCTGACGGACAGGCCGTCTGGGCAAGCTCTGTCAGAGAGGGCCAGGGTCAGTTACTTGGTGGCGCGTCAGTCACGTGTTTCCAGTGCGGGCAGCTAGGACACTCCCGTAGAGACTGTCACCTGCGAGGAACACGGGGTGCTATGCCACAGGGAAGTAGAGGTTTAGGTCTAGTGCTTGGCAGGGGAGCAGTGGTGGGCGCGGATCCGGGGCTGGACCGAGTCACTCCAGAGGTGGAGGCGTCCATCGAGGGCGTGTGTTAGCCCTCCCAGCGCGTGAGCAGCCGGACGCCGTTCAGCTTTACCAGCCGCGATAGCAGTATCAGCAGGCAGCGGTAAAGCCATCCGTACTCAGAGGTCCCTTTCAGCTTTTTAGTTCTTTAGTAGATGTGTTGATAGATTATGGGGCGTTTCATTCTTATGATGGTAGCTTGTGTGTGGCATCGTTAGGATTAGAGACGAGTTGGCTAGGGGTGGCACAATCAGTAGACTCGCAGATTGGTGGGACAGCCATGGTAGATCGGGGTATGCCGATCTTGTTCCTTGGAGGTTGGAGGCCTCCGTGTCTGTCTAGACCTGCGGGTGCTAGACATGATGGGCTTTGATGTGATACTCAGTATGGGCTGGTTAGCAGTATACCGAGCCATCATCGACTGTGATCGCCGAAGTGCGGTCGCTTGGACACCCGACGGGACACGGTTTGTGTTGTCGGGGGATCGGTTCTCAGCTGATTCCTTTGCTTCTGGTGTGGGAAGGCGTGGCGGCGGGATTTGAGCCTTGTTGGCCAACCTATCCCTATTTGGTTCTGAGGGAGTGCGACATAGCAGTTTTCCCAGGATTGTGTGTGACTTTACAGATGTGTTTCCTGAGGTGTTTCTAAGCCTTCCACCGTCCAAAGAGGTCAATTTTGAGATTGACCTAGTAACAGGTACTGCACCGATCTCTCTCCCAGCTTTCAAGATGGCACCAGCAGAGCAAAGCGAGTTGAGGACTCAGTTGAACGCGCTGAGCAACAGAGGCTTCATCCATCCCAGCATGTCTCCCTGGGGGGCGCCAGTGTTGTTCGCGAAGAAGAAGGATGGTACCCTTCGACTTTGCATAGACTACAGGCGGCTTAATAGGGTGACAGTGAAGAACAGGTATCCGATGCCGCGGATCGATGACTTGTTCGACAAGTTGCGAGGATCTTCTGTGTTCTCGAAGATCGACCTCCGCATAGGCTACCACCAGTTTAGGCTTCGAGATTGTGACATCCCGAAGACGGCCTTCTGGATTCGGTACGGCCTGTACGAGTTCGTGGTGATGCCATTTGGACTGACGAACGCACCAGTAGCGTTCATGAATCTGATGCAGAGGATCTTTTGGCCGTTTCTAGACCAGTTCATGGTGGTGCTCGTCGACGACATTCTGATCTACTCTCGGTCAGAGGAGGTGCACGGGCGATATTTGGCGACAATGTTGCAGCTACTTCGGGAGCATCGGCTATATGCCAAGGCTTTTAAGTGTGAGTTCTGGCTTGCACAAGTGGGATTCCTTTGACATGTGTTGTCGGTAGCAGGGATCTCAGTTGACCCGCCCAAGGTCGAGGCAGTAGTACAGTGGTAGAGACCGATGACAGTGTCCGAGGTCCGCGGTTTCCTAGGCCTGGTGGGATACTATAGACTGTTCATGTGGGACATCTTCAGAGTTGTCGGACCGATGACTAAACTGACACAGAAGGCCATCCTTGTGAGGACTTGCCCCTCCACTCCTGGGTCGACCGTTTGGGTTGGGCCCGTGGCTCGTTGTGGACCTCAAGGGCAATTTGGTAAATTGCACCTTGTCGGTTTGTTTCACACTCGCGTGTGCATACACTGACCGTGTTTGTGTAAATGTTTGATTAGAATGGTTAAGTGGACCCGGGATCAAAGGATCCTGGCTTGGGCCTGTGTTTTAGCCGAAGTCTAGCTTTTTGGGCAAAGGGAATCGATATTCCCTTGCTAAGGAGATCGATCTTTTAGCGCCAGAAAGTTAAGTCGGTTTGTCACGAAAGATCGATCTCTTTTTGAGAAGAGATCGATCTCTCATAAGGCGGTTCGTCCTTCTATAGAACGAACGAAACCCTCTTCGTTGATTTTTTTTTCCAAATCCGCGTTCTTGAGTTGAGATCTGGCTAGATTTGGAGGAGATTGAGGACAATCCGAGGCTTAGTAGCTGGGATTGAAGCTGCTCTTGTCTAGGTAGGGATCCTACCTACTTGTTTTTCCGGATTTGTGAGATTTGAGTTTGATTGTGGTTTGTTTTGCTTAGATATGATTATTTACATGTTTATGTTCAATGAAATCTTCGGTTTTGGACTCGTGGTAATTCATACTACCAGATCCTAAAGTTTTGTGGGATTTGGTGGTGTTTTCCGATGGTATTTCTCACCGGCGGGCCACTGGTGAACCCATTCGGATCGATCTTTCTTGAGGAAAGATCGATCATTTGTGGGACGTCTTGCCCAGCCCAAGCGGGATCGATCCTTCTATTGGAGAAGATCGATCCTTGCTTGGCTGGCGTGGGCGGGATCCGAGTCACAAAGAAGATCGATCCCTTTCGGTTGACTAGGACGAGGCTTCCCAAGCACTAAGAAGATCGATCTTCTCTGGTAGAGAGATCGATCTCTTTGGTGGTTGTAAGGCGTTTTCAATGGGTTTGCCCACGGAGCTTCGCGTATGTGGTTTTCTTTACTACTTTATAACTTGTACATAGTCTTGAGCATATTAGCCCCATAATGAGGGGTAGTGGTGAACCGGGAGAGTGACGACTCCCGGGATGTTTAAATAGCATGTTGTAATGTTAGCCTTCCCTGTCGGGGTTGCTTCCTGTAACATGCTGTCTTTTGGTGGACTGGCTGTAGTTGGTGGGGTTACCACTGTAGCAGGTCCTTGGCCTGTTTTACTGTTCACCACCCTGGGCGGCAGGGTGTCGAGCCAGAGCTTGTTTATTTAATCGTCACATATGTTGCATGCTTATTTTCTTTCCTGCGTATGTGCATAGCATGCATTTGGTTGTGTATTAGTTGCATAAGGTTAGGGCATGGGCGATCTATGGGTCGCCGTCCCGAGGCCGTCCCGAGGCTTGGAAGCTCGGATTTAGCCCTAGGACCGGGGTTGGGTAGCTTGGTCTAGGTTTGAATGGTGGTGTTCAGTCGATTTCGATGATAGGCCTAGATGACTCGAATACCTATTGATTGATGATTGTAGAGGTCTTGTCGGCCTCGAGTCGGGTTCTGAGGTGTAGCTGGTGTCCAGTTGTGACGACTCTTCAGTAGAGGGTGCGCCTACTCAACGGTGCCACTTCCTACCAGCATTGCCGGTTTTCTGCCTGTGAGTCAGCAGTGTTGGTTTCCTGTTGACTGAGCGTGAGCCGTCATGTGACCAGCTCAGCTGGAAGATCATGATTGTGGACCTCAGGGACACGCGGTGGGGTTATGGGGCACCTGGGTACACCCAGGCATTGCTAGAGGGAGACACTGTTGCGTTTTCCTCTTCCTTCTATGTGTCGTAGTGTAGTTTCCCAGCTGAGATTAGTTGCTCACTCCTACCCGGACTGCGTTTTGGAGGTGCATGCATTAACTCCTATTCGTTGGCCCCTATAGGGCAGTTGGTCAGCAGTGCGGTGGCGCCTGGCGGAGTTTGAGGAGTGGTGATCTGTCTTTCCGAGAACCCTTGTATAGTTAGCCTCCTAGCAGAGAGTATAAATGTCTATACTTGATCTTTTCCTGTTCGAGGTTTTGTATATTATACTTTGGGATTTGATATCTTTAAGCTTGAGGTTTCTTAAATCTTTAATTTGTAATTGAGGGTGTTTGATGAATTTTTTAGGGAGACTATTAGGTTAGAGGGAACCCTCGCCAAAAATTTTCACAGTTTGTTAGGTCCCGGTTTGCGTCGCCTTGCCTGGTTGCGCTTTCCTGGGTCGGGGCGCGACAGACCCATTCGTGTGGGATGATGCTTGTGAGCGAGGTTTTGTGTAGCTAAGGACGAGGTTGACCAGTGTGTCGGTGTTGATCGTCCCCGAGCGAGGTGTTAGTTACAGTGTTTACTGCGACGCCAGCGGTGAGGGTTTGGGGTGTCTTATCATGCAGGAGGGGCACGTCAGTTGAAGAACCATGAGAGGAACTACACGACCCATGACTTGGATGATGGGTCAACCCGGCCCGGTTGCGCTTTCGCGAGTCGGGGCATGACAGTCCCGTTCGTGTGGGATGATGCTTGTGAGCGAGCCTTAGTGTAGGCGAGGACGAGGTTGACCTGTGTGTCGGTGCTGATCCTCCCCGAGCGAGGCGTTCGTTACAGTGTCTACTGCGAAGCTAGCAGTGAGGGTTTGTGGTGTGTCCTCATGCAGGAGAGGCACGTAGTTGCGTATGGTTCTCGTCAGCTGAAGAACCATGAGAGAAACTACACGACCCATGACTTGGAGCTTGCAGCAGTGGTCTTCGCCTTGAAGACCTGGCGGCATTACCTCTATGGCGAGAAGTTCTCTGTCTTCTCGGACCATAAGAGTTTGAGGCACGTTTTCACCCAACATGACCTCAACCTGAGGCAGCGACGCTAGATGGTGCTACTGGAGGACTACGATTTTGAGTTGCATTACCATCCTGGTAAAGCAAACGTCGTAGCAGACGTGCTGAGCAGACAGGTGAGAGACACCAGAGCAGGCTGTAGGTATGTTAGCCGATTTGTGCCAGTGAGGATGCTGGGCCTCTAAGGGGGTTGGGTTGTGAGACCCGGGGTACTGGATGTCGGTGTTCGCCTGGAGGGCGTGTGGCCGAACCAGGTAACCGGGTAAGCAACCCACGTATATATAAGTATATTAGTAACCCTTATAAGACACAACGTGTGTTAAAGCCGTGATGGCAGTGATCCGCCAGGAAACTCCAAGGTTAAGCGTGCTTGCCTTGGAGCGGTCCCGGGATGGGTGACCCACTGGGAAGTTTTCCCAGATTTCTGCGGTGAGCCAAAAGTGAAAAATATTGTGTCCGGTGAGGCCCTCGAGTGGATCCTAGACGGAGCCCACAGACCCTTGGTGGCCCCGGACGACGGGGCCCGTGACAGATGCTCTGATGCCAAGCTATTGCGCCCTAACTCACGAAAGCCCAACCAGATTGGGACGCGAACCTGAACATAATAAACTACAGAAAGTTTTGGCGAGGATTACCTCTAACCTATTGATCTCCCTAAGCAATTCATCAAAAACCCTCAATTAACAATTCTATAATTTATAGAAATCTCAAACTGAAGATTTATAATTCCTAAGGTACAATCCACAAAACCTCGAAGAGGGAAAGATCAAGTATAAACATTTGAACACTCCCGTAGGAGGCTAACTAAACAATGGTTCAGGAACAGAAGAACACCACTCCTCAAACTCCGCCAAGCGCCACCGCACCGTCGACCAACTACTCGGTAGGGGCCACCGAAGAGGAACTAATGCATGCACCTGCAAAATATAGCCCGGGTAGGAGTGAGCAACTAAGCTCAGCAGGAAAACTACACTACGACAAACAGAAGAAAGAGGGAAACGCAACAGTGTCGTCCTCTAGTAGGGCCTGGGTGTAAACATGGGCCCCACAACCCCACCGCGTATCCCTGAGATCCACAATCATGATCTTCAAGAAGAACTGGTCACATGATGGGTCACGATCAGTAAGCAGGAAACCAACACTGCTGACTCACAAGGAGGAAATGGCACCGCTGAGTTGACACACGGATGCGATGGCGCAAACAACCAAAAATAAAACAAATACTCGTTAAAATAAATGTAGTAGTGCGAGTACGAGTCGATCCCACGAGGAGTGTCTAATATAACTTTTGTGTTATGTGAACCAAGATACGGGTTTTGAATATAACGAAAATAAATGAGAAATAATCTAAATTGAAGAAATGGAATTAATCAAGAGAACAAACCTTGGTTTGAGTCAACATCCACCATCGGAATCTTTGTAACTGATCATTGATGCAAGTATATATCAATTCATACCATGAATATTCACCGTTCGAATTGAATTCGAATCTCTCCTCAATCATAGTTAATTAGAAACAAGCGATCTAATCAACCCTAACTAATAAACAACCTAAGACAAGCATTGTAGATTTAATCTAGTAGCAGCATTAAAAATAGGGAGATCGATGAAGCTAAACAACACAAGCACACGCGGTTGCATTTAATCTAGTCGAATATTCTTCCTAAGATCTATTAATCTCTGAAACGCAGTAAATCAATAGATCTCAGTTGCTTCATAGGTTAGAGGGATCAAGCAATTACAGATTTGATATCCAACCTAGCAGTAGATCGCAATGAATAATAAACTAGTAGGTCTCCTAGCAATTAGACAAGGACAACCATGAATATTTAATCACAGAAGAACATCCAATACTCAAGTATAAACTGAACAATAAAAATAGATTAGATCTCATAGTTTCATTGATTCCGAGGTTTCAGTTTCCTCGACCAAGAATTAAGGTTTAACCACGCAGGGCCATGAATAAAAGAGAAAAGAAAAGATGAAGGAGAAGAAGATTCATGTATGAAAGGGAGAGGGGAGAGAGTCCGTCCACCAGAGAGAGAGGTCTCTATATCAGAGAATAGATGAGAGAGAGCCAGAGAGTACGAGAGAGAGAGAAATTTTTGGTGGCCTCCTCTCCCTTCCTTTTCTATTTCTCCCAGCCACTTTCCTAAAGTATCCACCCTTTCTTCCATTAACCACATGCCAATCTCACTAAGCTCCTAATATAACTAAGAAATGTGGTGGTCCCAGCTGGGATCTTCATGGATCAAATCTGGACTCCTCCAAAAATGAATCTCGTCCAACCCAAGTGCAGGTGCAGCAATTCCGAGTCTGATGGCTTCTTCAATTTTTCTATCTTTATACAGCCTGAATCAGCAAAAACCCAAAACATCAAAGTTGTAGAGCTCTTTCTTATATTTCCATAGCATACTTGATCATCCCAATCGAAGCACGGATGAAAACGTTATGCCCAGATTACTAGCTGTTGTCAAAACTGTCCAGAATTGTTCATTTGGCCTCGTTTTGCACTTTAGGTCTTCAATTGCATCCTAAATCAAAATATAAGAATAATGAGTATATTTAGGCACAAAATAAGTACAGAAGACTAAACATTAAGGAATAAAAATATGACATTTGGCATTCGCATCAAATTCCCCCACACTTAACCTTTGCTCGTCCTAGGGCAAAATTCAAATTCACTTTACCACAAAGATCAAGGTTGCAACGCCATTACCAAAGAACAATCAAACTCTTCAAAACTCATAACACATCATGAACAAACATTTCTGAACAGCTTGAAATCAATTAGTAAGCATTTTCACTTGAAGATGAAGCAAACCAAATAAGTAGACCCTCACGGAAATAAACACTCGACTCTCATGTGTTTGAAGGGTATGTGTTTCACTCAATTTCATTCCAATAAAAATGATCTACCATAAGCTTGCATATCTTCTTATTCTCCACCACTAGAATCAAATGCATAACACGGATCATAAGGGCTTCCAAGGGGTGTAACGGGGTTTAGGATCAAGGTGGAAAATATTTGGGAATGTAGCTCAAAAACCAACTGAACTAATGGAGCAAAAATACATCAACTAGATATGTATAACCAATCACTCCATTCAACAACTTCCTCAACTTAGCTTTAACATACTCAACCCATATAACATTACGACCTTGGCAAAGAGATTGTTCAAAGGAATACTTTTTAACTGAAATATGGAACAATCTTTTGCAAAAATTTCAACCTTTGTGGAAATCATACAAAACTATTGGGAGGATTCATAAACACAAAACTATGCGGATGACAGACTCGACGGACAGGTTGGGTAGCTTGTACGTCAGAGAGGTGGTCAGACTACACGGAGTTTCAGTTTCTATCGTGTCAGACCGTGACCCCAGGTTCACCAGCAGGTTCTGGCGAGACTTTCAGGAGGCAGTTGGCACACACCTGACTTTCAGTACGGCTTTCCATCCGCAGACAGACGGGCAGTCGGAGCGGACGATCCAGATCTTGGAGGACATGCTGAGAGCATGTGTCCTCGACGCAGGAGACAGCTAGGAGGAGCACATTTCCTTGGTGGAGTTCGCCTACAACAACAGCTACCAGTCCAGTCTTGGAGTAGCACCTTTCGAGGCGTTGTACGGTAGGCCGTGTCGTTCCCCAATGTACTGGACAGAGGTTGGAGAGGCTTTACTCACCGGTCCAGACATCGTCAGGCGGTCGTCAGAGAGGTTAGTGCAGATCAGGCAGAGGCTTCTGACGGCTCAGAGCCGGCAGAAGAGTTATGCAGATCATAGGTGACGACCGAGTGTTCTTGCGAGCATCGCCGTCCAGAGGGTCCGTCAGGTTTGGCAAAGGTGGTAAGTTGGCACCGAGGTTCATCGGGCCGTTTGAGATCCTAGAGAGGGTCGGCGAGGTAGCTTACCGCCTGAATCTTCCTCAGCACATGTCTGCTGTGCACCCGACTTTCCATGTGTCGATGCTGAGGAAGTATCACCCAGACCCGTCTCATGTCATCAGGGTGGATGACATTGAGCTTGAGGCAGACACAAGCTTTGTTGAGCAGCTGTTTTCTTCTCGAGGTACCTCTTGTCCTGTCTTCTAATGTAGCTGTTTTGTTGTTCCGAGCCCTACCCTTATCGAATCTCGGGACGAGATTTCCTTTAAGGGTATTAGGATGTGAGGACCTGTCCCTCTACCCCTGTGGCTTGTTGTAGACCGCAAGGGCAATTTGGTAAATTATGCCTTGTTGGTTTGTTTCACACCCGCGTGTGCACACACTGACCTTGTTTGTGTTCGTATTTGTTTAGAATGGCTAGGTGAAGCCGAGATCGGAAGATCTGAGCTTGGGCTTGTGTTTTAGCCCAAGTTTGCCTTTCTGGGCGAAGGAGATCGTTCTGGATTGCTAATGAGATCGATCTGGCCTTGCTAGCCAGATTGATCTGACCTGCTTTGGAGATCGATCGCTTCGTGCAGAAGGTCTTTGGCCTGTTGGCGGCTCGGGAGCGATCGATCGCTCCTTGGAGCGATCGATCGGACTCGAGTCTGTTGGTTTTCTGCTTCGCGAGGACGGCCGCCATTGGCCGTCGCTCTCTCCTGTCAGAAGGGGAGGACTTTCCCTCCCTACCTTCACCTTTATCCCCTCTTTTCCGGCTGTCCCCTCCCCCTTTCCTCCTTTTCACCTCCCCCTTCTTCCTTCTTCTTCTTCCTTCCTCTTTTCTTCTCTCCCGGCGGTTCTCTTCCCCTGTTTTTCCGGCTGCCACCTTCCCCTCTTCCTTTCTTCCTCCTCCGGCCATCATTTTGGGTGTTCTAAGGCTCGTTGGATCCGTGGCAACGAGAGGAAGGCCCCTGGTTTTGTTTGGAGGCTTGTTGGTGTCTGGTTTGCGGGGATCAACCGGGTTTAGGGTTCTTCGGTAGGTTTTCTACCTACAAGTGTTCTTTAATGGGTTTCTCTAGATCTAGCCGTTAGATCTTGTTGATCTTGGTGTTGTTAGATTCCTCATGCCTAGCAAAATTTCTGATATAAGTTTTATGATCTTTGGTTGAGTTTTTAGTAGAATTTATGCATGATTTAGCTCAGATTTTCTGGTTTCTGCTGTTCTTGAAGAACAGCCGGCTTGCGGCGAGTTTTCCGGCAGGTACGTACATGATCTTGGGTTGTGATGAACATAAGAGTTGTAGATCTTTGAATCTACTCTCTAACCCAACTAATTTCATAATTTTTTGATTTTCTGACTTTTAGTTATGAATTGATTACTGGAGGGCCGCGTTGCAGCAATTAATTGGTAAGTTAGTTTGATTAGCGGTTTTGATTAGTGTTTTTCCGTTAATCCAACCGTTGGATGATTATGGATTTGGGATATGTTGATCCTGGTATATATATCTACTGGTGGCTAAGTTGGATCTCGAATCCAACATCGTTTGGACGTCGGATTGACGGGGTCAATTAGCCTCTAGTAGAGAACTTTTGGCCTTTTAAATATAATATTATAAGTCGGATTATAATATTATACTTTCTACTGTTCATCAGCGGTTTTCGGGGTTGCTTCCCGTTGCAGGAGTTCGCGGTTGACGGTCATGGTACCGTTGTAATGCTGGGACCCGCTGCGGATCGGCTGGCAGCGGTCAGTAGTACCGCTGCAGCGATCCGAATGACTTATATGATGTTTGTCATACTGTTGCATGCTTTGCTTCTTATCTGTGTAGGTTCATGGCATGCATTTTCCCTGTTATGCATTAGTTGCATTGATGAGGGCGTGGGTGATTTGTGGGTCACCGTCCCGAGGCTGGAAGCTCGGACTTAGCTCTAGGACCGGGGTTGGGTAGTTTGGACCCGGTTTGAATTGTTGTGTCTAGTCAAACTTGATGATAGGCCTAGATGACTGGTGCACTTGTTGCTTGATGATTGTAGAGGTCGTGTCGGCCTCGAGTCGGATCTGAGGTGTAGCCGGTGTCCGGTGTTCTTAAACTCTTGAGTAGAGGAGTTGCCTACTCAGTGGTGTCTTTTCCCACCAAACAGTGTTCTGTGTCCTGTTGAGAGTCAACAGTGTTGTTTCCTGCTACTGAGTGTGACCTGACATGTGACCAGCCCGGCTGGAAGACCATGATCGTGGGCCTCAGGGACACGCGGTGGGATTATGGGACCCCTATATACACCCAGGTTCTACTTGAGGGCGGCACTATTATGTTTCCCTCTTCCTTCTGTGTGTCGTAGTGTAGAACCCTACTCAGCTTAGTGCTCACACCTACCCGGGCTGCGTTTTGCAGGTGCAGGCGTCAGTTCTTCTTCAGTGGCCCCTACCGAGAAGTTGGTCGGCGGTGCGGTGGCGTCTGGTGGACTTTGAGAGGTGGCGATCTTTACTGCTTTTATACCTTTGGTTAGTTAGTCTCCTACGGGAGTAATGTTGTATTTGGATCTTCCCCTCTCTGAGGATATGTATATTAAACACTGTTTGGGTTTTAAATCTGTGGTTCGAGCTTCTGCAATTTAAATGTTGTTTTAAATTGGGGGTTTTTGATGAATTGCTAGGAAGACGAATAGGTTAGAGGGAACCCTCGCCAGCTTTTCTTCCGCGTTTGGTTAGGTTCCGGTTCGCGTCGCCCGACCCGGTTGGGCTTTCGCGGGTCGGGGTGCGATAGTGTAAGTCTAAAGGCTCAAAATCTCATCAGCTGTTGTCTACTCCTTTAGTCACTACCATCTCAAGGAAAATAACTCAACTCATTAATTCTTTGTCGCAAGATTACTCGTTCAATCATGTTATAAATATGTCAAGCTTAACTAGTTCTTGCTCATGGCAAATGCAACCTAGATCTCCTAGATCTCCTCCCCCACACTTGAAACTGACATTGTCCCCAATGTAAGGTGGAATGCAAAGAAAAGGTAAATATAACTAAAATGGAAATGCGAAAATAAAAAGAGAAAGGAACGAACTCCTCTTGGGTTGCCTCCCAAGCAGCGCCTTTGTTTATTGTCATTGGCTCGACTTCATGCTTTCTTCTTCAATCAGTATAATCCGGCTCCTCAAGGTGCAATTTCCATAACATCCGTGGCTGGGTGAATTCTTCCGGTATAATAGGGGATGCTCGATCACCTAAAAACAAAAGCAAAGCAAAGCAAAAACAAAAGCAACATGCAAGCACACAACCTAAAAATACTTCAAGCACGCTCAAGCACATAATAAAGCAGATAAAACAAACTAAACCACTCTATACAATATAGAGAATTTTAAATCGTGCCATCGGTGGACGTTTTATAGCATGATGGGATGCAAAGTCACTGGGTGTCAAATTCTGAATATTTAACCTCAGTAGTGCCACCAAGGTTAATTTAGCATAAGAATCCAAGTAGTATTTTTCAAAAATAAGAGTTAGCTTTTCCATACTAACACCAGTAAACAAGATAGCTAGATCTCTCAAACAAAAATACATGTCATCATGGTGATCAGGAATAAAGGAGTTAACATTTTGCTCAACTATAATCGAATCATCCATTGACCTATTAATAATGTCGTCGCTCGCATTGTCAAGGATGTCAAGATCACATGATCGAAAATAAATCCGTCGAGATATGAAAATATCTACTAAGGTCATCTCCTTTTTAACCACTAATGAAGATGAAATAGTCACAGGAAATATACCTCGCGGCGTAATATGAATGCTTTCAACTTCAGTCGGAGGAGATTCGTCGGATAAGTGCTCCAGGTATTCTCGACAGTTGACCACATCTTCCTCGCTGTCGACCGGCCAAGATTGGACAGCTTCTTCATCTGCCTTCTATAGAGACTCCCCCGAAGCATCTCCCTTCCAATTCCCTCACATCAATAGAATAAACATGACAATCATTAGTTGGATACTTCTTGGCATCATATATTTCAAACTTAACAATTTTACCATCAAATTCGATGGTAAGTGTGTCACTACGCATATCTATCTTAATATTGGATGTCTTTAAAAATGGTCTTCCCAACAAAATAGGAGTTGTATGATCATCATTCTCCATATCAAGCACATAAAAATCAGCAGGGAAAACTAAATCATTAACTTGCACAAGAATATCCTCAACTACACTTTTAGGATAGGCGTTAGATCTGTCAGCCAATTGAATCACAACACCAGTTTCATTCAAAGGTCCAAGTTTTAAAAAACCATATATAGAATATGGCATGACATTGATAGAAGCTCCTAAATGTAACATAGCCTTCTCAAATTTAGTGTTACCAATTGTACATGGGATAGTAAACATATCTGGATCTTTACACTTTGCAGGAATTTTTCTTTGAAGAATTGCAGAAACATTCTCACCTACTCTCACCTTTTAAAATCCTTTAAGTTTCTGTTTCCTCTTAATTGTACACAATTCTTTCAAGAATTTAGCATAACGAGGTACTTGTTTAATAGCATCTAAGAGTAGAATATTTACCTCGCATCGGCGAAAAGTCTCATATAGATCTAAATTCTTCTCATATCTTCTAGATTCAACTAAAGCCTGAGGAAAAGGAGGTACAGGTTTATAATCAGAAAGAGGTGGAAACTTACGTTTAGCTACGTCGTCATTGCGAAAGTCTTTGTCCGCAACAATGTTTTGCTCTTTTCCTTGCGGTGATGATGCAGTGACTTCCTTTGCTGGAATCTCAACTTCTATACCACTTCTCAAAACAATTGCACTTGCATTTTCTCTTGGATTTATTACCGTTTGAGAGGATAATTTTCCCGAACTTTGCGCCTCCAGCTTACTAATTGCAGTCGCCATTTGGCCCACCTGATGTTCCAAACCTTGAATACTGGCCTTTGCCTCCTGTTGAAATTGCAAAGTATTAGTAGCAAGGGATTTAACAATATCTTCTAAAGACATACCAGAATTAGGAGTTCGGTTTGGCTGTGGTCTCGGGGGGTATGGCGATCTATATTATTGAATTTGCTGGCCAGTTGGGCGGAATTGAGTTGTAGGCTGATTTACTTGTGGATTCCCGTAGTTGAGATTGAGGTGATCCTTCCATCCCGGATTATACGTGTTTGAATATGATTCATACTTCCTTTGCGGTAGTCCAGGGAAACTACTTGCTGCATTTAGTTGTTAAATGGGTTCCTCTTGAAGAGTCTGGCACATATCGGTTGGATGTCCTGCCACCGAACAAATCCGACAAACCTTTGTTGTTTGCATATTACCTTCAACCAATTGACGAACAAGAGAAGTTAGACTCGCAATCTGTTGTTCAAGGGATGAAACATTTACCTCATTAACATGTTTTGAATAAGAATCAAGTCTAGTGTTAAATTGTTGAGAATTAGCCGCCATATTTGCAATCAAGTTCCTTGCGGCTTCAGGCGTTTTATCCACCAAAGCTCCTCCACTAGTGGCATCAATCATACTCCTGTCAGTGGTTAGTAAGCCCTCATAAAAATATTAGATAAGTAATTGCTCACTAATTTGATGATGAGGACAGCTTGCACATAATTTCTTGAAACGTTCCCAATAGTCGTGTAGAGACTCTCCGTTATGCTGCCTTACACAACAGATCTCTTTCCGAATGTTGGTCGCCCTTGAAGCTGAAAAATATTTCTCCAAAAATAACCTCTTCATCTTGCTCCATGTTGTAATACTCTCAGACGGTAAATAATAAAGCCAATCCTTAGCCAAATCCTTCAAAGAAAATGGGAAGGCTCTCAATTTGATCTTATCTTCAGTCACCCCCATAGGTTTCATGCTTGTGCACACAACATGAAGCTCTTTTAAATGCTTATGAGGATCCTCACCTGCAAGTCCATGAAAAGTAGGCAAGAGATGTATTAGTCCAGATTTCAAATCAAAAGTAGTAGCAACATCCAAAGTAGGGAATGTAATGCATAAGGGTTGTTGATTCAAATCTGGGGTTGCAAGCTCTTTCAAAGTCCGATTTTCGGCCATGACTTCTTCCTCTTCTATCCCGAATCACTAGCAAATGGGAAATCAAGATCTGAATCGTTCTCCTCGGAGTTTTTCTGAGCTTCCCTCCTTAACCTGTTCAAAGTTCTTTCTATCTCTGGATCGTACTGCAAATCACCTTGATTAAAAGATTGAGCTATACTCATAAACAATCAAGAAAATTCCGGTGAATCGAGAAAACAAATTAAGAAAAGGTCTAGAGTAATGAAGATAAATAAAAATCCTACGCTAAATCACTGATAAAACAAGTAAATGTTTTTTTTCTACGAAATGAAGATCACAATAAGCACAAAAATCAAACCAGGTCCCAAGCCTAATCCGGCATTAGGGATCCTAATTCCTAGCTGGATCATTTTCTTAGTTGGTTATTAATTGATTTATTAGTTTGGATTATGATTGAGTCAGTTTTCTACTAGTAGTTATCTTGATTGAGTCTTATTAGTAAAGGATTGTAACTTGCTGATTATAGCAAGATAGTAGTTATCTAATTAGATCTTGTTGAGGCCTCTATAAAAGGACCTCCATAGCTTGTATTAGGGATGCATGACGAATTATGAGAATAAAATAGAGTTATTAGTAGGATAATTTAGGAGTAGTTGTAACCCTAGGAGTAGCTGTAACTTAATCTTCCACAAATTCCCCAGCCACCTTCTTCTCTCTCTACAACCGGATTCTTCTCCACCAGCCGGCCACTATCATCACCGCCGTTACCTGCCACCTCCACCGTCCAACCCTAAGTCCCCGGCGTCTCTTTGGCTGCCGTGCTTCCCTCCACCACGTTTTCCAAGGCTTGGATCTCTAAGAGAAGCCAACCAACCCGAGAGGAGCTGCAAGGTATCCCTCTTCTCATCCGTCTCCTCCTCTAATCTTCGCCTTCCTCGTCGAATACCTAGGGTCCTTCTCCTAAAACCCTAAAGGTATTTCTCGACCTAACAATAGATTTGGCTAAGGAGGATCCGAGATCAAGCAAGAGACCCGGTACGAAAGCCCTTGAGAAGGTGCATCGTAACATTTGATGTGCTGTCATAAGCAACCAAAAATAAAACAAATACTAGTTAAAATAAATGTAGTAGTGCGAGTATGAGTCGATCCCACAAGGAGTGTCTAATATAAGTTTTGTGTTATATGAACAAAGATGGGGGTTTTGAATATAACGAAAACAAATGAGAAATAATCTAAATTGAAGAAACAAAATTAATCAAGAGAACAAACCTTGGTCTGAGTCAACATCCACCATCGGAATCTTTGTAACTGATCATTGATGCAACCATATATCAAATCATACCATGAATATTCACCGTTCGAATTAAATTCGAATCTCTCCTCAATCATAGCTAATTAGAAACAAGCGATCTAATCAACCTTAACTACTAAACAACCTAAGACAAGCGCTGTAGATTTAATCTAGTAGCAGCCTTAAGAATAGGGTGATCGATGAAGCTAAACAACACAAGCATACGCGGTTGCATTTAATCTAGTCGAATATTCTTCCTAAGATCTATTAATCTCTGAAACGCAGTAAATCAATAGATCTCAGTTGCTTCGCAGGTTAGAGGGATCAAATAATTACGAATTTGATATCCAACCTAGTAGTAGATCGCAATGAATAATAAACTAGTAGGCCTCCTAGCAATTAGACAAGACAATCATGAATATTTAATCACAGAAGAACATCCAATACTCAAGTATAAACTGAACAATAAAAATAGATTAGATCTCACAGTTTCATTGATTCCGAGGTTTCAGTTTCCTCGACCAAGAATTAAGGTTTAGCCACGCAGGGCCATGAATAAAAGACAAAAGAAAAGATGAAGAAGAAGAAGATTCACGTATGAAAGGGAGAGGGGAGAGAGTCCATCCACTAGAGAGAGAGGTCTCTATATCAGAGAATAGATGAGAGAGAGCTAGAGAGGACGGGAGAGAGAGAAACTTTTGGTGGCCTCCTCTCCCTTCCTTTTCTTATTTCTCCCAGCCACTTTCCTAAAGTATCCACCCTTTCTTCCATTAACCACATGCCAATCTCACTAATCAAGGAAATATTATTATCAAATAAGCTCCTAATATAACTAGGAAATGTGGTGGTCCCAACTGGGATCTTCATGGATCAAATCTGGACTCCTCCAAAAATGAATCTCGTCCAACCCAAGTGCAGGTGCAGCAATTCCAAGTCTGATGGCTTCTTCAATTTTTCTGTCTTTATCCAGCCTGAATCAGCAAAAACTCAAAACATCAAAGTTGTAGAACTCTTTCTTATATTTCCATAGCATACTGGATCATCCCAATCGAAGCACGTATAAAAACGTTATGCCCAGATTACTAACTATTGTCAAAACTGTCCAGAATTGTTTATTTGGCCTCGTTTTGCACTTTAGCTCTTCAATTGCATCCTAAATAAAATTATAAGAATAATGAGTATATTTAGGCACAAAATAAGTATAGAAGACTAAACATTAAGGAATAAAAATATGATATTTGGCATTCTCATCACACACCTTCTACTCAAGAGTTGTCATACCTGGACACCGGCTACACTTCTTCAAGGCCGATACGACCTCTAAAAATCATCAATCAATAAGTGTTCAAGTCATCTAGGCCTATCCTCAAAAATCGACTGTACACAACCATTCAAACCTGGACCAAGAACACAACCCTGGTTCTAGGGCTAAATCCGAGCTTCCAAGCCTCAGGACGGAGACCCACAGATGCATGCTATGAACAAACGCAGGAAAAAAATAAGCATGCAACATATGTGACGATTAAATAAACAAGGTCTGGGCTAAGCACCCTGCCGCCTCGGGGTGGTGAATAGTAAAAAATAGGCCAAGGAGTTGCTGCAGTGGTAGCCCCACCAACTGCAACCAGCCTGCTAAAAGATAGCATATTACGGGAAGCAACCCCGGCAAACAAGGCTAACAGTACAACATGCTATCTATAGATCCCGGGAGTCATTGCCCTCCCGGTTCACCACTACCCCTCATTATGGGGCTAACATGCTCAAGGATATTTACCTGTTTATAAAGCTGTAGAGAAAACCGCATATGCGAAACACCGCGGGCAAAAACTATTTAAAACACCCCTCTGTCACCCAAAGGATAGATCATCTCCAAGGGGATGATCAATCTTACTAGTGAGAGGAAGGTTCCGTCCCATGTCAAGCCCAAGGTGATCGATCCTTCCTCCGAAAAGATCGATCATCCTCACGACAAAGACCTCACCCATGCAAGCCAAGGTGAAGTGATCGATCATCCTCACTTGATGATCGATCCTTCTCGGGCTAAGCATGATGCACCAAGAGTGATCGTTCCTTCCTTAGCGAGGATCGATCCTGTTGGGTTCTCCAGCATCCGGACGGCGAGAAATACCGTCGAAAAACTCTACCAAATCTCACAAAACCTTGGGATCTGGTAGTGCGAACATCCATGAATCTAAAACCGGTATTTCTACTACAAACCAACAAGCATGCAGCAAGATTAACTCAAACCAAACGCAAACAAACTCAACGTCACAAATCTGGAAAGAAATTAGGTAGAATCCCTACCTAGACTAACGCAGCTTCAATCCCAGCTGCCTAGCCGACGATCACCCTCAATCTCTTCCAAATCCAGCTAGAACTGAGCTCAAGGACGGCGGATTTCAAAAGGATTTAAAGAAGAAGGTTGCGTTCGTTTTATAGATGGACGAACTGACTTATGAGTGATTGATCCTTCATGACGATAGCAACTTCCTGGCACCAAATGATCGATCCTTTTAGCAAGGAATGATCGATCATCTAGGTGTAGAAAGTTAGACTTGGGCAAGAATACAAGCTCAAGCCCGGATCTTTCGATCCCAGGTCCACCTAACCGTTTTAAACAGACATTATCACAAACACAATCAGTGTGTGCACACGCGGGTGTGAAACAAACCGAGAAGATGAAATTTACCAAATTGCCCTTGCGGTACAAGAAACGATGTGATTCGCTGGATCGCGCGCTCGACGCGAAACAAGCAAACGAGCCACGTTCGCAACCCAGCCGGTCGACCCAGGAGTAGAGGGGCAGGTCCTCACAATCGCTCCCGAGCCATCATTTGAGAAAGAGTTCCCTCCTTTGCCTAAGTCTCCGAGGGATAGATCGGCTTCCCCGGAGCGCTACCAGGTTCTTACTGCCTCAACAGAAGAAGAACTTGAATAGTTGAGGAATGCTCTGCAATTGAAGGAGGCAGAGATAATAAGTATGAAAGCCCAAATCCCTACTGATTCATTTGTTGAGAACACTTCCTCACCTCTACATGGCCATGATGAGCCGCCTCCTCATGGTCACCAACAACCACCTCCTCATGGTCATCAACAACAACCTCCACATGGCCATCAACAACAACAAAATATGGTGCCTTTGGATATGGTACAAAGGATGATTTCCGAAGGCATAAGAGTGTTTCAGATGCTGAACCAATACGCTATGAGAGCGGGATGTATGAAGCCTTACCCGGCTGAGATTGACTTAGTCCCATTTGCACTAAACTACAGGCAACCTCAATTTGCCAAGTTTAATGGAAGTGGATCTCCTGATGAGCATATTGCTCACTTCCTTATAGCCTGTCAAGACACAGCTCACAACGGCGCCTTATTACTTCGTCAGTTTGTGCAGACACTCTCTGGTCCTGCCTTTACTTGGTATAGCAAGCTCTCGCCCGGATCTATCACCTCTTGAGAGCAGATGCAAGAAGCTTTCCTCCAAAGATTTTATAACACTCAAAGGAACGTGGGAATCACATAACTCACCCAAACAGAGCAAAACTCTCATGAGATAGTTGTGGACTTCATAAACAGATGGAGAAATCTGAGTATCCATTGTCCGCAATCCATCACCGAAGCGGAAGCCGTACGTATGTGTATGAACAACTTATGTCCGGAGATGGCGGTCTACCTACAAGGTGTCCGCACACTTACCTTTGAGGAGTTAGCTTCCAAGGCAATTGACATTGAGAACTATTTACTTCACGTGGCTCGAAAGACTCACACGGTAGATAGAACGTCTGACCGTGTTAAGAAGGACAAGGCTCCTCCTTCTAAAGGAAAAGCAGTGATGCAGACGTCTACAGCCCAAAATCCTATGCCAAGAGGGTTGTATGTCCCAAGGGACCAAGCTCGACCTAGAGACGCTTCTATGGAAGGTCCAAAGAAGATAATAACATTCAAAGAAAGAATAGAGAAAGCGTACTCCTTCCCTCGAGAAGAGGTTCTAGATATTTTTAAGGGCTTGAAGGACCTCGAACTCATAAAACTCCCGGAGCCACGATGTCCTCAAGAGGTGAACAAAGTCAATGAACCATTGTACTATCACTATCACAGGATGATGGGACATGCTCTCGAAGATTGTTTTGTCATCAAGGGAAATATTTAGAAACTTATTTATGATGGGGTCATCGATGATGGGCTCCTAAAGAAAATTCAAAAAGGAAAGAAGGTAGAGTCGACAAATATGATCACTACTACTGTCCCTTCCTGGGAGCCAGACTCGCCACATGAAGAGTACACTCGTTCAACTCCCCTATATGAAAGCCTAGAGTACACACCTTCAACACCACCACATGAAGGTTGGGGCTACGCTCCTTCAGCATCTTCTCACAAGGATAAGGGCAAATATACGCATCTTCCTCCATACGTTCCTACCAAAGAATACCCAGTACCCGTCTTGGAACCTGTCGAAGGATGCCCTTGGCCTATATTAGAAGATTTGTACTCTCCTGACACAGATGATGAGGATTCATTATGTGATGACGAGCCAGGGTACGATCGATTCGGGAGACCCTATATCAGCAAAAAACAAATAAAGAGGCAAGCTTCCAAGGTAAAAGTCAGAGCATCCGGACTCAATCCTCCGAGGGCTCCACTCCCTCAAGATTGGCAGCCCAAGCCAAAGAGACAAAGATCCCCAAGATATAAAGTCTTAAAAAAGGTGATGGCTCGAGAGGAGATAGAGGGCTTCGTCCACCGAGTCTCCACAGACCTCCAAACTCGAAAACCACATATTCCGGAAACCAACGTCGCTTGTGACAACTATCCCTACTTCACGATAGGAGTCTTTGAAGATGACGAATCACTCTGCTTCCCAGAAGAAGAGAAAGTTGAAGTTCACGAGATTATCACTCGTTCTGGACGTCGACTTCCGGATTCCCAGCCTCCGCCACCAAGGACTAGGTAACAAGTACCGCAAGCAGTGCAAAATATCCCTTCTCTCAGAGTAGCTCTGCAAGAAGATCTGACAGAAAGCCAAGCAGCCAAGTTGAGGCTCAAAGAACTCGATAACTTGGAAAAAAAGCGCTTGGAAGCCCAACAGAACCTAGAGATGTATCAAGCAAGGATCTCCAGAGCGTTTGAAAAAAAAGTGAAGTGTCGCTAGTTCAAAGTTGGAGACCTCTTCCTTGCCTTGGTCCGACCTATGGTTATCACAAGAAGAATTGAAGGAAAATTTGATCCTAAATAGGAGGGGCCTTTTAAAGTCCAAGAGGTTTACTCCAATGGGGCTTATAAGATCGTTGCACCAGATGTCGAGTATACTCCGCCTCATGTGAACGGTAAATTCTTAAAGCGCTATTATACCTAAGTTCTAAATACACAATGCTCCAAGCTTCACGAGCATAAACTGAAACCAATGATACTCCAAGCCATACGGGTATAAACTATCGGCAAAACACAAAAGATCAAATTCCACTACAATGCTCCAAGCTTCACGAGCCTAAACTGAAAGCAATAATACTCCAATATTTACGAGTATAAACTGAAAGCAAAGTACTTGAAAGCTCCATGAGCACAAGTTTTAAACACATATTGCTCCAAGCTTCATGAGCCTAAACTGATAGTATACAAAGCTCCAAGCTTCACAAGTCTAACTGATAAGCACATGTATTCCAAGTCTAATGAATAAAACAAGTGCAAGTAAAGCATTTATTGAAATCAAGTCTAACATACTTATGTGAAAGCACTAAGTCCCAAACACATGAGCAGAAACTGCAATTAAAAAAAAATCAAACTACAAGAGGATATAAAGCTCCTACACTCCATGAGTTGACCAAAAAAATAAATATATTGCCTACCTCAAAAAAAAAACTAAGTAGATGGGAATGATCCCCAGTGGCTAAAAATCTCATAGGCACTCTCCATTTGAGCTCGGATGTCAGCCACTTCGCTTGTTGCCTGAAGACTCTCCAAAGAGGGGGATGCCTCGTCATGGCCTTCCTGCATCGCCATAAGTGACGTTGTCCATTCTTCATCGTCTCTGTTCAAGGCGATTTCCTTCTCATCAAGAGCCTTTAGCGCCGCCTCATGATGTCGCCTATCTTCAAGTACAACCTGGCGACAGTCTAATATCTCATCCAGCTTCAACTTAGCTGTTTCCAAGCTTTCTGCAAAGTCACCCAAATCCACTTTGTAATTGTTGGTTAACTCTTCCTTTTTCAGATTCTCATGATATTGAGAGACTTGTGAATGAAGAGACTGCAAAGTTTCTCTAAGGAGGGATGAATGAGGCGATGAGCATTTGGAGGGTAAGGAGGGATATCCTTGCGGGTACCCTCGGTGGGATGGAGGTCTCTCTCATCAGGAAGCCGCTCATCATACATCAGGCCGATGATAGGAAGACCGCTGATAGCGAAGACATCGTGAAGCGTCACAATCATCTCCCCATGATGGAATATAAAAGTGTTAGTATCTGGATTCCACCGCTCCATCAAGCCACGAAAGAGTATCAATGGTAAAGTAACCAAGGTAGCAATAGATGGCCCCATAAAGCCTTAGTCCCTCAAAGAGCTCTTCATCCTTATTTAGAACTTCAACACCCCATTCATTGTACCCAAGTATGAGTCCATACGATGGGTGTCGATACTCGACCCAGTCAAGACCTTTATAAACCATGTGTTTCCCAAGACAAGAAAGGGCCAGAGAATTTGGACCTTGCGACACCGGACAGATGAACTGGCCAGGAAAGCTGTGATAGTTAAGGCACTTGAATTCTTTCCCTTGGCGAATCTTTCCTTCAGTAATGTTGCAAGACATGGTGTAGTACTCATATACTCCATCATTGATTGTGTAAAGATCTAAGCGAGCCAAATTGGTCAAAGCAGTGCAAGCTTCAACACCACTTGTGGATGAAGAAGACATCCTGCATAAAAAGAATAAAAAAAGAAGCCAAGCAAGTGAGTAATAATTGCAAAAAAGAAAAAATCACAAGACTCCATAAAGGGTAAACAACAAAAGACATTAAAGAAAGAGAGCAAAAAAAAGGAATAAAAGAGAAGGGAGGGAGGCAACGAAGGAGGCCTAGGGCTATCACGGCGCCACCCCTTCTTCTCCCTTCTTCTTCCTTCTTTTCTTTGTTCCGCCTTGCTCTCCCCTGTTAAAGAGAACCATCGGATCTCCTTCCTGGCGAAATCCAGTCCAAGTCCATCCATATTGGCAAGCACCACCTCAACACCATTCATCTCCGGCAAGATTTAGTCCAGCCCGACGCCTCTGCTTCTCCACTTCGATGACGAAACTTTGTATCGATCTCTGCGGACTCCAAGTCCTTCGCTCCTCCTTGACAAGCCAAACTGTGAGCTCCATCTCAGCAAGACGTCTTCCTCCAACCCGTGAAGTTCCACCATGAGTCCTTCACCCTTTTCGTCGAGATAGCCGACAAGTTCCGCGACCAAGCCATCCTCGCCGTTGAGAAGGCCATCAAAGCATCAAGCCCTCGCTGCTGCTCACTGCCTGGATGAACATCTACCACCCTTCCATGCCGAGTCTCAGCCCACACCTCCAAGCATGGGCTCAAGGAGGAAGAAAGCTTTTCACCTGGCTGCAATCAAACTTGCCCAAGAACCTTCCAGCGACCAAGAAACTCATTGCCGAGATTGTCGCCGCGCCATTATTGCTGCCTGCTGCCCACTCTGCTTGCTGAGTGCTCTGTTCTGACGGCTACTCCATTGTGCCGCTGTCTCGATGCACGTGACAACTATCACCGATTGCTGCTGTCGCCTCTCCGCAACATTGTCGGGCCAATCGAAGGTCACTGATGTTCATGACCTTGTAGACCCCTTTTGCATCAATGGCTCACCGCACAATACTTTGGCAAGAATCACGCTAAGCCCAGGCCTCCAAGGACTCCTCGGATGGGGAAGATAGACACCATGGTCGCTCCTGAAAAAAAAAGGCAAAAGAACAAATCCCAAAAAAAAAAAAAGGAAAAAAAAGGAAGCGAGGCTAAAATAAACTGGAACTTTGATGTTCCCAAGCCTGCCATCGCAACCATATATAGTGCTTCTATACACACTGAAGTCCGACAGATTTTCCATTCATGCACATCAAAGGGGTTGCCATGAAGGGTTCACATGTTTTTTTATCATATCATCGAAAAGAATACCGGATCGGAACAACATGGTTGAGCAATCGCCGTGGGATCGGTAATGCTGCGTCGGATAGCGGAGCAAGTTGCGCCATCTTCGTCCGCAAGACATATTTTTATTGACCCCCCACTAGCCGTCGCGTCGTGATGTACGACCAGGTACCATCGTGATGTACGACCGGGTACCGTCGTGATACAACCTCAAAAAAGAGGTACGGATGGTACGGAAAAGAAATATGGGAATAAAGGAGACTAAACAAAATAAAGGAAGATGACGACATGCATGCAAATTAAAGAAGAAAAAAAAACAGCCATGTCGCGGAATTCTAGACAATAGAGAAGAGATCAAAAATAAAAAAGAACCTCAGAGAGCTTCAAAATCTCCCTCCTACGTGCAGCCAAGACTCTCTCTACGAAGCTTTAAAAATTTCAAAGGCATATATATAGGCTACGTTGGATGGGGTTCATGTGATATACTTGAACTCCTACAGGAACTCCCGCTTTTGACTGAGAGGATATCTTGTTGCAATTCAAATCCAATTTGGACTAAAAAAACAAGAATTTGAGTAGGAAACAATCCTATTCTAACTTGGTTTGGATATCTTCATATATGAAAGATGTCCAAACTAATAGGACTCATAGTACAAATTACTAGAATCCTAGTTCACTTATTCCTTGGGAGCACCCAAAATTGGTCACGTAGGATAAGATTTCTTCCAATTTTCAAAATTATTTAATTAGCTAAAAAAAAGAAAAGAAAGAGTAATGTAGGATGAGCATACATGAGTCCTACTAAAACTCTAATTCTTCCAATTTTCGGAATTTATGGCTGAAACCAACCGACATAGAGTCCAAAACTAAATAGGACTCGAGAGTCAAAAAAAAAAACTCATAGTATATCCTACAACCCGTACATCACATGACATCATATTACCAAAACACGTCAAACTCTTCGAGCCCCACGTGATCAAATCATACAAGTTTCTCACGCAAGCCTCGAGGGGGTATCTGTCGACACCTATTTTAACTAAGGCTTAAATTCGTAATATTTATGAAATTTCCCTTGTCACATTTGCTCATGCCTTAGAGCTTTTTCAAAGGCATGAAAACATTCAAACATGCCCAATTAAATTCAAAACATATTTAAAGTACTCTACACACGCTCTCGTGGGTGCTAGGAGAGCAAAGGGTATTTTGGTAATTGTCACCCCAGGGGTATTTTTGGAATTCTGATGAAATAGATATATTCAGACATTCTACAACTCTTTCAATGGTCCTTAGATGGTTTTGATGGCCTCCTATATAAACATGCAAGTCTAAAACCATCTTTTCTTCAAAAGGGCATTTTGGTCATTTTCAGCCTCCAGGGGGTAATGACTCAAAATGAACATACAAACTCACACATATCAGCCCTTCAAGGTCCCATTCACCTTAGGGGTACATCCGTCCAAAATATACATGGACACTACATGAACAACAAGGCCAAAAGGGCATTTTGGTCATTTTACACCTTCATGGGTGTGAGGGTCCAAAACATAAACATCTTTCCTGCTTCAGGGGCATTTCAGTCAAAAATACATGCGATTAAATGATATTTTGGCAATTTACACTCCGGCCCGGCTGGGGATATTTTAGTAAATTTTTCAAAATATAATTGAAATATTCAAAATTCAAACAAACATTCAAAACTTGGGTACATATACAAATTTTGGACAAATATTTGGGATTCAAACAAATACTTGAAATCCAAACAAACATTTGGACAAATGTTCGAAAGTTGAACAGAAAGTTCAAAATTCAAATGAAAATATTTCCAACTCCCCTCTCCTAAGAATAAGCGACGTAACTCCCAGATACGGAGTTCAAATTCAAAATAGAAAATATCTCTCCAACTCCCAGATATGATCTCCTGGGAACAACTTACGATACGATCTTGGAAACACATACCCAAATCTGATCTCCCAAATCTCAACCCCTCAACTTCTTAATACCCTGCAAACAAACCCCTTAACTTCCTAACACCATGGGAACAAATCCCTAAACCATTAACACGATGGGAACAAATCCCTCAACTTCCTAACACCCTGGAAAAAAATCTCTAATTCCTTAACACCCTAAGAACAAACTTCTAACACCCCAACACCCAGGCACGATTCTCTCAGCTCCCAGATACGGTAGGCCACTTTCAATTTCAAAGTGCCCGCCAGACTTCCCATCCCTCGCCTATAAAAGAGTGGAGGGGAAAACAACACGGGTGATTGAAAAAAAGAAAAGAGAGGTTGGCTGAGGTTTGAAGAGGTGAGCATAGGTTGGCGGAGATCATCTCTTGGAGATCCAGAGAAGTAGACACGCTGCTGGAGTCTCGAAGGCATAGCATGAGAGAGAGATCCTGAAAGCCAAAGCTTGAAGAGCCCAGATAAAGAAGCAAGAAGCAAAGATGTCGGAGACACAAAAGTTAAAGCTTCATCAACTTAGAGATCCTACAATTCCAAATAATCTAAGGAGGAAGACAGAAGTAGATCCGTACTGGTAACAAAGGTGAGAGTCGGAAGCTTCGCCTCCATGGGATCGAAAGATCCGGGCTTGGGCTTAAGTTTTAGCCCAAGTCTAGCTTTCTGCACCTAAGGGATCGATCTCCCTGGCTAGAAGATCGATCTATTAGTGCCAGAAAGTCAAACCCGATTTGGTAAGAAAGATCGATCTCTTTCTCAAAAGAGATCGATCTCTCTTGAGTCGGTTCGTTCGTCTATAAAATGAACAAAACTTTCTCTTTTGATTTTTTTGGAAAATCCGAGTTTTCAACCGTGTTCTTGCTGGATTTGAGCTCGTTTGAGGAAGCTGCTATTGCATAGGTAGGGATCCTACCTACATCTTTTCGGGTTTTTGGAATTTTTTTCGGTTCGTGGTTGATCTTTTGCTTAGATTTGTTAAAATAGATGTTTGTTTCCCGTGATTTCACCAGTTTTGGACTCGTGGTATCTTGATCTATCAGATCCCAGAGTTTTGGGAAGTTTGGATGTGTTTTTCGGTGGTATTTCTCGCCGTCTGGTCGCCGGAGAACCCATTCGGATCGATCTCCTTTGAGGAGAGATCGATCCCTTCTAAGGTGTCATGCCCAGCCCGAGCAGGATCGATCCCTCGGCTGAAGAGAGATCGATCTTTGCCTAGGCTGAAATGGTGGGTTCCGCGTCACGAAGAAGATCGATCCCTCTGATGGAGAAGATCGATCTCCTTCGGTTGACAGGAACGAGTTTCTCCTAAGTACTAAGGATATCGATCCCCTTGGGAAGGGAGATCGATCTCTTAGTGGCCGAGGGGTGTTTTTCAAATGGCTTTTGCCCGCAGGGCTTTGTATGATGGTTTTCTCTACTATTTTATAACTGGTACATATGTTTAAGCATGTTAGCCCTATAATAGGGGCAGTGGTGAACCGGGGGAGTGATGACTCCCGGGATGTTTAGAATAAACGGGCGGGTAGCCCTACAGCTTTCCTTAGCCTTGCATGCCGGCGTGCGCCGAGGGCTTTATCTGTGATATCTGCGAGCTATTGTTTGCGGGGCTGCTTCCCGATGCTGGTGTTGTGGAGGACTGCTGGCAGTTGGTGGTGGTACCACTACAGCAGCTCCTAGACCTTACTTACCTGTTCACCACCCCGGGCCGGCAGGGTACCGTGCCCAGACCTTGTTATTTATAACATCACATACTGTTGCATGTTTATCTGTATTACCCTGCGTGTGCGCATATCATGCATTGTGTTGTGCATTAGTTGCATCTGTGTAGGGCGCTAGCGATGGGTTGTTCGCCGATCCGGGGCTTTCGGGTAGTCCGGATCTAGCTCTAGGACCGTTGTGGGTAGCTTGGTCCAGGACTCGATTTGTAGTATTCAGTCATTTTCGATGATAGGGTTAGATGACCTGAATACATGTGGTTTGATGTTTAGAGGTCGTGTCGACTCCAAGTTGTATCTGAGGTGTAGCCGGAGTCCGGTGTTCTCAAACTCTTGGGAGGAGGAGTGCCTGCCCAGCGGTGTCCTAACCCGCCAAACAGTATTCTGTGTCCTGTTGAGAGTATGCAGTGTTTTGGGCCTGTGTTCACGGACTCCCGGTACGGTTATGGGACCCTTGTATATACCTAAGGTAGACTTGGAGGCGGCATTGTTGTGTTCCCTCACTTGTGAGTGTCATAGTGTAGTATCCCTGCTGAGCTTAGTGCTCACTCCTACCTGGGCTGCATTTTGCAGGTGCTGGCACTAACTCGTCTTCGGTCGCCCCTACCGGGGCGGTGTTTGGTGATGTGGCGGCGTCTGGCTGTGCTTGAGGAGCGGCGATCTTAGGTTTACCTTTTTGTTATAGATAGTCTCCTACGGGAGTGATAAATGTATAATTTTCCTGTTTTGAGGACTTGTATTATATCCCAGTTTAGTCTTGAGGTTTGTGAATGTTTGTATAATACAGAATGATTATGAATTGCCAGGGTGACCACTATGATTAGAGGGAAAACTCGCTAAAATTTCCGCAGTAGGTTAGGTTCCGGTTCGTGTCGCCCGGCTTGGTTGGGCCTACACGGGTCGAGGCGCGACAACCAGTGTTGCTCGCAAAGATGAAGGATGGTACTCTTAGAGTTTGCATAGACTACATGCGGCTCAATAGGGTGACGGTGAGGAGCATGTATCCGATGTCGCGGATCGACGACCTGTTCGACCAGTTGCAAGGATCTCTAGTCTTTTCGAAGACCGACCTCTGCACAGGCTTTGACCAGTTGAGAGTTCAGGATTGCGACATCCCGAAAATGGCTTTCTGGACTTGGTACAACCTGTACTAGTTCATGGTGATGTTGTTTGGGCTGACGAACACACCAACAGCGTTCATGGATCCGATGCAAAGGATCTTCCAGTCGTTTCTAGGCCAGTTCATGGTGGTGTTCTGTGAGGACCTGTCCCTCTACCCCTATGGCTCGTTGTAGACCGCAAGGGCAATTTGGTAAATTGCGCCTTGTTGGTTTGTTTCACACCCGCGTGTGCACATACTGGCCTTGCTTGTGTTAGTGTTTGTTTAGAATGGCTAGGTGGACCCGGGATCGGAAGATCCCAGCTCAGGCGCGCGGAGGCTTGCTTTTGGCCAGCTTACGACCCTTGAGCGATCGATCGCTCGAAGGAGCGACCGATCGGGCTCGTGAGCAACCAGTCGGTGGCTTTTTTCTCTTCCGCGACGGCAGCCGGCCGTCGCTTTCCCCTGTCAGGGGAGGGAGGACTTTCCCTCCCCTCCCCCAGCTTTTCCCCGCCTTCGCCGGCTTTCCCCAGGCTTTACCTTCTTCTTCTTTCCCTCTCTTCTCTTCTCTTCTTCTTCTTTTTTTCTCTTCTTCCCGCGGTGCTCTGTTTCTTCCCTTTACCGCCGGCGAGCTTCTTCTTCGCCGTTCTCCCTCCTCCGACCATCAAATTGGGTGTTGTAAAGCTTGTTGGATTCGTCGCGACGAGAGGAACATAGTTGAGGTAGTTTGGAGCCGTGTTGGTGATGGGCTTACGAGGGATCAACCGAGGAATGCGCTGCTGGGTAGGTTCTTCTACCTACATGCGTTCTTAAGTGAGTTTCGCGTGATCTAACCGTTGGATCTGTTGATCTTCTTGTTATTAGATGCATGTTGCCTAGTAGAATAACTGATTTAAGTTTCATATTAATCGGTTGAGATTTGAGTAGGTTTTATGCATGATTAAGCTCGGATTCTCTGTTTTTCTGCTGTTCTTGAAGAACAGCCGGCTTGCGGCGAGTTTTCCGGCCGGCGTGTACGTGATCTTGGGTTTTAGTAAACATAAGAGTTGTAGATCTCTTCGTTAGCTTTCCATTCCATCTTGTTTCATAATTTTCCGATTTTTTTACGATTGCGTATGAATTGTTTGCTAGAGGGCTGCGTTGCAGCAATTAATTAGAAAGTTAGTTTTGATTAGTGGTTTTCATTAGCGTTTTCCCGTTAATCGAACCGTTGGATGATTCTGGATTTTGGATATGTTGATGCATACATGTTGCTCTACTGGTGGCTAAATTGGATCTTGAATCCGACATCGTTTGGACATCGGATCGACCAGATCAAATAGCCTCTTGTAGAGAACATTTGGTGGTTTAAATATAATATTATATGTCAAATTATAATATTATATTTCTACTGTTCATCAGAGGTTTTCGGGGTTGCTTCCCGTTACAGGAGTCAGCGATTGACGGTCGTAGTACCGTCGTAAAGCCGAGACCCGCTGCGGATCGGCTGGCAGCGGTCGGTAGTACCGCTGCAGCGATCCGGTTGACTTATATGATGTTTGCCATATGGTTGCATGCCTATCTCCTGTTTGTGTATGTCATAGCATGCATTGTTGAATTGTGCATTAGTTGCATTGGTTAGGGCGTGGGTGATCCTTGGGTCGCCGTCCCGAGGCTGGAAGCTCGGACTTAGCCCTAGGACCGGGGTTGGGTTGTTTGGACCCGGTTGAATTGTTGTGTCCAGTCGGTTCGATGATAGGCTTAGATGACTGGTACACTTGTGGCTAGATGATTGTAGAGGTCGTGTCGGCCTTGAGTCGGATGCTGAGGTGTAGCCGGTGTCCCACTGTGCTGACCTTTGGTGTCGCCAGTATTGTTCCTGTTACTGAGTGTCGTCCCTGGGCCTCAGGGACACGTGGTGGGGTTATGGGACCCCTGTATACACCCAGGTCCTACTTAAGGGTGACACTGTTGCGTTTCCCTCTTCCTTCTGTGTGTCGTAGTGTAGATCTCTACTGAGCTTAGTGCTCACACCTACCCGGGCTGCGTTTTGCAGGTGCAGGCGTCAGTTCTTCCTCTATCGCCCCTACCGGGCAGTTGGTTGGTGGTGCGGCGGCGCCTGGTGGCTTTTGGGAGTTGGCGATATTTACCGTTTTTACCCTTATGTTAGTTAGTCTCCTACGGGAGTAATGTTGTATTCAAATCTTCCCCTCTCCGAGGATATGTATATTAACACTTGAGTTTTAAATCTGTGGTTAGAGGTTTTGCTGATTAGTGTTGTTTTAATTGAGGGTGCTTTTGGTGAGCTGTTAGGGAGACCAATAGGTTAGAGGGAACCCTCGCCAGCTTTGTTTTCCGCGTTTTGTAGGTTCCGGTTCGCGTCGCCCGGCCCGGTTAGGGTTTCGCGGGTCGGGGCGCGACATGTTCGATGGCGACATTCTGATTTACTCCCAGTCAGAGGAGGAGCACAAGCGACATTTGGCGATAGTGTTACAGCTACTTCGGGAGCATCGGCTTTATGCCAAGGCTTCCAAGTGCGAGTTCTGGCTTGCAGAGGTGGGATTCCTTGGACACGTGGTGTTGGCAGCATGGATCTCAGTTGACGCGGCCAAGGTCGAGGCAGTGGTACAGTGGCAGAGATCGAGGACAGTGTTCGAGGTTCGAAGTTTCCTAGGCTTGGCGGGATACTACAAGCGGTTCGTGCGGGACTTCTCCAGAGTTGCCAGACCGATAACCAGACTGACACAGAAGGCCATCCGGTTCATGCGGGATGATGCTTGTGAGCGAGCCTTTGTAGAGTTGAGGACGAGGTTGACCAGTGCGCCGGTGCTGATCGTCCTCGAGCGAGGCGTGAGTTACAGTGTCTACTGCGACGCCCGCGGTGAGGGTTTGGGGTGTGTTATCATGCAGGAGGGACCCATAGTTACATATGGTTCTAATCAGCTAAAGAACCATGAGAGGAAATACCCAACCCATGATTTGGAGCTAGCAGCAGTGGTCTTCGCCCTGAAGACTTGGCGGCATTACCTCTAGGGTGAGAAGTTCTTAGTCTTCTCGGACCATAAGAGTTTGAGACACATTTTCACCCAATGTGATCTCAATCTGAGGCAGCGACACTGGATGGAGCTACTGGAGGACTACGACTTCGAGTTGCATTACCATCTTGGTAAGACAAACGTTGTAGCGAACGCACTGAACAGACAGGCGAGAGAGACCAGAGCAGCTGTGGCAGGGTTTTCAGCGCGGTACTGGTAGGCATTCGAGATAGTGGGCCAGTTGGAGCTCGACTTCGAGGATCGGGGTTCCAGCAGTTTCCTCTACACAGCGTAGAGTATGCTAGCAGTTCTAGGCAGAGTGATAGAGGCATAGCGCAGTGATGTAGAGCTCGAGGAGTTACTCACATCGAATGGAATAGAGGGCGCAGGTGGGGACTGGATAGTATCATTAGATAGAGGGCTACGATTCAGAGACAGAGTAGCGATTCCGGCAGATCCAGTTCTACGAGAGGACATCCTACGAGAGTTTCATCACTCTCGTTTTTCAGTTCATCCCGGGGGCACCAAGATGTACCAGGAGATGCGGCGGCAGTTCTGGTGGTTCGGGATGAAGAGGGCAGTGACGGAGTTAGTATCGCGCTGCCTTACTTGTCAGATGGTCAAGGAAGAGCACCAGTGAATTCCAGGGTTACTTCAGCCCCTTCCACTGGCTGAGTGGAAGTAGGAGTACATCACGATGGACTTCGTGACTGGGCTATCGAGACCTCCTTGGGGGAATGATGCGATTTGGGTCATTGTGGATCAATTGACTAAATCGGCACACTTCCTGTCTATGCGAAGGACAGACTCGATAGACAAGTTGAGCAGTCTGTACGTCAGAGAGGTGGTCAGACTACATGGAGTTCCAGTGTCTATAGTGTCAGACTGTGACCTCAGGTTCACCAGCATGTTCTAGCGATGTTTTTAGGAGGCAGTTGGCATACTCCTGACTTTCAGCATGACATTTCATTCGCAGACAGATCGGCAGTCAGAGTGGGTGATCCATATCTTAGAGGACATGTTGAGGGCATGTGCCCTCAATACCGGAGGCAGCTGGGAGGAGCACGTTCCCTTGGTGGAGTTCGCCTACAACAATAGCTACCAGTCCAGTCTTGGAGTAGCACCTTTCGAGGTGTTGTACGGTAGGCCGTGTCGTTCCCTAGTGTTCCTTCGAGCATCGCTGTACAGAGGGTCAGTCAGGTTTGGTAGAGGTGGCAAGTTGGCGCTGAGGTTCGTCAGGCCATTCAAAATCCTAGAGAGGATTGGCGAGGTAGCTGTTGAGTGCATGAAAGTGCACTCTGAATAGCCTTATAACTAGTTTAATTACAAGATTTTTCATCCTTAATTAGTCTCTTTAGTACTATTTTTATACTTATATGTTACTTCACAAAGTTATTTGGAATATGCAAGAAAGTGGAGCTAAAGAAGAAAATATATGTCATATGTAACATCAAATCTGTACCTGCTCAGAACGAATCAGATTATCTTCTATACATGGTTGGAAAGCTCTTGAAGTCTAGTTTTTGGAGAATTTTATGGTTCGTGATTTGGAGGTTCTTAGAGGAAGTTGTGGTCATATTAGTACCAATGGGGCAGTCTGGATGGCAAAACAGTAAATACTCAGAAAAGACGGATCGATCATGTTCCCTAAAAGGATCGATCCATTTATGCAGACAAATCTGACAGAACGCATACTTTTCAGATGATCACAGAAGGATCGATCCTACTATTTATTCTACTGAGAAGGATCCATCCTACTCTTTCAGTAGGATCCATCCTACTCTCACAGAAGGATCCATCCTACTGAGAAGGATCGATCCTACTCCTATCAAAGGATCGATCTTCCTCGGGCGTAGCCAGAAATTGAAGATTTTGATATCAAAGGATCGATCTTACACCTATGGAAGGATCGATCTTACCTTCGCAGTGAAGAAAATTAACGGCTCAGATCTAATCCGATGAAGGAGACACTTAAATAGGACTATCTAGGGTTTGAGGTGGCTTCTTGGCAGCGTTTGGAGGAGAGGAGACTTGTTCAAGGCTTGGTTTTCTTTTCTTTTTCTCATCTTATTTCTTCTTTATTTCTTCACTAGTTTTGTTGCCCTCATGTTGAACATGAGTGGCTAGTTTTTTTGCTAAGGAACCGATGTAGCCCTAACTGAATCATTCTATGTTATTACATCATGATTAGTTAATCAGTATATTTTCCTTATTTCATTCATTATTATAACTGAGATCTTAAATACCTTTATCTGGCCAATAAAAGTATTATAGATTGTTTTATGTGAGATTGAGTGAGGGTTCATTCCTTATTCTTGCACGATCTATGAATGAATGAGATTTAGTCGAAGCCGGGTTCAAGCTAAGACAATTCTTGGTTCATAATTATTTTTCAGAGCCTAATGGATTCTTGATTGACACTTAGCTGTAGACCGCAAGGGCAATTTGGTAAAATTGTGCCTTGTTGGTTTGTTTCACACCCGCGTGTGCATACACTGACCTTGTTTGTGTTAGTGCTTGATTAGAATGGTGAGGTGGACCCGGGATCGGAAGATCCCAGCTCGGGCGCGCGGAAGCTTGCTTTTGGGCAGCTGACGGCCTGTGAGCGATTGATCGCTCCTAGGAGCGATCGATCGGACTCGTGAGCGAGTCGGTGGGTTTTTGACCCGTTCGGATCGATCCAAATGTTTTGAATCGATCCAGCCTGTCTCGGATCGATCCGACTTGGTGTTGGATCGATCCGGACTGGCTTTTCTTTTATGAGCGATCGATCGCTCCTTGGAGCGATCGTTCGGACTCGGCGTCGATGGCTTTTCTGCTTTGAGAGGACTGCCGTCGTTGGCCGTCGCTCTCTCTTGTCAGAAGGGGAGGACTTTCCCTCCCCTCCTTCTCCTTTTTCCCACTTCCCCTGGCTTTCCCCTTCCCCTTTTCCCTCCTTTTCTTCCTCTTCTCCTCCTCCTTCTTCTCCTTTCTTCTTCCTTCTTCTTCTTCCTCCCGCGGTTCTGTTTTTCCCCTGTTTCCGGTAGCCATCTTCTTCCCCTCCGTTCACTCTCTTCCGGCCACCGTTTTGGGTAATCTAAGGCTCGTTGGATCCGTGGTAACGAGAGGAAGATCCCTGAAGTGGTTTCGAACCTTATTGCTGACCAGTTCGCGGGGAATCAGCCGAGGAGTGCGTTTCGGGTAGGTTTCTACCTACTGGTGTTGTTTTTGGGTTTTCTCTAGATCTAGCCGTTGGATCTTGTTGATCTTGGTGTTGTTGGATTCCTCACTCTTAGTAGAATTTCTGGTACAAATTTCATAAGCTTGGGTTGAGATCTTAGTAGGATTTATGCATGATTAATCTCGGATTTTCCGGTTTCTGCTGTTCTTGAAGAACAGTCGGCTTGCGGCGAGTTTTTCGGCCGGTACGTACATGATATTGGGTAGTGATGAACCTAAGAGTTGTAGATCTTTGAATCTATTATCTAACCCAACTGATTTCATAATTTTCCAATTTTTCTAAGTTTTGTTATGAATTGATTACTGGAGGGTTGCGTTGCAGCAATTAATTGGTAAGTTAGTTTGAATAGCGGTTTTGATTAGTGTTTTCCCGTTAATCCAACCGTTGGACGATTATAAATTTTGGCTATGTTGATTCCGGCATATTGATCTACTGATGGCAAAGTTGAATCTTGAATCCGAAGTCGTTTGGACACCAGATCGATGGGATCAATTAGCCTCTAAGTAGAGGTTTTGGTGTTTTGAATATAATATTATATTTCGGATCATAATATTATATGTTTACTGTTCATCATCGTTTTCGGGGTTGCTTCCCATTGCAGGAGTCTGCGGTCGACGGTCGCGGTACCGTCGTAATGCCGGGACCCGCTGCGGATCGGCTGGCAGCGGTCGGTAGTACCGCTGCAGCGATCCGGTTGACTTGTATGCTATCTTTAACATATTGTTGCATGCCTATCACCTGTTTGTGTATGTAATAGCATGCATTCTCTGTTTGGCTTTAGTTGCATTGGTTAGGGCGTGGGTGATCTGTGGGTCGCCGTCCCGAGGCTGGAAGCTCGGACTTAGCCCTAGGACCGGGGTTGGGTAGTTTGAACCCGGTTTGAATTGTCGTGTCCAGTCAAACTTGATGATAGGCCTAGATGACTGGTACACCTGTTGCTTGATGATTGTAGAGGTCGTGTCGGTCTCGAGTCGGATCTGAGGTGTAGCCGGTGTCCGGTGTTCATAACTCTTGAGTAGTGGAGTTGCCTACTCAGTGGTGCCTCTTCCCACCAAACAGTGTTCCGTGTCATGTTGAGAGTCAGCAGTGTTGTTTCCTGCTACTGAGTGTGACCTGACATGTGACCAGCCCAGTTGGAAGACCATGATCGTAGGCCTCAGGGACCCCTGTATACACCCAGGTTCTACTTGAGGGCGACACTGTTGTGTTTCCCTCTTCCTTCTGTGTGTCGTAATGTAGAACCCTACTGAGCTTAGTGCTCACTCCTACTCGGGCTGCGTTTTGCAGGCGTAGGCGTCAGTTCTTCTTCTGTGGCCCTTACCGAGGATATGTATATTAAATACTTATGTTAGTCGGCTAAATAGCCTTATAACCATCTCAATTGCTAGATTATTATCCTTAATCAGCATCTTTATTACTATTTTTATATCTATATGTTGCTTCACATGGTTGTTTGGAAAATGCAGGAAATTGGAGCTAAAAGAAGCTGAAAAGAGTATATGGATCAACTTCAACAATTAATCTGTACCTGCTCATGAAGAACCAGATGATGTGCCATATATGGTTGGAAAGCTCTTGAAGTCTAGATTCTGAGGAATTTTACGGTTCGTGATTCCGAGTTTCCTAGAGAAAGTTACGGCAATTTCAGTACCGATGCACAGTCTGAATGGCAGAAAGGAAAATAAGCTGGAAGTCCGAGCGATCCGCCGATCGATCGGACCAGACAGAATCGTGACAGAACATGCATTATTTGGCTGAATATGATCCGATCGATCCCTCCTTCACTCCTATAGGGTCCGATCGATCCGACACCAATGGTCCGATCGATCGGACTCGGAAAAAGTCAAAAACCGCGGATTTTTACTCAACCAATCGATCCAACATTCATAATCCGATCGATCGGACTTGGGAATTAAAGGGTGACAGAACGTATGCTTTTTAGAGGAGCAGAGTTCGATCGATCTGTCCATCCGTCCATCGATTGGATACGGGCGAAGTTAGAAGACTGGAGATTTCAAGAGACCGATCGATCCAACATCCCGAGAAGGATCGATCGGACTTGCCCAGTGACGAAAATCAACGGTTTTGATTAATCCGAGTTTACTAATTCTTGGACCCTATAAATAGGAAACTTAGGGCTAATAAAAGGGGACTTCTTGGACGTTTTTGGAGGCTCTTTTCTGGGTGTTTCTCAAGGGAAGAAGATGAAGGAATCTCCATCCATGGCCGAGTAATCCGCGGGCATGGCGGACGGATGATCTAGCGAGGACTAGGGCTTCTTCTCCAACAATGGTTCATAGTTTTTAATCTTTATTGTTAAACTCTTCTTATGTATTGGATCTTCACAGATTGCTTTGTGGTTAAACATTATTATAAATCCAGTCATGCTTCTTTTATGATATTGTGATCCCATAGTTATCTCCTTCAATTCTCCTACCGAGTCTCGTGAGACCTTTGCTATACATTGCCCGTAGTGACAGCTGGTATTGTATATTCTTAGGGATCTGGTTAGATAAGGTTGGGGCTCTATACCGTGAGATCTTTGCTATGCATTGCCGATTGTGAGAGTTGGTATTGTGTATTCTTAGAGATCCGGTTAGAGTTAGGGCTTTGTTCCGATGAACTTTTGCTGCGCGTTGCCTGTAGTGATAGCCGGTATCGTGTATTCTTAGGTTTGGTTGGATGAAGTTAGAACTATAAAAAGGAGGAATCAATCATAGAAAGAGACATTTATATTTTATCAGATTCATAATTCTATATCTTCCGGTTAAGGCGATTGGGATGTGAATCCCTTAACTGAGTACCATATGAACCATTGAGAAGAGAAGAAACTAAATCCGAGTGACGTGATTCCTGAAGCCTAGCCTTATTCAAATCCTGATTTCTTTGTTACCTTTATCTTACCATTACATCTTCGATCTATTTTCTTAACTTTTAGCTTTCTTCATTGTTTTCAATTCATTGTTATTTGTATTTCTGGATCTTTCCTGCTTGTCTCTTTATGGGATTCGACCTCTCTTATGCTGTACTGCACCGCGACCGCTGTGCGTGACACATTTGAGCGACATCAAAAATTGGCGCCGTTGCCGGGGAGACGGTTCAGAAAAGCGCCAGAATCAGATTACAGTGATTGTAGACACCGAAAGCGGTAACTTCGTTCATTTTCTTTAGTCTTTATTTCTTTATTTTGGTTTTGATTTTTTTTAGTTGGTTTGCATCTTTTGGATCGTGTGTTTGCTGGTGTATGCCTCGGTATAGAGACGAACTAGGCAGATTTGCTAGACGTCCCGAGGGTGATTCTGAAACTTCTGATAGTGAGACATATATTGCTGATATCTTTGACGCACAGTCACAAACTTCACATCATACTTTCATTATGGCTGAGCATGAGGAACAACAAGCTCCTAGGAGTTTGCAAGAATATTTGCATCCAACACGCACTGCTACACCTTCATGCATCATGTTTCCACCTAATGCAGCACATGTTGAATTTAAACCTGGCATGATTCAGTTGCTTCCTACCTTTCATGGGTTGGAGAATGAAAATCCATATGTGCATATTAGGGAGTTTGAGGAAGTAGTAGCGACCTTCCATGGCCAACCAGATGCACTAGATATGATCCGACTTAAGTTCTTTCCCTTCTCACTGAAGGATAGAGCAAAGAGTTGGTTATATTCCTTGAGGCCACAATCTATAAGATCTTGGGCTGAAATGACACCGATATTTCTCACCAAGTATTTCCCACAACACAAAACCAATGCACTTAAGAGACAGATTTCGATCTTCACACAGAAGGATAGTGAAACTTTGTATCAGGCGTGGGAACGATTTAAAGACATGTTGAATTTATGTCCTCATCATGGATATGAAAGTTGGCGTCTTGTTAGTTATTTCTACGATGGTTTAACTGTTAGAGAACGCCAATTTGTTGAGATGATGTGTAATGGTGAATTTTTGCAAAAAGATCCTGACGCAGCTATTGAGTATTTGACAGAGCTTGCTAAAAAATCTCATACATGGACTGGACCGAATGCAACAGAAAGTACAAACAGGGCTAGACCACCACCGCAGCAACAAGTTGGAGGAATTTATCAGCTGCGGGAGGAGGATGCACTCAAGGCAAAAGTGGAGAGTCTAACAAGGGAGCTGGAGCTATTAAAGACCAAAGATATGATGGCAGCCCGAACCTCTCCATACAATGAACCTACAAGGCCGGCTGGGCCATGTGCGATCTGTCAAGGCGCGGACCACCAGATTGATGATTGCCCCACCTATGCTGAGATGAGAGGTGTGTACGACGAGCATTGTAACGCTATAGGCGGATTCAGGAGGCCGTACACTCCCTATTCAGAGACGTATAATCCAGGATGGCGAGAGCATCCGAACTTCAGCTGGAAGTCGAACGCTCCACAGAGCAACGAGCATCATCAACCGCCACCTAATAAGTCTTTTTCTAACCCTCCTTATAATACATCTGGTTTTCCTAGGCCTATATTTAATGATAATTTACAGGAACTGAAATCTATGATTGTCCAGTAATCTAAGGAAAGGAAGGAGGATATTCAAGAGATCAAGAGCCAGATCACAAAGCTGATCAACTCTTTCAGCGTGCATGAACGAGGGAAGTTCCCAGCTCAACCTCAACAAACGCAGGTATCTAGTGTTGAGCAAAATAATGTGAAGGAGATGAATGCCATAACTACAAGAAGCGGGAAAACAACAAAAAGCCCTTCCCAAGAGGCCACCGAATCTCCTATTGCTATTGAAGAAGAGGACCGAATTGAGGAGGACCATGTAGAGACCGATCATTCAGATGGCCCTACACCAGGTGACTTTCAGGTACGTGTCCCTTTCCCTCAGGCATTGAAATCCACTAAATTTACTATGGAGCCCAACAGTGAGATTTTGGAGCATCTTCGGCAGGTTAAGGTAAACCTTCCTCTTTTGCATGTTATTAAGCAAATTCCTACATATGCTAAAGTGATTAAAGATTTATGCACTATGAAGAGACGACATCATGTAAAGAAAACTGCGTTTTTAATAGAGCAGGTTAGTGCATTGCTTCAGCACAGGATTCCTCCTAAATATAAGGATCCTGGCTGTCCTACTGTGTCTTGTTTCATTGGGGAGCATGAAGTAGGACAAGCTTTATTAGATCTTGGTGCAAGTGTCAATTTAATGCCATATTCTGTTTACTTGCAACTTGGTTTGGGACAGATTAAGTCGACATCTATGATCTTGCAATTGGCAGATAGATCCACGAAAACTCCACGAGGAGTAGTTGAGGATGTGCTTGTTCAAATAGAGAAATTTTATTATCCTGTTGATTTCTTAGTCTTGGATACTCAGGCTATAGTAACTGCTGATTCTAGGATTCCCATTATCTTAGGTAGACCGTTTCTTGCTACTGCTAATGCTATAATTAATTGCAGGAATGGCTTAATGAAGTTAACTTTTGGGAATATGACTTTAAAAATCAATGTTTTTAATGTTGCTAAGCAGCCTGATGAGGATGATGAATGCCAGCAGACTTACTAGATTGATCTGCTCACTGAAGAGGAGTTTGCTACATCTGAAATTAATTCTCTTGAATTAGATTTGGATGAAAATGTTGATGTTGATGGTATGTGTAAAAATTTAGAACATTGTTCCTTTGCAGGTCCATGGAATCCAAAGTTTGAAGAATTGCCAGAAAGAGGACAGCCACCAACACCATCATCCATAGAGCCGCCCAAGCTGGACTTGAAGCCGCTTCCTCAAGTTTTAAAGCACGCCTATCTTGGTCCAGGTGATACATACCCAGTGATTATTTCTTCAGCATTAACTGCAGAGCAAGGTGAGCAATTACTTAGCATTTTGAATGAGCATAAATCAACTATTGGATGGAGTATAGCAGATCTGAAAGGTATTAGTCCCTTGATATGTTCCCATATGATTAATCTCGAACAAGGGGCTGTACCTCGCAGGGATCCTCAGCGTAGGTTGAACCCTACAATGAAAGAGGTAGTCAAAACTGAAGTGTTGAAATTATTAGATGCAGGGATTATCTATCCTATTGCTGATAGCAAATGGGTAAGTCCTACACAGGTTGTGCCTAAAAAATCTGGTGTCACTGTTGTTAAAAATGAAAGTGGAGACTTTGTCCCCACTAAATTAGTGACAGGATGGCGTATGTGCATAGATCATAGAAAATTGAATGCTGCCACCCGTAAGGATCATTTTCCACTGCCTTTTCTAGATCAGATTTTAGAGAGAATAGCTGGACATGCTTTTTATTGTTTTCTCGACGGTTATTCTGGATATTATCAGATTGAGATTGCTTTAGAGGATCAGGAAAAAACTACTTTTACATGTCCTTTTGGTACTTATGCTTTCCGTAGAATGTCATTTGGATTGTGTAATGCTCCTGCTACTTTTCAGCGTTGCATGATGAGTATGTTTGCTGATATGATCGAGGAATGTATGGAGGTATATATGGATGACTTGACTGTATCTGGTAATACTTTTGATGGCATGCTTGCAAAACTTAAAGAGAGTCTTGAGCAGGTGTGAGGAGAAGAACCTTGTGCTTAATTGGGAAAAGTGTCACTTCATGGTGCCCTCAGGCATTGTGTTGGGCCATATTGTCTCTTCCAAAGGCATTGAGGTAGATCGATCAAAAATTGATCTCATCTCAAATCTTCCTGTGCCAAAGACCGTTAAAGATGTTAGATCCTTTCTAGGGCATGCTGGTTTTTACAGGAAATTCATTCAAAATTTTTCTGCCATTGCTCGTCCTTTATGTAATCTGTTGATAAAGGATACCCCTTTTGAGTGGACTATTGATTGTCAGAAGGCGTTTCAAGCCTTGATTGATAAATTGACTTCCGCAACTATTGTGCAACCACCCGATTGGAGCCTTCCTTTTGAATTGATGTATGATGCAAGTGATTTTGCTGTGGGAGCTGTTTTAGGACAGCGAAAAGATGGTAAACCTCATGTTATTCATTATGCTAGCCGAACCATGAATAATGCACAGATGAATTATTCTACCACTGAGAAAGAACTATTGGCTATAGTCTTTGCATTAGACAAGTTTCGTGCTTATTTGATTGGTTCCCCCATTACTATTTTCACTGATCATGCCGCGCTTAAGTATCTTCTCACCAAGAAGGATGCTAAAGCGCGCCTAATTCGTTGGATATTAATCTTACAGGAATTTGATATCTCCATCAAAGATAAAAAGGGCGTGGAGAACGTTGTCGCTGATCACCTATCAAGGCTGATGGTGGAAGTAGCGGAAGATGAGCCACCAATCATGGATGACTTCCCTGATGAGCAACTCTTTTCAGTTGCAAGACTGCCCTGGTATGCGCTCATTGTTAATTACTTAGCGACAGGTGAGATCCCTTCATTTTGGAGTGCGCAGGATAAGCGTAGATTCTTTGTTGAGGTAAAGAAATTTTATTGGGATAATCCTTGTCTGTTTAAGTATTGTCCTGACCAGATTATGCGCAGGTGTGTCCCTGATTATGAAATCAAAAGCATCATTACATTCTGTCACTCTCATGCATGTGGAGGCCATTTTTCGATGAAAAAGACTGCTGCTAAAATTCTTCAATGTGGTTTTTACTGGCCTACTATGTTTCGTGACGTTAATATTTTCTGCAAATCCTGTGATAGATGCCTAACACTAGGAGCTTTATCTAGGAGACATATGATGCCTTTGAACCCAATTCAAGCTGTCGAGATTTTTGATTGTTGGGGTATAGACTTTATGGGACCCTTCCCTTCTTCTTTTGGCTATTTATATATATTATTGGCTGTGGAATACGTGTCTATGTGGGTGGAGGCTATTGCATGTAGGAATAATGATCATTCCACTGTCATCAAGTTTCTTAAAGAGCATGTTTTGTCTAGATTTGGTACTCCTAGGGTCATTGTTAGTGACCAAAGATCCCATTTTTGTAACCGCTCTTTTGAGGCTTTGAGGTATGGAGTTACACATAAGATTTCCACTGCTTATCATCCACAGACGAATGGCCAAGCTGAATTAGCCAATAGAGAGATAAAGCAAATCCTGGAGAAGACAGTGAGCCCCAACCGAAAGGACTGGTCCTTGAGGCTATCAGACGCGTTGTGGGCATATCGCACTGCCTACAAGACTACCTTGGGGATGTCGCCGTTTCGCCTTGTTTATGGAAAACCATGTCATCTTCCAGTTGAATTAGAACATAAGGCATATTGGGCTATTAAGTCACTAAATCTTACTTTGGATGCTGCAGGTCAGGAACGAAAACTCCAGCTGTCTGAGCTAGAGGAACTTAGGAACGATGCTTATGAGAGTTCTAGGATTTTCAAGGCAAAGACAAAGGCCTACCATGACAAGAAGATCTTGCGGAAGACGTTTCAAGTAGGACAGCAAGCTTATCTGTATGACGCACGACTGCATCTTCATCCTGGGAAGCTGAGATCACGCTGGACAGGCCCCTTCACCATTAGCAGAATATTTGAGAATGGGGCTGTGGAAGTTGAAGACCCAAAGGATGGGAGATTATTTACGGTTAATGGATAGCGTTTGAAACAGATTCCAGAGAAAGCGGACCCTGAGGAGCACACCGTTTCTCTCGTAGACCCTGTCTACGAGGGATGATCTTTCTCCTATCTATCATTTCCCTTTTTGATTAGGATAGTTTGTTTTAGTTTGTTTGCTTTTGTTTTCATTTGTTTTTGTTTGCTCTCTTATTTCTTAGGATGTTGGACCACCGTTTGCCTTGCTTGAGGAATTCGACCACTATTCTGGAGATGAGAAATTCGGCCACCATGAGGAGGCTTGAGGAGATAATCGATATTCTGTCAGGTGGCCTCGCTCTTATTTCGATTTCCTATTTTTATTTATGCTATATATGAAAATTCAGCCAACACCCTTCTGCTTATTTACATGATTAGCACACATTGAGGACAATGTGAATTTCAGGTTGGGGGGTGTAGGCATGCATGACCTTATGCATGCTACCTTATTGAGTTTAGTAGTGTTGAATTGATTATGTTATTAGAAATTATACTTGAGCTGAAATTTTTATGCTTACTATGCATGTTGCTTTCATATGGATTGACCAATACATTGATTGCATGCATGATAACCTGAACGTATAACATCATGTGATCCACACACGAACACCTTATGTGCAGTGGTAATTATACTCACTAGAGGAATGAACATGCTATTGTCAATCGAGACCATGATTTCAGCATTAGCTAGTGTTGAGTATTGCATGGAGAGAAAAAAAAAGGAGAAAAAGTTCTGGAGCTTGATAAAGCTGTGCCTAAACAACTATTAAGTGATCTACTGAGTAACCGGGTGTTCTTGCCTCAGGAAGCGGGGAGCTCGCGTAAAAAGGTAGAACCACTTATAGCGATAAAAAAAAAAAACTATTAAGTGTTTTGCTAAGTAACCGGGTCTTTGCGCCTCAAGAAGCGGAGAGTGCTCGCGTAAAAAGGCAAAATGTCTGATAGTTGAAAAAAAGAAAAGAAAAAGAGAGCATGCTATACTTAAAGTGCGAGGGTTGGATGATTGGTCATGAAGATAGTAGTGTGCTTGAGCTAATGGTGGGTAGAAGTTGCCTCTGCACGTAACATTTATTTGTCACGTCACATGTGTTCTTCTGGATGGTGATTAGCATGTTTTGATGTGTAGAAGTTGATTTCATGTGTTGGTAGTATGTGTATGAGTATAAGAAGTTCCCATGCTCTGTACTGCATAAAACACTATCGACTTGATAAGGTAGAATTTTTATCATGCATGTCTACATCCTTCAACCGTTAGTGTGCTTAATTATATTCTATGCGCTTTGAATTGCTAGTGACTAGCAATAAGCTGGTTGGGGGGTGTGATGAGTGCATGAAAGTGCACTCTAAATAGCCTTATAACCATCTCAATTGCTAGATTATTATCCTTAATCAGCATCTTTATTACTATTTTTATATCTATATGTTGCTTCACATGGTTGTTTGGAAAATGCAGGAAATTGGAGCTAAAAGAAGCTGAAAAGAGTATATGGATCAACTTCAACAATTAATCTGTACCTGCTCAAGAAGAACCAGATGATGTGCCATATATGGTTGGAAAGCTCTTGAAGTCTAGATTCTGGGGAATTTTACGGTTCGTGATTCCGAGTTTCCTAGAGAAAGTTACGGCAATTTCAGTACCGATGCGCAGTCTGAATGGCAGAAAGGAAAATAAGCTGGAAGTCCGAGCGATCCGCCGATCGATCGGACCTGACAGAATCGTGACAGAACATGCATTATTTGGCTGAATATGATCCGATCGATCCCTCCTTCGCTCCTATAGGGTCCGATCGATCCGACACCAATGGTCCGATCGATCGGACTCGGAAAAAGTCAAAAACCGCGGATTTTTACTCAACCAATCGATCCAACATTCATAATCCGATCGATCGGACTTGGGAATTAAAGGGTGACAGAACGTATGCTTTTTAGAGGAGTAGAGTTCGATCGATCCGTCCATCGATCGGACACGGGCGAAGTTAGAAGACTGGAGATTTCAAGAGACCGATCGATCCAACATCCCGAGAAGGATCGATCGGACTTGCCCAGTGACGAAAATCAACGGTTTTGATTAATCCGAGTTTACTAATTCTTGGACCCTATAAATAGGAAACTTAGGGCTAATAAAAGGGGACTTCTTGGACGTTTTTGGAGGCTCTTTTCTGGGTGTTTCTCAAGGGAAGAAGATGAAGGAATATCCATCCATGGCCGAGTAATCCGCGGGCATGGCGGACGGATGATCTAGCGAGGACTAGAGCTTCTTCTCCAACAATGGTTCATAGTTTTTAATCTTTATTGTTAAACTCTTCTTATGTATTGGATCTTCACAGATTGCTTTGTGGTTAAACATTATTATAAATCCAGTCATGCTTCTTTTATGATATTGTGATCCCATAGTTATCTCCTTCAATTCTCCTACCGAGTCTCGTGAGACCTTTGCTATACATTGCCCGTAGTGACAGCTGGTATTGTATATTCTTAGGGATCTGGTTAGATAAGGTTGGGGCTCTATACCGTGAGATCTTTGCTATGCATTGCCGATTGTGAGAGTTGGTATTGTGTATTCTTAGAGATCCGGTTAGAATTAGGGCTTTGTTCCGATGAACTTTTGCTGCGCGTTGCCTGTAGTGACAGCCGGTATCGTGTATTCTTAGGTTTGGTTGGATGAAGTTAGAACTATAAAAAGGAGGAACCAATCATAGAAAGAGACATTTATATTTTATCAGATTCATAATTCTATATCTTCCGGTTAAGGCGATTGGGATGTGAATCCCTTAACTGAGTACCATATGAACCATTGAGAAGAGAAGAACCTAAATCCGAGTGACGTGATTCCTGAAGCCTAGCCTTATTCAAATCCTGATTTCTTTGTTACCTTTATCTTACCATTACATCTTCGATCTATTTTCTTAACTTTTAGCTTTCTTCATTGTTTTCAATTCATTGTTATTTGTATTTCTGGATCTTTCCTGCTTGTCTCTCTGTGGGATTCGACCTCTCTTATGCTGTACTGCACCGCGACCGCTGTGCGTGACACATTTGAGCGACATCAAGGACCCAGCTAGATGAGCTTCCCAGCAGCGGTTTCATCCGTCCCTGCATGTCTCCCTTGGGGGTGCCAGTGTTGTTCGCAAAGAAGAAGGGTGGTACCCTTCGACTTTGCATAGACTACAGGCGGCTCAACAGGGTGACGGTGAATAACAGGTACCCGATGCCGAGGATCGATGACTTGTTTGACCAGCTGCGAGGATCTTCAGTGTTCTCGAAGATCGATCTCCGCACTGGCTACCACCAATTGAGGGTTCGGGATTGCGACATCCCGAAAACGCGATTCCGGACTCGGTACGGCCTGTACGAGTTCGTGGTGATGCCGTTTGGGCTGACGAACAAACCATCAGCGTTCATGGATCTCATGCAGAGGATCTTTCGGCCTTTCCTAGACGAATTCATGGTGGTGTTCGTCGACGACATCCTGATCTACTCTCGGTCAGAGGCGGAGCACGAGCAACACTTGGCGACAGTGCTGCAGCTACTTCGGGGGCATCGGCTTTTTGCCGAGGCTTCCAAGTGCGAGTTCTGTCTTGCACAGGTGGGATTCCTTGGACACGTGGTATCGGCAACAAGGATCTCAGTCGACCCCACCAAGATCAAGGCAGTGGTACAGTGGCAGAGACCGAGGACAGTGTTCGAGGTCCGCAGTTTCTTGGGTCTGGCGGGCTACTACAGGTGATTCGTGCGGGACTTCTCCAGAGTTGCCGGACCGTTAACCAGACTGACAGAGAAGGTCGTCCCGTTCATGTGGGATGATGCTTGTGAGCGAGCCTTCTTAGAGCTGAGGACCAGGTTGACCAGTGCGCCGGTGCTGATCGTCCCCGAGCGAGGTGTTGGTTACTGTGTCTACTACGACGCCAGTGGTGAGGGTTTAGGGTGTGTCCTCATGCAGGAGGGCCACGTAGTATCCTATGGTTCTCGTCAGCTGAAGAACCATGAGAGGAACTACCCGACGCACGACTTGGAGCTAGCAGCGCTGGTCTTCGCCCTGAAGACCTGACGTCACTACCTCTATGGCGAGAAGTTCTCTGTCTTCTCGGACCATAAGAGCTTGAGGCATGTTTTCACCCAACGTGACCTCAACCTGAGGCAGCGACGCTGGATGGAGCTACTGGAGGACTACGACTTTGAGTAGGAGACGCGCTGAGCAGACAGGTGAGAGACACCAGAGCAGCAGTTGCAGGGTTGTCAGCGCGATAGTGGCAGGCTCTAGAGACAGCGGGCCAGTTGGGGCTCGAGTTTGAGGATCAGGGATCCAGCAGCTTCCTCTACGCAATACAGAGTATGCCACCAGTTCTAGTCAGAGTGTTAGAGGCACAACACAGTGACCCAGAGCTCGAGGAGTTACGCACAGCGGCGGGCACAGAGGACGCGGACAGAAACTGGACAGTATCGCCAGACGGAGGGCTACGGTTCAGAGGCAGAGTAGCGGTTCTCGCAGATCCAGTTCTATGAGACGACGTCCTGCGAGAGTTCCACAACTCTCGCTTTGCAGTTCATCCCAGCGGCACCAAGATGTACCAGGATCTTCGGCGACAGTTCTGGTGGCGCGGGATGAAGAGAGCAGTGACAGAGTTCGTATCGCGCTGCCTTACCTGTCAGAAGGTCAAGACAGAGCACCAACGGACTCCAGGGTTACTTCAGCCGCTTCCAATAGCTGAGTGGAAGTGGGAGCACATCACGATGGCCTTCGTGATCGGGCTACCGAGATCGCCTAGGGGGAATGACGCACTTCCTGCCTATGCGGACGACAGACTCGACTGATAGGTTGGGCAGCTTGTACGTCACAGAGGTAGTCAGACTACACGGGGTTTCAGTGTCGATAGTGTCGGACCGCGACCCCAAGTTCACTAGCAGGTTCTGGCGGGGCTTTCAAGACGTAGTTGGCACACTTCTGACGTTCAGTACGGCGTTTCATCCGCGGACAGACGGGCAGTAAGAGCGGACGATCCAGATCTTGGAGGACATGCTGAGAGCATGTGTCCACGACGTCGGAGGCAGCTGGGAGGAGCACGTTCCCTTGGTGGAGTTCGCCTACAACAACAGCTACCAGTCCAGTCTTGGAGTAGCACCTTTCAAGGCGTTGTACGGTAGGCCGTGTCATTCCCTAGTTTGTTGGACAGAGGTTGGAGAGGCGTCACTCACCGGTCCAGACATCGTCAGGAGGTCGTCAGAGAGGTTAGTGCAGATCAGGCAGAGGCTTCTAATAGCTCAGAGCCGGCAGAAGAGTTATGCAGATCAGAGGCGACGACTGCTTGAGTTCGCAGTTGGCGACAGTGTGTTCCAGTGGGCAGCACCGTACAGAGGGTCTGTCAGGTTTGGCAGCGGGGGCAAGTTGGTTCCGAGGTTCGTCGGACCGTTTGAGATCCTAGAGAGGGTCGACGAGGTAGCCTACCGCTTGGACCTTCCTCATCATATGTCAGTTGTGCACCCGACTTTTCACGTGTCGATGCTGAGGAAGTACCACTCCGACCCTTCTCATGTCATCAGAGTGAATGACATCGAGCTTGAGGTAGACGCGACGTTCGTTGAGCAGCCATTTCGAGTACTTGACCAGAAGGATCAGGTCTTGCGGGGCAAGACGATTCCCTTGGTCAAGATACTGTGGAGGCACAGACGCGTCGAGGAGATGACTTGGGAGTGTGAGGCGCGCGTGCGGCAGGAGTATCAGCACTTGTTCCCTTCTCGAGGTAACATTTGTCCTGTCTTCTATTGTAGCTATTTTTTTCTGTTTCTGAGCCCTACCTTTATCGAATCTCGGGACGAGATTTCCTTTAAGGGTATTAGCATGTGAGGACCCGTCCCTCTACTCCTGTGACTCGTTGTAAGCCTCAAGGGCAATTTGGTGAATTGCGCCTTGTCGGTTTGTTTCACAACCGCGTGTGCACACACTGACCATGTTTGTGGTAATGTTTGGCTAGAATGATTACTGGGACCCGGGATCGAAAGATCCGGGATTGGGCTTGAGTTCTTGCCCAAGTTTAGCTTTCTGCACAAATAAGATCGATTTTCTTTGGCAAAGAGATCGATCTCCTTGTGCCAGAAAGTCAAGCTGTGATCGTCATGAGAGATCGATCTTCTATTGAGGAAAGATCGATCCCTCATAGGTCGGTTCATCCGCTTATAAAGCGGACACAACGGGTTTCTTTAAATCCTTTTGAAATCCAGGGATCTTGAGCTCAGATCTGTGGATTTTGAAGGAGTTTGAGGTCGATCCAAGGCCTAGTAGCTTGGATTAAAGCTGCTATTACATAGGTAGGGATCCTACCTACAATCTTTCGAGTTTTTGGAGTTTTTCCGGTTTGATTGTGATCTTTTGCTTAGATCTGATAAAATACATGTTGGTTTTCCATGATCTCACCGGTTTTGGACTCGTGGTTCCTTGATCTACCAGATCCCAGAGTTTTGGGGGATTTTGTTGTATTTTTCGGCGGTATTTCTCATCGTCCGGTCGTCGGAGAACCCATTCGGATCGATCTCCCTTGAGGGAAGATCGATCCCTTGTGGGGTGTCATGCCCAGCCCAAGCAGGATCGATCCCTCGGTTGGAGAAGATCGATCCTTGTCTGGGCTGGTATGGCGGGTTCCAGATCACGAAGAAGATCGATCCTTCTGATGGAGAAGATCGATCTCTTTCGGTTGACAGGGATGAGTTTTCTCCCAAGCACTAAGAAGATCGATCTTCCCTGGAAGAAAGATCGATCTCTTAGTAGCTGAGGGGTGTTTTTCAAATGGCTTTTGCCCGTGAGGCTTTGTATGATGGTTTTTCCTTACCGCCTTATACCTGGTACATATGTTTAAGCATGTTAGCCCTATAATAGGGGCAGTGGTGAACCGGGGGAGTGATGACTCCCGGGATGTTTAGAATAAACAGGCGGGTAACCCTACAAATTTCCTTAGCCTTGCTTGCCGGCGTGCGCCGAGGGCTTTATTTGTGATATCTGTGAGCTGTTGTTTGCGGGGCTGCTTCTCGATGTAGGTGTTGTGGCGGACTGCTGACAGTTGGTGGTGGTACCACTGTAGGAGTTCCTAGACCTTACTTACCTATTCACCACCCCAGGCCAGCAGGGTGCCATGCCCAGACTTTGTTTGATATACCATCACATACTGTTGCATGCTTATCTGTATTATCCTGTGTGTGTTCATAGCATGCATTGTTTTTTGCATTAGTTGCATGTGTAGGACATTGGCGATGGGTTGATCACCGATCCGTGGCTTCCGGGTAGTCTGGATCTAGCTCTAGGACCGTTGCGGGTAGCTTGGTCCAGGACTCTATTTGTAGTATTCAGTCGTTTTTGATGATAGGGTTAGATGACCTGAATACGTGTGGTTTGATCTTTAGAGGTCATGTCGACTCGAAGTTGAGTCTAAGGTGTAGCCGGCGTCCGGTGTTCTTGACTCTTGGGTGGAGGAGTGGCTACCCAGCGGTGTCCTTGGCCCCCAAACAGTGTCATGTGTCCTGTTAAGAGTCTGCAGTGTTTATGCCTGCGTTCACGGATTCCCGGTGGGTTATGAGACCCTCGTATACACCTAGGTTCGACTTGGGGGCGGCACTGTTGTGTTCCCTCCCTTGTGAGTGTCGTAGTGTAGTGTCCCTGCTGAGCTTAGTGCTCACTCCTACCCGGGCTGCGTTTTGCAGGTGCTGGCGCTAGCTCTTCTTCGATCGCCCCTACCAGGCAGGCATTTGGTGACGTGGCGGTGTGAGGACCCGTCCCTCTATTCCTGTGGCTCGTTGTTGACCGCAAGGGCAATTTAGTAAATTACACCTTGTTGGTTTGTTTCACACCCGCGTGTGCACACACAGGCCTTGTTTTGGTGTATGTGTTTGAATAGAATGGCTAGGTCGACCCGGGACCGGAAGATCCCAGCTCGGGCGCGCAGAAGCTTGCTTTTGGGCAGCTGGCGGCCCGTGAGCGATCGATCGCTCCTAGGAGAGATCGATCGGACTCGTGAGTGAGTCGGCGTTGTTTTTCCTTCGCGAGGACGGCCGTTGTGTCCGTCGCTCCCTCTGTCAGAGGGAGAGGAGAGAAAGTCTCCCCTCCTCCCCCTTTTCCTCCTTTTTCCCGGCTTTCCCCCGGGTTTTTCTTCCTCTTCTCCTCCTTCTCTTGTCTTCCCTTCTTCTTTCCTTCTTCTTCTTCCCGCAAGCCCTGCTTGCTCTGTTTTCTTCCGGCAACCCCTTTTTCTTCGCCATTCTTCCTCCTCCGGCCGCCGTTTTGGGAGCTTGAAGGCTCGTTGGAACCGTAGTGGCGTGAGGAAGATCCCTGACGTGGGTTGGAGCTTGGGTAGCAGCTGTTTAGCGGAGAATCAACCAAGGTTTAGCGGTTCTGGTAGGTGTTCTACCTACGTAACTAGTTTAATGGGATACTCCTAATCTAACCGTTGGATCTTGTTGATCTTCATGTCATTAGATACATCTTACCTAGTAGAATTTTTGATATAAGTTTCATGATCTTTGGTTGAGATTTTAGTAGGATTTATGCATGATTAATCTCGGATTTTCCGGTTTTCTGCTGTTCTTGAAGAACAGTCAGCTTGCGGCGAGTTTTACGGCTTGTACAAGCTTGATCTTGGGTTTTGTTGAATATAAGAGTTGTAGATCTCTGCGTTAGCTTTCCACTCCAGCTTATTTCGTATTTTTCCGATTTTTCTACGATTGTTTATGAATTTAGTGCTGGAGGGCTGCGTTGCAGCAATTAATTGGTAAGTTAGTTTGATTAGTGGTTTTGATTAGTGTTTTTCCGTTAATCTAGCCGTTGGATGATTCTGGATTTTGGATATGTTGATCCATGCATATAGATCTATTGGAAGCTAGGTTGGATCCCAAATCCGACATAGGTTGGATGTCGGATCAACTAGCTGCCATGTACAGAATGCTTTTCTTGTTCTTGGGCTTTCGAGTTGGATGGATCGGACTTACGAATCCGATCGATCGGACTACTAGTAGGATCGATCCATGCAAGTTGGATCGATCGGACTATTAGTGGGATCGATCCATGGGTATGTTGGATCGATCCAGGTTGCACCAAGATGGTCTGTTCATTGAGGGTTGTCGGATCGATCAATGGGTATGTTTGGATCGATCTAGGGTTTCCCAGGAACAGTATCTGAGGGCAGCAGAGGTTGGCATGTTAGTGATATTGCTATAGTTATTGTTTGTTACCGCTTTGTGATTGAACCGGGAATGTGATGACTCCCGGGATTGTTTAGTATAAATGGGCCGAAGGTGTGCCCTTATCCAAATGCTTGTTTATATTGTCTTGTTTGTTGCCTGCTTTACGGTTTTATATCTGTCTGCTAATATTGTTATACCTGCCTGTTTATTCTGTTTTATAATTGTCTTGCTTTCTTGTGCATTAGAGGAATGATAGGCTAAGCGTGGATTGGGGTTTGTCCCTAGTACTCCAGTATCAATAGCTAAGTGGTGGCTGTCATCACCCCGGCAAGGGTGTCCTACTGGTATTGTCATTGTCCACCCTATGTCTGGGATCATCGGAGAAAGCCCACCCCTTGAACAGTGGCCATCGGAGGACGTACTATGGACAAGAACCCTGGGGTATCGAAGGGATTTGTGGGCTCTCTGGTAGGACTGAGCTTTTGATTTGGCGTTTAGGGGTTGTATTGAGTCTGTGCCTTGAGTGCTGCGAGATGGTTGTCGTAACCACGGTTGTTCCGCCAAGTGTGGAGGTCCCGCTTGGAGAGGGGTGTCCTATGGGTAGCGTCATATCCACCCTGTGTCAGGGACTGTCGGAGGTGGACCACCCTTGAGCAGTGGCCATCGGAGGACGTACTTTGGACAGGTGCCCTTCGGGTTATTGACGGATTTATGGGGTCCTTGGCAGGCCTCAGTGCTTGGCACAGAGTTAGTACGGTTGGTGTCGCCTCCCTTGTGTGTGTCGTAGAGTAGAATCCAGCTGAGCCTTTGCTCATTCCTACCTTGACCGTGATGTTTGCAGGTGCGGGTACCAGCGCGTCTCCTGTGGGCCCCGGTGTTCGTCCTGCGGCAGCGCGTCGCCAGCCGACCTTGTTTGAGGGCCAGGAGGGCTTTTGTGGTGTCTTTGCGGAGGTCCCAGATGTTGCATTTCTTTTTGGATAATTGTAAATACTGTAAATTTGTGTAACTCGGATGTATTTATATACAGTTTTGGTTCTGTAAATGTTAGACTTACTTTTGTCCTTTGTTTATTCTTATATCTGTTTTCGCCGGTTGGTTGTCAGTAGATGTAGGTTTCCCCCTCGTGTCCTGGTCCGGATGGGTTTTCAGGGTCGGGGTGCGACAGGCGGCGTCTGGCGGTGCTTGAGGAGCGGTGATCATTCTACTTACACCTTTTTGCTTAGTTAGCCTCCTACGGGAGAGAATTGTATAACTTTTACCCTGTTGAGGATTTGTAATATATTCAGTTCCAGTTCTTGAGGTTTGTGATTGATTTTTAACACAGGATGATTATGAATTGCTAGGGAGACCACTATAATTAGAGGGAAATCTCGCCAAAATTTCCGCAGTAGATTAGGTTCCGGTTGGCGTCGCCCGGCCCGGTTGGGCCTACGCGGGTCGGGGCGCGACAGTTCGAGCTCGAGCAGGCTTGACGGTCGCTCGACGCTCGAGCTCGAGTTGCTCGACGCCCGCACGAGCAGTTCGATAATGTTGGGAGCAGGTCCCACTTATATTGAATAGGCAGTGCAGCAGTTCTCTTGTGTTGTTTTGGTAATATTTAAAGAATATCTTCTAATATTTAAAGGATTACACGGTAATATTTAAGTATTCCTTAGTTATTTGTAAATTTGAAGCATGTTTCCCTCTCCTTGTGAGGAATCATTGTAAATTTGAAGTATTCAAAGGCAAGTGATGCAAGGGCTATTAATTGGTGCGAGTCCCAAGCTCCACTAGAGTTAGCCTAGGTGATCACGAGACCAACTCATATGTGCATACTTTTGTCATGCTCTCAGCAGTACATTAACTGAAGAAAGAGAAAGAAGAGTTATTTTAAAGGAATATATGGTAATATTTAAAGGAATACATGGTAATATTTAAGTAATCCATGTAATATTCGACCTCGAGCTGTTGCATCGATCGTGAATGTCGGGCACTTCCAGTCCTTCGTCTCGAGGACGTGGTGCACAAAGGGATTCGAGCACCCTTCGTACATGTATGGACGTAGCATGCAAGTTCTATAAAAAGAAAAAAGAAAAAAATTGGCTCGAACCCATCGGGTGGGTTTGGTTATCATTCTGCGTCAAGTTGCATGGAATAGGTCATTTTGAAACTTCGAGCGGAGGTCACGATCGCCTTTGACTGAGGCGGGGGACGTCAGTGCTAAATCATATGGTATCTAACATCTCGAACCTTCGAGGCCGCACTAGAGCCTTCCCCCAAAACAGAACAGAACAAGCCTCCGTCGCCTTCCCCGTCGACCTCTAGGCTTCCATCAGCAAACAAAACAGATCGGCGCCACTCTGACGGGACCTTTGTTAGCTATAACACCCATTCGTGGACAATTGATTGTTGTCGTGAGATCTGGGCGAAGTGGCACCCCTCGAGGCCGTTCGATCTCGACAACAATGGGTATGCTGACGAAGTGGATAGCTGACATCTCCTCGCCACCGTGGATGGAGTCTCGTGGGCTCTTGGGTCGTGCCCGCCATCATCCTCTGCCCCAGCTCAACAATGATCTGGAGAATGCCGAAGTGGGAGGCCTCGAGCTCGACCTTGAGGTTGTCGACGCCGGGATAAAGTCGGGACGTAATCACGCTCTCATACGCGATCGCCTTCGAATGAAGCCGGAGACGCCGACGCCGAGTCACGGATGAGGTCGAGGGAGCTCGAGCTCGATCTTGAGGTGGTCGGTGCCGGGATGAGGTCGAGCGAGCTCGAGCTCGATCTTGAGGATGTCGGCACCGGGATGAAGTTGACGCCAAGTCCCCCAACCTCGCTCTCTCTCTCTCTCTCCCCCCAACCTCACTTTCTCTCTCCCCCGACCTCGCTTTTGTGATGCAAGCAGCGGGCGAGCGCGGGAGTCGAAGGGCTTGGCTTCACCATCGTCCTCCATGATATCATCCTCGTTCAAGCGGCGCTCGAGCTCAGCGAAGAGGAAGTGATGTCGCTCAAATGTGTCACGCACAGCGGTCGCGGTGCAGTACAGCATAAGAGAGGTCGAATCCCACAGAGAGACAAGCAGGAAAGATCCAGATCTACAAATAACAATGAATTGAAAACAATGAAGAAAGCTAACTAAATTAAATTAGATCAAAGGATTAATGATAATGTAATGTTAACTAAAGATATCAGGCTTTTGATAAGGCTAGGCTTCAGGAATCACTTCACTCGGATTTAGGTTCTTCTCTTCTCAATGGTTCATATAATACTCAGTTAAGGGATTCACATCCCAATCACCTTAACCGGAAGATATGGAATTATGAATCTGATAAAATATATAAATGTCTCTTCCTACGATTGGTTCTTCCTTTTCATAGTTCTAACTTCATCCAACCAAACCTAAGAATACACGATACCGACTGTCACTACAGGCAACGCGCAGCAAAAGTTCATCGGGATAAAAGCCCTAACTCTAACCGGATCTCTAAGAATACACAATACCAACTCTCACAATCGGCAATGCATAGCAAAGATCTCACAGTATAGAGCCCCAACCTTATCTAACCAGATCCCTAAGAATACACAATACCAGCTGTCACTACGGGCAATGCATAGCAAAGGTCTCACGAGACTCGGTAGGAGAATCAAAGGAGATAACTATGGGATCACAATATCATAAAAGAAGCATGACTGGATTTATAATAATGTTTAACCACAAAGCAATCTGTGAAGATCCAATACATAAGAAGAGTTTAACAATAAAGATTAAAAACTATGAACCATTGTTGGAGAAGAAGCCCTAGTCCTCGCTAGATCATCCGTCCGCCATGCCCGCGGATTACTCGGCCATGGATGGAGATTCCTCCATCTTCTTCCTTTGGGAAACACCCAGAAAAGAGCCTCCAAAAACGTCCAAGAAGTCCCCCTCAAACCCTAGAAAGGGTCCTATTTATAGCCCCAAAGTTCTCCATCAACGGATTTGATCTAAACCGTTCATTTAATCCACTGGGAACGTCCGATCGATCCTTCTCGGGGTGCTGGATCGATCGGATGCGTTAAAATCTTCAACTTTTAACTTCGCCCGTGTCCGATCGATCGGACTAAGGGAGTCGGATCGATCGATTTCGTAAAAATCCTCCATCTCTGGCTATTCCCGAGTCCGATCGATGGATGGATCGATCGAACTGTATTCCTCTAAAAAGCATACGTTCTGTCGCCCTTTAATTCCCAAGTCCGATCAATCGAATTATGAGTGTTGGATCGATCGGTTGAGTAAAAATCCGCTGTTTTTGGCTTTTTCGGAGTCCGATCGATCGGACCATTGGTATCGGATCGATCGGACCCCATAGGAGCAATGGAGGGATCGATCGGATGCGTTGTGGCTGAAAAACACATGTTCTGTCACGTTTTTGCGTGGTCCGATCGATCGGCGGATCGCTCGGACTTCCAGCTTATTTTCCTTTCTGCCATTCAGACTGCGCATCGGTACTGAAATTGCCGTAACTTCCTCTAGGAAACTCGGAATCACGAACCGTAAAATTCTCCAGAATCTAGACTTCAAGAGCTTTCCAACCATATGTGGTACATTATCTGGTTCTTCATGAGCAGGTACAGATTAATTTTTGAAATTGATCCATATACTCTTTTCAGCTTCTTTTAGCTCCAATTTCCTGTATTTTCCAAACAACCATGTGAAGCAACATATGGATATAAAAATAGTAAAAAAGATGCTGATTAAGGATAATAATCTAGCAATTAAGATGGTTATAAGACTGTTCAGAGTGCACTTTCATGCACTCATCACACCCGCCAACCAGCTTATTGTTAGTCTCTAGCAATTCAAAGCGCATAGAATATAATTAAGCACACTAACGGTTCAAGGATGTAGACATGCATGATAAAAATTCTACCTTATCAAGTCAATAGTGTTTCATACAGTACAGAGTACGAAAACTTCTTATACTCATACACATACTACCAACACATGAAATCAACTTCTACACATCAAACATGCTAATCACCATCTAGAAGAACACATGTGATGTGACAAATAAATGTTACGTGCAGAAGCAACTTCTACCCACCATTAGTCCAAACACACTACTATCTTCATGACCAATCATCCAACCCTCGCACTTTAAGTACAGCATGCTCTCTCTTTGTTTTTTTTTTTTCAACTATCAGACATTTTGCCTTTTTACGCGAGCACTCTCCGCTTCTTGAGGTGCAGAGACCCGGTTACTTAGCAAAACACTTAGTAGTTTTTTTTTTTCGCTATAAGTGGTTCTACCTTTTTACGCGAGCTCCCCGCTTCCTGAGGCAAGAACACCCGGATACTCAGTAGATCACTTAAGAGTTGTTTAGGCACAGCTTTATCAAGCTCCAGAACTTTTTCTGTTTTTTTTTTCTTTGCATGCAATACTCAACACTAGCTAATGTTGAAATCATGGTCTCGATTGACAATAGCATGCTCATTCCTCTGGTGAGTATAATTACCACTGCACATAAAGTGTTCGTGTGTGAATCACATGATGTTATACTTTCAGGTTATCACACATGTAATAAATGTATTGGTCAATTCATATGAAAGCAACATGCATAATAAGCATAAAAATTTCAGCTCATGTACAATTTCTAGTAACATAATTAATTCAACACTATTAAACTCAATAAGGTAGCATGCATAAGGTCATGCATGCCTACACCCCCCAACCTGAAATTCACATTGTCCTCAATGTGTGCTAATCATGTAAATAAGCAGAAGGGTGTTGGCTGAATTTTCATATATGACAGAAATAAAAATAGAAAATCGAAATAAGAGCGAGGCCACCTGACAGAATATCGATTATCTCCTCAAGGCTCCTCATGGTGGCCGAATTTCTCATCTCCAGAATAGTGGTCGAATTTCTCAAGCAAGGCAAACGGTTGTCCAACATCCTAAGAAATAAGAGAGCAAACAAAAACAAATGAAAACAAAAGCAAGCAAACTAAAACAACCTATCGTAATCAAAAAGGGAAATGATAAATAGGAGAAAGATCATCCCTCGTAGACAGGGTCTACGAGAGAAACGGTATGCTCCTCAGAGTCCGCTTTCTCTGGAATCTGTTTCAAACGCTGTCCATTAACCGTAAATAACCTCCCATCCTTTGGGTCTTCAACTTCCACAACCCCATTTTCAAATATTCTACTAACGGTGAAAGGGCCTGTCCAGCGTGATCTCAGCTTCCCAGAATGAAGATGCAGGCGTGCGTCATACAGATAAGCTTGCTGTCCGACTTGAAACGTCTTCCGCAAGATCTTCTTGTCATGGTAGGCCTTTGTCTTTGCCTTGAAAATCCTAGAACTCTCATAAGCATCATTCCTGAGTTCCTCTAGCTCAGACAGCTGGAGTTTCCGTTCCTGACCTGCAGCATCCAAAGTAAGATTTAATGACTTAATAGCCCAATATGCCTTATGTTCTAATTCGACTGGAAGATGGCATGGTTTTCCATAAACAAGGCGGAACGGCGACATCCCCAGGGTAGTCTTGTAGGCAGTGCGATATGCCCACAACGTGTCTGATAGCCTCAAGGACCAGTCCTTTCGGTTGGGGCTCACTGTCTTCTCCAGGATTTGCTTTATCTCTCTATTGGCTAATTCAGCTTGGCCATTCGTCTGTGGATGATAAGCAGTGGAAATCTTATGTGTAACTCCATACCTGCGCATCAAAGCCTCAAAAGAGCGGTTACAAAAATGGGATCCTTGGTCACTAATAATGACCCTAGGAGTACCAAATCTAGACAAAACATGCTCTTTAAGAAACTTGATGACAGTGGAATGATCATTATTCCTACATGCAATAGTCTCCACCCACTTAGAAACGTATTCCACAGCCAACAATATATATAAATAGCCAAAAGAAGAAGGAAAGGGTCCCATAAAGTCTATACCCCAACAATCAAAAATCTCTACAACTTGAATGGGGTTCAAAGGCATCATAAGTCTTCTAGATAACGCCCCTAACGTTAGGCATCTATCACAGGATTTGCAGAAAATATTAACATCACGAAACATAGTAGGCTAGTAAAAACCACATTGAAGAATTTTAGCAGCAGTCTTTTTCATCGAAAAATGGCCTCCACATGCATGAGAGTGACAGAATGTAATGATGCTTTCGATTTCATAATCAGGGACACAATGGCGCATAATCTGGTCAGGACAAGACTTAAACAGACAAGGATCATCCCAATAAAATTTCTTTACCTCAACAAAGAACCTACGCTTATCCTGCGCACTCCAAAAGGAAGGGATCTCACCCGTCGCTAAGTAATTAACAATGTGCGCATACCAGGGCAGCCGTGCAACTGAAAAGAGTTGCTCATAAGGAAAGTCATCCATGATCGATGGCGCATCTTCCGCTACTTCCACCATCAACCTCGATAGATGATCAGTGACAATGTTCTCCACGGGAAAGCAGGGACTGATCGAGCACCTAAGAACAAAAGCAAAACAAACCAAAAACACAAGCAAACATGCAAGCACACAACATAAAAATAACTCAAGCATTCTCATGCATACAAGAAGGCAAATTGAGCAAACTAAACTACTATATATCAGACATGGATTTTTAACCGCGCCCTTGGCGGCCGTGCCCTAGCACGATGATATGCAAAATCAGTAACTGCCATGACATGAAGGGTTAACCTTAGTAGTATCACCAAGGGTAATTTACCATGTGAATCTAAGTGGCATATGACAAGTGGGAGAACTAGCTTTTGCATTCTAACACCAATAAACAAAATAGCTAGATCTCTCAAATAGAAATATGTATCATCATTATGCTCAAGTTTCAGTGACTCATCCAATGACCTATCAATAATGTCATCATGCTCGTGGTCAAGGATGGTAAGATCACAAAATCTGAAATAAATCCGTCGAAGTTTAAAAATATCTATCAAGGTCATGTTCTTCCTGACTATCCAAGGAGATGAAATAAACACTGGAAATATACCTCGCGGCTAAGAAGCAATGACTTGAAGTTCAGCCGATGGAGGTTCAACGATTATCTGGTCCTGGTGGTCTTGGAAGTCTTCCAGATCTTCCTCATTGCTGGCCGGCCCGTACTGGAGTACTTCGTCTTCTTCCATATGATGTGTCCATCCGAGTTCGTGCACGCTAAAAGATGTGATTACCTCGTATAGTTGGCGTGCTTTCTCCTCGTCCTTCATAAGTAACTGCAGAAGGAAAGAATCAAAATTAGGCTTGGTTTTAGCCTCCTTAAGTAAGTCCAAAATCTCTTTCATAGAAAGTTGAGCTTGAGCAGAAACATGTGCATCTTCAGCATCAGAAGCATAAACATGTGCATTACTAACATTGGAATCATGATCATAGGCATAGTGAATGTTAGTATCATGAACATGCGTATGAGCGCTAAAATCATGTGCATATGCATCACACACATTAGAATCAATAGCTTGTGCATCAATAGGACTAGAATTTTGAACATGCACACTAGCACTACAATCATGAGCATATGCATCATCAACATGAGCATCTTGAGCATGTGCACCATAAGCATTAAAATCATGGATGTATGCATCAGAAGCACTAAAGTCATTGACACATGCATCATACGTGTTAGGCTCATCAACATGCACATCATGGGAAGTAGCAACATAAGTATCATGCACATAATCATCATAAGCACTAGGATAAGAGTAGAAAGGCTCATTGTGTTGCTGATAGCTGCTGAACGTTAAGGCGACATTGGAATGCTTATAGGATTTGGCATTGGAATGATCATGATAACCATCCCAGCGCCCCGGAACCGTCTGTGTATAAGTCGTCTCCACAAGCTCATCCAAATACCTCATAGCTTCATCAGAATCAATCTGCAAAAATTCACCCCTGCATCTTGTTTCAAGAATTTGACGTTCATGCTCAGTTAATCCATAATAAAAATAGCTAACTAAACGCCAATTAGGATAACCATGTTGAGGGCATGAAGCTATTAAACTGGTAAATCACTGCCATGCATCACATAATGACTCATTATCCTTTTGTGCAAAGGATGAAATTTTTGTTTTCAATGCATTACTCATATAAGTAGAACAATACTCATTGACAGAAACATGACTCGTTCTATTCTCCTCTCTCAATTCGTATATGCTTTTCTTACGAACTGTTGTTTGAGACATTCCATCTCTCGACTTCATAGAACATGATCTCAAATAGTATTGATATAATCCATTTTCCATCTTTTCTTTTTTTTTCAGTTTTTTTTTTTGGTCAGTTTTTTTTTAGCAAGTAAAAATAAAACGAAAAATCAAAATAAAACTAAAAAGAAAATAAAGAAAACTAAGGAAAAAGAAATAAAAATCCAAAGAAAAGGGAAAAAAGTTACCGCCTTCGATGTCTTTAATCATCGTGATCTGTTGATTCTGGCGCTTTTCTGAACCGTCTCCCCGGCAACGGCGCCAATTTTTGATGTCGCTCAAATGTGTCACGTACAGCGGTCGCGGTGCAGTACAGCATAAGAGAGGTCGAATCCCACAGAGAGACAAGCAGGAAAGATCCAGAAATACAAATAACAATGAATTGAAAACAATGAAGAAAGCTAACTAAATTAAATTAGATCAAAGGATTAATGATAATGTAATGTTAACTAAAGATATCAGGCTTTTGATAAGGCTAGGCTTCATGAATCACTTCACTCGGATTTAGGTTCTTCTCTTCTCAATGGTTCATATAATACTCAGTTAAGGGATTCACATCCCAATCACCTTAACCGGAAGATATGGAATTATGAATCTGATAAAATATATAAATGTCTCTTCCTACGATTAGTTCTTCCTTTTTATAGTTCTAACTTCATCCAACCAAACCTAAGAATACACGATACCGGCTGTCACTACAGGCAACGCGCAGCAAAAGTTCATCGGGACAAAGCCCTAACTCTAACCGGATCTCTAAGAATACACAATACCAACTCTCACAATCGGCAATGCATAGCAAATATCTCACGGTATAGAGCCCCAACATTATCTAACCAGATCCCTAAGAATACACAATACCAGCTGTCACTACGGGCAATGCATAGCAAAGGTCTCACGAGACTCGGTAGGAGAATCAAAGGAGATAACTATGGGATCACAATATCATAAAAGAAGAATGACTGGATTTATAATAATGTTTAACCACGAAGCAATCTGTGAAGATCCAATACATAAGAAGAGTTTAACAATAAAGATTAAAAACTATGAACCATTGTTGGAGAAGAAGCCCTAGTCCTCGCTAGATCATCCGTCCGCCATGCCCGCGGATTACTCGGCCATGGATGGAGATTCCTCCATCTTCTTCCTTTGGGAAACACCCAGAAAAGAGCCTCCAAAAACGTCCAAGAAGTCCCCCTCAAACCCTAGAAAGGGTCCTATTTATAGCCCCAAAGTTCTCCATCAACGGATTTGATCTAAACCGTTCATTTAATCCACTGGGAACGTCCGATCGATCCTTCTCGGGGTGCTGGATCGATCGGATGCGTTAAAATCTTCAACTTTTAACTTCGCCCGTGTCCGATCGATCGGACTAAGGGAGTCGGATCGATCGATTTCGTAAAAATCCTCCATCTCTGGCTATTCCCGAGTCCGATCGATGGATGGATCGATCGAACTGTGTTCCTCTAAAAAGCATACGTTCTGTCACCCTTTAATTCCCAAGTCCGATCGATCGAATTATGAGTGTTGGGTCGATCGGTTAAGTAAAAATCCGCTGTTTTTGGCTTTTTCGGAGTCCGATCGATCGGACCATTGGTGTCGAATCGATCGGACCCCATAGGAGCGATGGAGGGATCGATCGGATGCGTTGTGGCTGAAAAACACATGTTCTGTCACGTTTTTGCGTGGTCCGATCGATCGGCGGATCGCTCGGACTTCTAGCTTATTTTCCTTTCTGCCATTCAGACTGCGCATTGGTACTGAAATTGCCGTAACTTCCTCTAGGAAACTCGGAATCACGAACCGTAAAATTCTCCAGAATCTAGACTTCAAGAGCTTTCCAACTATATGTGGCACATCATCTGGTTCTTCATGAGCAGGTACAGATTAATTTTTGAAATTGATCTATATACTCTTTTCAGCTTCTTTTAGCTCCAATTTCCTGTATTTTCCAAACAACCATGTGAAGCAACATATAGATATAAAAATAGTAATAAAGATGCTGATTAAGGATAATAATCTAGCAATTGAGATGGTTTTAAGACTGTTCAGAGTGCACTTTCATGCACTCATCAGGAAGCATAATCGGCCTGGGTAAGCATGGACGGTGAGGCCGGACCGGCGCCATGCGACCTGCCACGGGGGCCGACAGGGCTCGGGGGATCCTGTGCGCGGATCTGGAGGGAAAGAGAGAGTGAGAGAGATGGAGAGAGGCGGAGGGGGTGAGAGTGGAGGGAGAGAGAGAGAGAGAGAGGTTAGCGGGGGAGAGAGTGTGTGTGTGAGAGTGTGTGAATGGAGAGAGAGATCGGGTGGAGATAGTGAGAGAGTAGATGGCGAGAGTGGAGGGTGAGAGAGAGAGTGGCGGCTGAGAGGGTGGCGGCAGTGCATCGCTCGAACCCTTCCAAATTTTAGCTAATAAAAGGGACTAAATACTTCAAATTTACAATGATTCGTTAGTTATTTGTGAGGATTCATTGGTTATTTACAGGGATTGCTTAGTTATTTGTGAGGATTCCTTAGTTATTTATGAGGATTCCTTAGTTATTTGTGAGAGCGGAGAGAGAGAGTGGAAGGAGAGGGAGAGAAAGCAACTGCCATATGCATTAAATGCATATGAGAGTTGCTTTCTCTCTCTCCATCCACTCTCTCTTCATGCATTCCTCACTTTCGCCCCCTCTCTCCATCCACTCTCTCTCTCTTCCGCCCCCTCGCTCCATCGCTTCCTCTCTCTCTCTCTCTCTCTCTCTCTCTCTCTCTCTCTCTCTCTCTCTCTTCCGCCCCCTCGCTCCCTCTCTCTGTCTCTCTCTCTCTCTCTCTCTCTCTCTTCTGCCCCCTCTCTCCATCCACACTCTCTTCTGCCAATTAATGGCCAACAGCTCTGCATGCATGCCACCCCCATGCATGCCATGTATGCGCCCGTGATCCCAGGCATGCCACCCGTGCGTGTTCCTCCATGCACGCCACCCGCGCGCACCCATGCATGTTGTGCCTGCAGCTCGCATGAGCCGCCAAATGTTCTCCTATGCATGCAGCCCTGCTCCCCCAATGCATGCCGCCATGCATGTAGCTCTTCCCCATGCCAACCGCGCTCTCCCATGCGCCACCACCCGCGGGTTCCCATGCGCGCCGCCCATGGGTCCCCATGTGCACCGCCCGCACACTCAGCGATCCATGCGTCGCCAGCCCAGCGGGGCCTCGCGTACTCGGATCCGAATTCGGATAGGACCTGGAAGGTGGAAGACGGCGGAGTTGAGAGGGTCGGCGCCAGATTCCGATGGGGGTTGGAACTCAGGGTCGCGGTCCGGCGTGGACGCAGTCATCAGGCGGAGTGGAGTTGGTGAGGACGCTCCTGGCGGTGAGCACGTACTCGTGCGAGGTATTCTACAGAGAGTTAAGCTGGGACCAGAACCTTCAGATCCACCGCCAGGAGGAGAGGAGGAGCCGGAGAAGAGGGGAGCCGAAGCCGGAGGGGAGGAGCCGACGGAGAAGAGAGAGAGAAACAGAGGAGAAAGCAGGAGGAGAGGAGGTGACAAAGTGAGAGAGGTCGGAGGGAGAGAGAGAGAGAGCGAGAGGGAGAGAGAGAGCGAGGGGGCGGAAGAGAGAGAGAGATGAAGGCGGGACGAAGTCACACCCTCATACGCGATAGCCTTCGGGTGTCGCTGATCGCTCGCGAACGTTGTCGTTAAAACGTTGCTAACCTCAATCAAATCTTAAATTTATATCCTTGTTCAATCACTAATACTACTAGATAGACTAGTGGTGAAATCCGGAGTCGAACAACAGGGAATTACTAGGAAAACCACAATCAATTCTCAAAACTCTTGATCTAAACCAAACACTTCAATGATAGATTAATCTAACTGAAACTATCTAAGAAAGCAAAAGAAAATATTAAGGTTTTAATGAGATGGAAAAAGATGTCTTAGGAAATACACAATCCACCCTAGTTTCACCCTTAATCTTCCATAGTTATCATCTTGATCACTTCTCTAAGCATTATGGATCGTATGGCTACAAGCTCACACGAATCCCTAAAAGAAGGATTTATGTTCCCTACGACATAACCTATCTTTGTTTGGTATAAATCATCTTCGGTCCTACCATTATCTTAAGTTATTCTACTCCTAATGACCTTAGCATGACTTATCTTCACGTAGCATAGATTATCTCAAAGGTAAATCACAAACCACATGCAAACTATCTCATGAATCTCTACACTCAAGTACAACCATCATGTAGGACTAATAATACGTCAACGGAACTCTGTTCCTTCAACTCTATAATCATTAAAATCATATTCATGAGATTATACTTAGAGAAGTTCACAAAAATTCAACTAAGAAAGATCAAAAGTTACACTAGGGTTTCATGGTATTTCTAAGAACAAGAAAACTAGCCACTAATCTATTGAAAATCAGCCATAGGTGTAGAAGATGAAGCCGTCGATCCCCGCGGAAAGATCACCGTCTTCAAAACCCTAACCTTCTCCTCCAAAAGTGCTCCAAAAGATGATTATTTTTGGCTGGAATAACCCCCTTATGTATTAGAAACCCTTCATCCCGTAATTAGGAGTTATAGTTGAACTTAAACTCTAATTTCCCTAAATTCCGGGTCGCTGACGTCATCGGAGCGATCGATCAGACTCAAACCGATCGATCGGACTTCCCAGTTTGACTGGGTTAAAAACTGCCACGTCATCAGCTTCCTAATTCTTCAATTCCTACTCGGAATTCCGATTTGTAATCAATTCTGAAGCTAATCTGTTCGGAATCTGAGGAAATCTTCAGCATGAAAGTTCTAGATCTGGAAGTCCTCTGTCATCTCCAAAATATTTCATAATATTCTAATTAATGTAGAATATTTGACGAATATTCTCTTCAGCATCGACAGAGCAGCTTTCCAGCTTATGTATTTTCATGTATTCTTCAATTCTGCTATCACACCATCAGGAATCTGGCAAAGTGTCCAACATAAACATTGTAGATCTTGAAGCAGTCTTTATCAAATATTTTCCTGACAGGCAACGAAGCAGTCTTTATCAAATAAGTTCATCTTCTTAGTCGAAACTCTTGTATTTCTTCTCAAAACCTATTTAAACCTGAAATCAACTAATAAATCATCAAATACACCTGCTCTAGGCATAACAAAGGTAATTTAAGGGGTTTAATTAGGAATAATTAGTGACTTATCAGTCGTCGGGATGAAGCTGACACTGAGTCGCGAATGAAGTCGAGGGAGATCGGGTGGAGAGAAGGAGGTCGGAGAGAGAGAGGTCCATTGGAGGCCGGGCGAGGTCGAGGGTGGACGGGGCGAGGTCGAGCGTGGACGGAGTGAGGGAGGCGGCGACGTCGAGGGTGGACGGGGCGATGTCGAGGGTGGCCGGGGCGAGGGAGCGGGTGGACGGGGCGACGTCGAGGGTGGACGGGGCGAGGGAAGCCTCGTGACTCTTTGACGGTCGCCATTTGTTCTTCCTCGCACCGCCGTCAATCCTCATGCGGGCGCGAAGCCTAGGGCCTGCGACGCCACCGCATTGAGCTCCTCGCTCACCCCCTCCAATGCCTTATTCCTTGCCGCCACCAGCTCCATACCCACAACTAGATCGATGTCGAGCTCCAACACAAGGCAGCGGTTGATGAGTGCATGAAAGTGCACTCTAAATAGCCTTATAACCATCTCAATTGCTAGATTATTATCTTTAATCAACATCTTTATTCCTATTTTTATATCTATATGTTGCTTCACATGATTGTTTGGAAAATGCAGGAAAAAGGAGAAAAGAAGCTGAAAAGAGTACATGGATCAAATTTTAAAGATTAATCTGTACCTACTCATGAAGAATCAGATTATGTGTCATATATGGTTGGAAAGCTCTTGAAGTCTAGATTCTGGAGAATTTCACGGTTCGTGATTCCGAGTTTCCTAGAGGAAGTTACGGCAATTTTAGTACCGATGGCGCAGTCTGAATGGCAGCACAGTAAATAAGATGGAAGTCCGAGCGATCCTCTGATCGATCGGACTACGCAGAAACGTGACAGAACCTATTTTTTTTGGCTGAACGAAGTCCGATCGATCTCTCCATCCCTCCTAAGGGGTCCGATCGATCGGACTCGGGAAAAGCCAAAAACAGCGGATTTTTACTCAACCGATCGATCCAACACTCATAGTCCGATCGATCGGACTTGGGAATTAAAGGTTGATAGAACGTATGCTTTTTAGAGGAGCAGAGTTCGATCGATCCGTCCATCGATCGGACTCGGGCGTAAATAGAAGTTGGAGATTTCAATGAGACCGATCGATCCAACATCCCGAGGAGGATCGATCGGACGTTCCCAGTGAATTAAATCAACGGTTTTGATTTAACCCGAGTTTAGGCCTATAAATAGGATACTTAGGGTTATCAAAGTGGATCTTTTGGAGGACTTTTTGGCAGCGTTTGGAGACGAGGAGAAGGGTTCGAGGCTTGGTTTTCTTTTCGTATTTCTTCTTTATTTCTTCATTAGTTTTGTTGCCCTCATGGTGAACATGAGTGGCTAGTTTCTTTTCTAAGGTACCGATGTAGCCCTAACTGAATCATTCTATGTTATTGGATCATGATTATTTTATCAGTTTATTTTCCTTGTTTCATTCATTATTATAACTGAGATCTTAAATACCTTTATCTGGCCAATAGAAGTATTATAGATTGTTTTATGTGAGATTGGGCGAGGGTTCATTCCCTAATCTTGCAGGACCTATGAATGAATGAGTTTATGTCGAGGCCGGGTTCAAGCTAAGAGTATTCTTGGTTCATAATTGTTCTTCAGAGCTTAATGGATTCTTGGTTAACACTTAGTTACGGGTTCATTAGCTAGGGTTAATTGAGGGTACTTGGTGAAGACCGCGGCCGAACGGATCATCATACCGGAAGAACGAGCCCTTGGAATTAAACTGAAACTTGGTTGATTCAATGCATAGAATGAGGATGTTATGGTGAAATCGGAACCTTAGTATTCATCCATCATATTTCCATCGTTTTCTTATTTCGTTATTAGATCATCTATTTTTGAGACTTCATATTTCTTATTTTCTTTCTTTTCTGTTCTTTAGCGTTTTACTCTAATAATCTCTACAAATCTCTGTGGATACGATACTCGTCTTGCTACTATACTGATTGCACCGATTCGTATACTTGCGAGATATAAAATTTATTCATCAAGTTTTTGGCGCCGTTGCCGGGGATTTGATTAGAGTTTATTTGTAGTGAATGCAAGGTCGCCGATGACGGAAAGAAAAGTTGTTGCCCTTGAACGATAAAGTAGATCAAATTGGTTGGAAGAAGAAATCTAACAAAGACAGCCTGTCCACATCAGATCTAGGAGTTCAAGAGAAGGAACAAGAGGAGATGGCGCTTAATAACAATTTACGTCCTTTGGAGGAGAACGCGAGGCCTACTATTTCTACCTCACCTTCGTGCATTGCGTTACCTGCAGAGGCTAGAAATTATGAACTTAAAAATCTACATTTTTCTATGCTTCCTGAATTTCATGGTTTACCTTCTGAGGATGCACTAACTTTTGTGAAAGATTATTATGCTACTATTCAGACTTTTCCTCTTGGTGGCATTACTGAAGATCAATTGAGGATGCGATGTTTTCCTTACACCCTGAAGGATAAAGCGAAGAGATGGTTGATGTCGTTGCCTCCTGGATCACTAACTACTTGGGATGCAATTTATAACAAGTTTGTTAGTAAATTTTATTCTCATGCCATGACTACTAACTTGAGAAGGCAAATTCCAAATTTTCAGCAATCTGATGGAGAACCATTCCATGAAGCATGGGATAGATTTAAGATGCTTTTGATGCAATGTCCACATCATAACTATTCCTTAGAAAATCAGATGCAATATTTTTATGATGGACTAAATCTTTCTTGTCAGACCATGGCAGATAATGCTGCAGGTGGAGCGATGTTCAAAAGGACACCACCAGAGGCGTACGAAATTTATGAGATGCTAGGATCAAACTCGCAGCAGAGGGACACGAGGAATAAGGCGAGAGGCATCTATGAGCTGAACCAGAATGATGACATGGCAATGCAGATTGCAACCCTTAACAAGAAGATAGACGCGATGATGTCCACACAACCAAAACCGGTTGAGGTTTGTTCAATTTGCAATGTTGTTGGTCATAGGTTTGATTCTTGTCCTTCTGGTAGTGAATTTCCTGAATATGTGCAAGAACAAGCTAATTTGATGAGTGCTTATAACCCGAGAACTAGATTTGACCCTTATGCAAATACTTACAATCCTGGTTGGAGGGAGCATCCGAATTTTTCATGGAAAAATACTGCTAATCAGTGTATGCCGACTGCTAATCAGTCTAACCCACCTGTTAAGTCGTCTTTGGAAGCGACTATGTTAGCTTTTATGCAGAAAATAGATTCAATGATGGAAAAACAAGATTCAGCCATTGTTCAACATGATGCGGTACTAAAGAATGTTGCAGCATCCGTTGGGAAGTTGGAAGTTCAAGTGGGACAACTTGCTGATGCGGTACGAGCCCATGTCCCAGGCAAATTCCCAAGCCAACCTGAGCAAGCGAAAGCAGTTACAGTTCTTCGTTCAGGTAAAATTATTGATAATAAGATTAATGCTAAAGTTGTTGATGAGTGTAATGATGATGCAAGTGAGGAAGTTGAAACGGAGGAACGCTCAAAAGGGCCACCACCGGCCACATCTGCCTCTGAGCATGGAAAGAGAGCAAATTCAGTTCCGGAGGTTTATCACAACTCTTCTCCACCATATGTGCCGCCGGTTCCTTTTCCAGGCCGCCTAAAGAAAGCCAAAATGGATAAGTCATATTCTGAAATTTATGATATTTTATCTAAGGTTAATGTGAACTTACCATTACTCGATGTGATCAGGAACATGCCAGCATTTCCAAAGTTCTTCAAGGAACTAAGTACTTCAAAGCGTAAGTATGAACCTCATGAAAAAGTGATGGTTTCAGAGACGGTAAGCGCGGTTCTACAAAGGAAGCTTCCACCCAAGCTTAAGGATCCAGGGAGTTTTACCATTACTATTACTGTTGGTGATACAAAAATAGGAGAGGCAATGCTTGATTTAGGAGCCAGTGTTAATTTGATGCCTTACTCTGTTTTTCTTCAGTTAGGTGTGGGTGAATTAAAACCTACTACGATGTCTCTACAACTTGCAGATCGTTCAATTAAATATCCATTAGGCATTGTAGAAGACATCTTAGTACAAGTTGATAAATTAATTATCCCTGCTGATTTTGTGATATTGGATATGGATGCTGCACCCTTGCATGATAGAAATTTACCGATTTTGTTGGGACGTCCATTTATGGCCACAGCCAAGACTATGATAAATGTGCAGGATGGTAAGCTCAGCATGACAGTTTTAGGTGAAACTGTTGAATTTAAAGTTTTTGAATCTATGTCCTATCCTTCAAACTCTTTTGATTGTTTCTCAATAGATGTTTTAGAATCATTGGTTTTTTCTAGTTTCATGCAGGAGCAAGTGAAGACAAATTTGGAAGCGGCATTGACGATGGAAAATGAGGAGTTGCAGAATTACGAGGGAGCAAAGGAAGTTATAGCAGCCCTTGAGGCATTGCAGCCATGTTTCCCTGATGAATCTCGGTTAGACATGCTAAACAAATCTTATTCTAAAATGGTTTCATCAATAGTTTCCCCACCAAAGCTTGAGTTAAAACCTCTGCCTAGTAATTTGAAATATGCATATTTTGGTGAGAATGAAACCCTTCCTGTGATTATTGCTTCTGACATTACTCCATTGGAAGAGGAAAAATTGTTGAGAGTTCTTAGGGAGCATAAAACTGCAATAGGATGGACAATTGCAGACATTAAAGGAGTAAGTCCTACTAGGTGCATGCACCGCATTATTTTGGAAGAAGATGCTAAACCTATACGGGACGCCCAGCGTCGCCTCAACCCAAACATGAAAGACGTTGTTCGGGAAGAGATCCTTAAGTTGCTCGATGTTGGCATGGTATATCCTATTTCTGACAGCAAATGGGTAAGTCCGGTTCACGTGGTGCCTAAGAAATCAGGGATAACAGTTGTGAAGAATGAGAACAATGAGCTCATACCCACGAGGATGACTACTGGATGGCGTGTTTGCATCGATTATCGCAAGCTTAATGCGGCTACTAAAAAGGACCACTTTCCTTTACCTTTTATTGATCAAATGCTTGAACGCTTAGCTGGTCACTCATTTTATTGTTTTCTTGATGGATTTTCAGGTTATAATCAAATTGCTATTGCCCTAGAGGACCAAGAGAAGACAACTTTCACCTGTCCATTTGGAACATTCGCATACAGAAGGATGCCGTTCGGATTGTGCAATGCACCTGCCACCTTTCAAAGATGCATGATATCGATTTTCTCAGACATGATAGAAAGGTTTGTCGAGGTATTCATGGATGATTTTTCTGTATTTGGAAATTCTTTTGATAATTGCCTTGCACACCTAACCTTGGTGCTTAAGAGATGTGAAGAAACAAATTTGACATTGAGCTGGGAGAAAAGTCACTTCATGGTAAGGCAAGGTATTGTTTTGGGACATGCTATTTCTAGTAAAGGTATTGGAGTAGATAAAGCTAAAATAGATTTGATTGAGAAATTACCGCCCCCTACTGCTGTGAAAGGTGTGCGAAGTTTTTTGGGCCATGCCGGATTTTATCGCAGATTCATTAAAGATTTTTCTAAAATTGCACGACCTTTGTGTGATTTATTGGCCAAGGATAGTGAGTTTAAGTTTAGTAAAGCTTGTCTTGATGCTTTCAATACTTTGAAGGAGAAATTGATTTCTGCACCAATTATTATGCCTCCTGATTGGTCGTTGCCCTTTGAAATAATGTACGATGCTTCTGATTATGCTATAGGGGCTGTTTTAGGACAAAGGGTAAATAAGGTCTCTCATGCTATTTATTATGCAAGTCGTACACTCAATAATGCTCAAATCAATTACTCCACTACTGAAAAAGAATTACTTGATGTGGTTTTTGCATTGGAGAAATTTCGCTCTTATTTGATTGGATCTAAAGTTATTATTTATTCAGATCATGCAGCATTGAAATATCTACTAACCAAAAAGGATACCAAGCCAAGGTTAATCAGGTGGATCCTACTGCTGCAAGAGTTCGATTTGGAAATAAGGGACAAGAAAGGGAGCGATAATATAGTGGCAGATCACTTGTCACGACTGGAACACATGGCCGGCCCTAAGGATGTACAACCCATCCAAGAATGCTTTCCCGATGAACAACTATTTTCTGTGAATGGTAAAGAGCCCTGGTATGCGGATATTGTTAACTATCTAGCTAGTAATGTTCTGCGTGCTGATCTAAGTTCACAAGAAAAGAAAAGATTTTTGTCCACAGTCAGATATTATTTTTGGGATGACCCTTATTTATTTAAACATTGTCCTGATAAAATAATAAGGCGTTGTGTTCCAGAATATGAGCATGATGATATATTGAAATTTAGTCATGAATTAACGTGTGGAGGACACTTTGGAGGTAAGAAAACTGCTTTTAAAGTTCTTCAATCTGGTTTCTTTTGGCCTACATTATTCAAAAATACATTTAATTTTGTTGCTAAGTGTGACAGATGTCAACGGTCATGGAACATAAGCAAAAGGAATGAGATGCCTCTTACAAATAATCTGGTGGTGGAATTGTTCGATGTTTGGGGCATAGACTTTATGGGACTGTTTCCTCCATCATACGGGTACACGTATATTCTTGTTGCTGTAGATTATGTATCTAAGTGGATTGAAGCAATTGCAACCAGGAACAATGACAGCAAGACCGTGGTGGGATTCTTGAAAGATATGATTTTTACAAGGTTTGGTACACCTCGGGCGATTATAAGTGATGGGGGATCACACTTTTGCAATAGAGCGTTTGATGCATTGTTGAAGAAATACAACATCACTCATCGGGTCGCAACTGCTTACCACCCTCAAACGTCGGGCCAAGTGGAGGTGAGCAATAGGCAAATAAAAACGATCCTGGAACGAGTTGTTGGCACTACAAGGAAGGATTGGGCGGTGAAATTGAATGATGTTCTTTGGGCATATCGCACCGCATATAAGACTCCTATTGGTATGAGCCCTTATCGCATTGTTTTTGGAAAAGCATGTCATTTACCTGTGGAGTTGGAGTATAGGGCATATTAGGCAATCAAGCAGCTGAATTTTGATATGAGAGAAGCTGGGGATATAAGAAAGATGCAATTGAACGAATTAGATGAGCTGCGGAATGAAGCATACGAGAATGCTAAGATTTACAAGGAAAGAACCAAGCTCTATCATGATAAAGTAATACAACGGAAGGAGTTTACACTAGGTATGAAAGTTTTACTTTATAACTCACGAATGAAATTCTTTCCAGGTAAATTAAGATCCAGATGGACGGGCCCGTTCAAAGTGACACAAGTATCTCCTCACGGTGCTGTTGAAATTGAGAATGAAAGGAATGGGAGGAAATTCAAAGTCAATGGGCACCGTTTAAAATTGTATTTGGAAGGACATTCAGATGTGGTGGATGCAGTTGATTTTGGTGAACCTTAAACTTGGTATTACGTCTTGCCTAGACGTTAAATAAAGCGCTGGGTGGGAGGCAACCCACCAAGGTAACTTGTTTTTAAGTTTCAATTTTTAGTTTTCATTTTTATGTTTCTCTTTTGTTTTCTTTTAGGTTTTCAACCACCCTGAGGATCCTTGAGGAGATGTTCGCTACTCTATCAGGTGGCCTCTTTCTTATTTACAGTATCTTGTCTCTTCTTTCTCTGGGAATTTTTGGATAGCCACCTCCTACATATTTTATTGGATAAATGCACACATTGAGGACAATGTTGATTTCAGGTTGGGGGGTGTAGACATTCATGACTTTATTCATGCTACCTTGTAGGTTTAATAGTGTTAAATTGTACATGAGCTGAAATGTTTATGCTTATTTTACATGTTGCTTTCATATGGATTGGCCGATACATTGATTGCATGTATGATAACCTGAAGGTAGAATATCATGTGATTCACACACAAACACTTTATGTGCAGTGGCGATTATACTCACCAGAGGAATGAGCATGCTATTGTCAATCTAGACCATGATTTCAGCATTAGCTAGTGTTGAGTATTGCATGCAGAAAAAAAAAAAGAAAAAAAAAAGAAAAAAAGTTCTGGAGCTTGATTAAGCTGTGCCTAAACACCTATTAGGAGATCTACTGAGTAACCGGGTGTTCTTGCCTCAGGAAGCAGGGAGCTCGCGTAAAAAGGTAGAATCACTAATAGCTAAAAAAAAAAAACTACTCAGTGTTTTGTTAAGTAACCGGGTCTCTGCGCCTCATGAAGCGGAGAGTGCTCGTGTAGAAAGGCAAAGTGTCTGATAGTTGAAAAGAAAAAGAGAAGGAAAGAGCATGCTGTACTTAAAGTGCGAGGGTTGGATGATTGGTCATGAAGATAGTAGTGTGTTTGGACTAATAGTGGGTAGAAGTTGCTTCTGGACATAACATTTATTTGTCACGTCACATGTGTTCTTCTGGATGGTGATTAGCATGTTTGATGTGTAGAAGTTGATTTCATGTGTTGGTAGTATGTGTATGAGTATAAGAAGTTTTGGTACTCTGTACTGTATGAAACACTATTGACTTGATAAGGTAGAATTTTTATCAGACATGTCTACATACTTGAACCGTTGGTGTGCTTAATTATATTCTATGCGCTTTGAATTGCTAGAGACTAGCAATAAGCTGGTTGGGGGGTGTGATGAGTGCATGAAAAGTGCACTCTAAATAGCCTTATAACCATCTCAATTGCTAGATTATTATCTTTAATCAACATCTTTATTCCTATTTTTATATCTATATGTTGCTTCACATGGTTGTTTGGAAAATGCAGGAAAAAGGAGAAAAGAAGCTGAAAAGAGTGCATGGATCAACTTTAAAGATTAATCTGTACCTGCTCATGAAGAATCAGATTATGTGCCATATATGGTTGGAAAGCTCTTGAAGTCTAGATTCTGGATAATTTTACGGTTCGTGATTCCGAGTTTCCTAGAGGAAGTTACGGCAATTTTAGTTCCGATGGCGTAGTCTGAATGGCAGCACAGAAAATAAGCTGGAAGTCCGAGCGATCCTCCGATCGATCGGACTACGCAGAAACGTGACAGAACCTATTTTTTTTGGCTGAACGAAGTCCGATCGATCTCTCCATCCCTCCTAAGGGGTCCGATCGATCCGACACCAATGGTCCGATCGATCGGACTCGGGAAAAGCCAAAAACAGCGGATTTTTACTCAACCGATCGATCCAACACTCATAGTCCGATCGATCGGACTTGGGAATTAAAGGTTGATAGAACGTATGCTTTTTAGAGGAGCAGAGTTCGATCGATCCGTCCATCGATCGGACTCGGGCGTAAATAAAAGTTGGAGATTTCAATGAGACCGATCGATCCAACATCCCGAGGAGGATCGATCGGACGTTCCCAGTGAATTAAATCAATGGTTTTGATTTAACCCGAGTTTAGGACTATAAATAGGATACTTAGGGTTATCAAAGTGGATTTTTTGGAGGACTTTTTGGCAGCGTTTGGAGACGAGGAGAAGGGTTCGAGGCTTGGTTTTCTTTTCTTATTTCTTCTTTATTTCTTCATTAGTTTTGTTGTCCTCATGGTGAACATGAGTGGCTAGTTTCTTTTCTAAGGTACCGATGTAGCCCTAACTGAATCATTCTATGTTATTGGATCATGATTATTTTATCAGTTTATTTTCCTTGTTTCATTCATTATTATAACTGAGATCTTAAATACCTTTATCTGGCCAATAGAAGTATTATAGATTGTTTTATGTGAGATTGGGCGAGGGTTCATTCCCTAATCTTGCAGGACCTATGAATGAATGAGTTTATGTCGAGGCCGGGTTCAAGCTAAGAGTATTCTTGGTTCATAATTGTTCTTCAGAGCTTAATGGATTCTTGGTTAACACTTAATTATGGTTCATTAGCTAGGGTTAATTGAGGGTACTTGGTGAAGACCGCGGCCGAACGGATCATCATACCGGAAGAACGAGCCCTTGGAATTAAACTGAAACTTGATTGATTCAATGCATAGAATGAGGATGTTATGGTAAAATCGGAACCTTAGTATTCATCCATCATATTTTCATCGTTTTCTTATTTCGTTATTAGATCATCTATTTTTGAGACTTCATATTTCTTATTTTCCCTTCCTTATTTTCTTTCTTTTCTGTTCTTTAGCGTTTTACTCTAATAATCTCTACAAATCTCTGTGGGTACGATACTCGTCTTGCTACTATACTGATTGCACCGATTCGTATACTTGCGAGCTATAAAATTTATTCATCAGCGGTACAGGCGCAGCTCCGGCTGATGGAAGGTGTGGAGTCTATCTGTGGGGATCCGATCCGGCGTAGCACCAGCTCCATGACCTCAACATCCCCCAGTCGTCGTGGGGGAGTCTCCTGAAGGATTGCTTGGCCTTGTACCTCAGGCTCGTCGCTCCCTCCGTCGGGGTCGCCGCCTCCGGCTAATAGAGCGTGTGGGGCTCGAGAAGGTGAAGTCGGCGCTGGAGTGTGCGGGGCGCGAGTCGCGAGTTGCGATGCAAGCAGCAGGCATGCGCGGTCATCGGAGGGCTCGGCGTCACCGTCGTCCTCCATGACGTTGTCCTCGTTCAAGCGGCGCTCGCGCTCGACGAAAAAGAAGCGGAATCGGCCTGGGTTGGCAAGGAGGGTGAGGCCAGACCGGCGCCATGAAGACCTGCCACGGGGGCCAGCGGGGCTCGAGGGATCATGCGCATAGATCTGGAGGGAGAGAGAGAGTGAGAAAGATGGAGAGAGAGGGAGGGGGAGAGAGAGGGGGCGAGAGTGGAGAGAGAGAGAGAGTGGATGGAGGAGAGAAATCGGCTGGATGGAGAGAGAGAGATGGGGGGGGGGGATAGAGTGGAGAGAGAGATGGCGGCGGTTGTGTATCGTTCGAACCCTTTGAAAATTTAGCTAATAGAAAAGACTAAATACTTCAAATTTACAATAATTTGTTAGTTATTTCTGAGGATTCCTTAGTTATTTACAAGAATTCCTTAGTTATTTGTGACGATTCCTTAGTTATTTGCGATAGTGGAAACATAGAGAGTGGATGGAGAGAGAGAGAAAGCAACTGACATATGCATTAAATGAATATGACAGTTGGTTTCTCTCTGTCTCCATCCACTCTCTCTCTGACCTCCCTCTCTCCACCTGATCTCTTTCTCACTTCCTCATTCTCTTTCCACCCGATCTTGCTCTCTTCACCCGATCTCTCTCTTAGTTTCTCGTCTCTCTCCACCCGACCTCTCTCTCTCCGACCTCATCTCTCTCTCAGTTCCTCGTTCTCTCTCCAACCTCCTAGAGTCACCCGATCTCTCTCTCAGTTCCTCGTTCTCTCTCCAACCAACCTCACTCTCTCCTCTTCCTTGAAGTATCCATTACAAATTGAAGAATTCCTCACTTAAAAATTGAAGGATTCCTCGCTTAAAACTTGAAGCATTCCTCACTTCAAAATTGAAGGATTCTTCACTCTCTTCCACTCTCTTCCTCCCTCGCTTTCTCTCTTCCTTAACAATTTCCTCCTTCCTTCATCTTCCCGCAGCCTCCTTCCCTATCTTTATTACACAAAGAGGAACAATAAAAACAATAATGAAGGAATTCTTTGAAATATGAAAGTATTTCGTCAAAAAATGAAGAAATTTATATAAAAATAAATGGAATCCCACTCTCTCCCTCCACTCTCTCCCACTCTCTTCCACTCTCTTTGTTACGAGCGGTCTACTCGTGATCCTCTCGTAATGGGTCTCTACTGCTCCAATCGATCAGAATCGCCCTGATCGGACTTGATTGAGTCCAATTTGCTGAATCTGGATCGAATCTGGTTCAGTTCTGGCTCAGATTGGAGTAAGTGGCTGAATCCGGATTTGGTGGCTGAGCTGAACCAATTAGACTTGGCTGAGTTGATCAAGATCTGGCTGGGAAGATCTGACGACTGAGGAGTCGCCAGAGTAGATCGCCGGCGTAGGGACGGCGGCAGCGGTAGGGATAGTGGCAGGAAGGTTCGTGGGTTGATGGGGAAGAGATCCAACGGAGTGGATTGGTCGGAAGTGGGCTAGATCGACGGGATCTGGAGAGGTAGTCGGCGGCGGTTTGGGTTAACCGGCGTCGGGGACGACGGGGAGCTCGGCAGAGGCTTGGGACGTCGGGAAGATAGTCGGGAAAGGGTCGTGAGTTGCTTAGGAAGGATATGGGAGGTTTTCGGGTGAGATCGAGGTGGATCTGGGTTGATGGCGGCGGAGGTTGGAGGTGGTGTTTGCCGGGGAAGGCGCCGGAGACGGTGAAGACGGCGGGAAAGGGATGGCCGGAGTCGTGGGGCTTAGAGGAAGAGAATGGTGGCCTCGGTTGGCGACGGGGGTGGCCGGAGAGGGAACGGCGGTGGTCGGCGGATGCTAGGGTACGAGAGAGAAGAGAGGGAAGGAAGAAGACGATGACGTGGCAGGTGACGAGGAGAGAGGGCTGACGTGGCGCTGACGTGGAGGAGAGAGAAAGTGACGGGAGAGAGAGAAACACTGGTGGAGGCGGTGCCGGCTGTGGAGAAGATGACCGACGGGGAAGAAGGTGGATCTATGGTAGATATCTGGTGGAAGCTATATTATCTCTACTCTTATGATATTCTACTCCTATGATAATCTATCAACTATTCTTAATCATTCATCTCATGCATTCATCATAACTTAATACAAAACTACTAAGGTCCTTTTATAGAGACCTTGACAGAGTCCTAATTCACTAGAAAACCCCCTTGCTTAATTAGCAAGTAATAAGGTTTCTGACTCAACTCAACTTCCTAACTCAAAGGGACTCTTAATTAATTCCTAACAATCATTAGGAAAGCATATAATAACTAGGACTCAATTAAATATAAAGACTAATGATAAATCCTAATTAAATACTCTAGTTTAAACTAAGGAAGACCAAGTCAAACTAGGAAAGAGGCTAAACCAGTTTGGTTCCTCTTCTGGGTTCGGGTCCAGTTGGTCGAGTCGGATCGACTCGTATCACTCTTCCTGTATAGATATATCTCTCTTATCTTAATGTAGAGAGATATCTCTCTCATTTCTCTCTCTCGTGCTTGTGTCAGGTGACATTGAATGATGAGAGAGAGTTGACGAGGGGTATTTTGATTCCAAATTTATGAATTTGACTTGCTTTGTAAACAAATACGAAATTGTCCCTTGATAAATCAAAAGATAAATGAATTTAAAAAGAAAATAATATTGAGGGAAGACCCTATATAAAGGCTATCATCAGGGTTGAAAAGAGGCCGAAAAAGGTCTAATTGATTTAATCTAATCCATTTATCTAGTCAAATTATATTAGATCCGATTTCACAGAATTTTTAACCATATCATCTCTCTCATCAATCATATCAAACAGCACATGTGAACTTGGTCGAGCATTAAATGTTATTGACCAAACTTTCCAGCAGAGCCATTTAGAAAACACCCCGTAGCAAGGTTCTTGTCATCGCTGAGGTTACCCATTTGGGTCTCTGGGCTGGAGCTGTAAAAGAACCCTTGAAGCAATCCATTTAGAGATCAAAGCTAGGCACTCCTTTATTGGAGAAAAATCTGGATTCGCTAGTAGGGAGAATTGCGGCGACCACCGAGACAAGCCCTTTAGGTTCCTCGCCGGATTCCGGTTCTATTCGCATGGAGTATGATAAGCACAGAAAAACGGCTACCAACGCCTTCGTGGTTCGAAGATCTTGTGGTCTTTTAACTGTGGCACCATTGAGAGAGTAATAAAGTGCATGGTCTCCAGAAAATTAGATCATGTTGCAATAAGTATATTCTTGTTTTAGTATCTCAAATGCAAGTTGTGCAATGTTGCTGCAACCGATGAAAAGAGAAACTACTGAGATAATTGTTCATATGTTGTATCTTCTGGAGAGGAGCTGTTTGTCCTGTAATTGTTTGTTTGATGTTCTCAGAGAATCTTCATCTCTGAATTTGAGCAAGTATTGCCGCAACTAGTTGGAGACTATGATTCGTACTCAGCTTGATGCTTGATACATTGGGTAACTTGCTTTTTCCTGCGCATGCAATCTGTAATAGAGAGTCTCAATGATCTGAATCTAGTTTTTAAGGTTTGTGAAATCCTTTCTCGCCAATGGCGGTCGGGGATCAACATCAACATTGAAGAGGGTGGGGATCCTGAAGGTGACTCTAGGGCATTGATCAGCACTCCAGTCCATTGACGGTGACACAAGAAGTGAGGAGAGAGATGGACAAGAGACTCACCGGGAAAAGATGCTTCTGTGATCCGTCGATGATGGATCTGGAGGCGAGAGGTGGACACGGGAGAGACTCATGTACGCCAGAGCTAGAAGATGCTCCAGTGATCTGTCGCGTCCCGATCCAAAAATCCCATCTAAATCGAGACATGTATCAGCTAACACAACTCAAACATGTGGCACAAGATATAATTGATACAATAATATATTTATAGTAAAGGATTTAAACAAACTGACATAAGGGCATAAGGTAATTAACTAAATATTAAAATCCTCAAAATTATATTAATGAATGATACAAACTTTTTCGGTAACAAATGAAATTTTATATAATTTTTTTTTCGAATATAACAATTTACACATCATGATTTAGAATTGCAAATAAAGTTGGACAAAAAGACCACCTAAAAAATGAACTGTATCGGTACCTGCATCGTCGATGCAGCCCAGGTAGGGTGAGCAACAATGCACATTAGGGTTTTACTTAATATCACAGAAAAAAAGGGTATAACAACGGCGTAGGATTTCTTCACGGCCCTAAGTTGGGATACACGTGCTCTCACATCACACCGTCTCTCATCCTCACCCGCAACATGAACAACTGCACACGTGGGAGGGAAACACCAAAACACTAACGAACACCCGGTCCCTTCCTCCACGCTTGAGATGGAGCTCCTGTCAAGGTCATCGGGATTAGAAGCCTGAATACTCCAACTAAACTTTAAACATGACAAACTCAATGTCGACTACATAATACTCTCAAATAATAGCACAATCGATTTAATGACAACAGTCACACCCTAAGCCTCAACTAACCAAACCCGGTCATAGGGATAGATTCAGGTTACCCGAGACCTCTGGATCGGCGATACTCTTATCGCCCGCATCCGTTAATGCAAACATTATGCATGAGCCTACACAATCACTTAGGTTAGGTGTCTCTATATGGCATTTCATCATACAAGTCAAAGATAGCATGCAACATGTCAAAAGAGAGCTAGTAATAAAGTATAGTAAATGACTAAGCATTATATAAAGTATAAATTAGGCTAATAAGGCATAGAGCATCATATAGCTAAATATTACCATCTTATCAACGGTTCACAAGCATCCAAGCTATACAATAAGCATCTAAGCTCTCTAAGAGCTTAATAACATTATACAATATGAAGTATGCCAATAATGGGATATAGCCAAACAAGCCTATATAAGGCTTACCAACAATCGCGCTATATATAGCCAAACCATACATAGCATTTCATAGGAGTTTACCTCATGTCATCTCTCTTTGGCATTCTATTGAACAACTCATGAGCTAAGCGTATAGTATAGGCATTCAACATTAAACATCTCATAATTGAAAAAATACAAGCATTCATACTACCATTAGTCAAACCATGCATGATTCCAATTCATTAACATAACATCCAACATATTATAGCACACCTTCGGCCTCAAACAAACATTATAACTGTTACGAGCACTTAGCTCGTAAGCCGTCCAAGCTCGAGTGCCGGATCGATTGGGCCGGAGTACCAGCGTGGGGGTTCTATTGGGTTTAGGTTGAAGGTCTAAGAGGAGGGGTTTATCTTAGGCCTTGTACAATAAAATCATTTGTGGAAATTTAAATAGGAGGAGTCTAATTAAATCATATGCTTGCAAATGATAATAGCAGAAAAATATATTAAACCAAGGAGAAGAGATGAGAGTTAGAGAGATTGCACCAGAAATTTTATAGTGGTTCGGCCAACCTTGCCTACATCCACTTCTCTCACGGGTCTCCTTGAGATTCCACTACTTGCAAGACCTCTTACAAGTTGTCCACCAAGCCTACAGGTGCTTGGCAACCTTACAAATTCTCCAAGCTCTCTCTTGGATATTTTTCTCAAGGTCTACTTCACACTTGAAGTAGTTTTACAAAGGTTTTGCTCACTGATAAAGAGATAGAAACTTGCTAGAATATTATTACAATAATTCCTTAGCTCCCTCTAAGTGCTGGGCCATTTTGCTGCAACTTCTCTTTTATAGCTGAGCTCCGAAGCCCTCCAAATAGCCTCCCAACAACTATTTTCTGCTCCTGCAACGACTCTTTTTCTGGCTGGCGGTCGACCATCGCATCGTCCGTGACATCGTCCGCCATATTCTTCTTCAGCCACGGTCGATCCACGCATCGTCCGTCAAGCTTTACGGTCGACCGTCACATCGACTGTCAGGCTCTGTTGTAAAAACCGATTCGAAGGGTCGATACCTCGTTCGACCGTTGCTCCTCCAAGACGGGTCATATAGGTGATGAGTCACAAAATATGCATAATTCACCCATTTAACTTGGCTTTGTTAGCTCTCAAGCAATGCATTTCTAATAACTTTTCATGTTATTTCAAGTACAAGAGTTTCCAATGAGAGTTGCATCGATTCCGGGCTTAAAAGACATAAATTGCACAAAATCTGCCACATTCGGATTGATCTAGACTCCAGACCCAGTCTGGATTGATCCAAACCAGACCAAGTTCGAATCAATCTAGAAAATTATTGGATCGATCCAAACCTATTCTGGATCGATCCAAACCTATTCCCGATCGATCCAACCCAGTCTGGATTGATTCAAAACCCCTTTTCAGAGCCTCTTTTGTAGTTTTGCACATTGGATCGATCCAAACTTATAGTGGATCGATCCAAATAAACTCAAATATTGACATCTTGGATCAATCCAAACCTATTTTGGATCGATCCAAGACCGGCTAGCGGGTAAAAACGGACGATTCAGATCTAATATGATGGTGCACAACCTGAAGCCTATAAATAGGGGTTTTGGCTCTTATTTTGAGAGCTTTTTCCCTCCTTTCTCCAGCTCTTCTTCAGCCTTCTCCCCTTCTTTAGCTCTTGAGATTTCTCCTCTAATTCTTAAGGATTTAGGGCTCCAAGGATGGATTTTGATGGAGAAGATGGGTCAAGCCTCCTCTTTCATGGATCTTCCACCTAAGATGAGTAGCAAAACTCCTTCTCATTAGGAATTCCTTGATGTCTTAGGGTTTGTTTCTTACATTTCTCTTTTGTTTCTTGATGTAATGGCTCTTTGAGATGGTATTTGTATGAATTTACATTTAATTTCATATTTCTTTAATGAAATCCATTGTTGAATGGTTTGATTACCTTTTCTTGTATGTGATTGATAGATATTGTATGCATGATAGGTAGTTGACTTAATTCCTCAAATACTAGGTCATGCTAGAACCATGACCATCTATCTTGGAGGGATCCTTGTTCTTAGGATAAGATCTTGAGGTGCTAGAACCACACCAAATCCTCACTATCCTATTTACAATTCATGTCTTCGATGGTGGGTTGGAGTGAGATATTAAACCATATTGTTTCCAACTATTTTAAAGATTATATCACATTTACTAATTCGACCATCCAATTCCTGGATGACTCGGCCCGTACTTCTACTAACTACGTTGTAGTTAATTAGTAGCCCGGTAAATTGTTTTGATCGACTTTTGATATACTTAACGACATATTTCAAGGCGCGTAAAAAATGACGCCGTTGCCGGGGAATTAGATTAGTTGAATTACCTACTTGATATAATTCTCTACGATTAGTTTTTCTTTTCTTTTCTTTTCTTATCTAGAAAATACTAAAAAGAATGATTTTTGCTTACATTGCTATATCTTTGCCTTGATAGGAAGACATCGCCGTTAAGAGAATCAACGATCTACGAAGACGACGGATGCCGCATTCTTGGACCCGCCTATTGTAAATTATCTCTATCTTTTGGCGTGATCATTGATTGTTATATATGGACGAAGATTCATTTTACTTTGATTGGCAATATCAAGATTACTACCCTCCTAATGATCAACCTTATTATATAAACACATCAGCCTATGATTA